>CAJHNH020000979.1:7500-227500 GCA_905116865.2 Candidula unifasciata | reverse complement strand
CTGAAGTCATCCATTCGCTAGACATGTCATGGATACTGCTATTCTTGTCATAGTGGGTATCCAAGTCAGAGGTATCACTCTCCTGAAGTCATCCATTCGCTAGACATGTCAGTTTTGTTCACACCTGTCTGTCATCAGTCGTCTGCATAAACACTATTCACCAGTTAGACGCAAATGAGCGGTTGGTACAAATGTGAGAGCTTACAGACATTTGAAGAATATCCAAAGTGAGTATTGTATTAGGATATGCACACTTTCACAAAATCATAAGGATTCCTGACCTGGGGTCCAACACAAACAAATATTGGCTAGAACAAATCATCGGAAGTTATTCCATCTCCCATAATTATAATATCATGTTATTTCTTGAAGCGATTCCATCTTCCATAATTATAATGTCATGCTATGTCTAAAAGTTATTCCATCTACAATAATTATAACATCATGTTACGTCTAGAAGTGATTCCATCTCCCATGATTATAACGTTATGTTATGTCTTGAGGGTATTTCATCTCCAATAGTTATAATGCCATGTTACGTCTAAAAGTTATTCCATCTCCCATAATTATACTGTCATGTTATGTCTTGAAGTTATTCCATCTCCAATAATTATAATGCCATGTTACGTCTAAAAGTTATTCCATCTCCAATAATTATAATGCCATGTTACGTCTAAAAGTTATTCCATCTCCAATAATTATAATGCCATGTTACGTCTAAAAGTTATTCCATCTCCAATAATTATAATGCCATGTTACGTCTAAAAGTTATTCCATCTCCAATAGTTATAATGCCATGTTACGTCTAAAAGTTATTCCATCTCCAATAGTTATAATGCCATGTTACGTCTAAAAGTTATTCCATCTCCAATAGTTATAATGCCATGTTACGTCTAAAAGTTATTCCATCTCCAATAGTTATAATGCCATGTTACGTCTAAAAGTTATTCCATCTCCAATAGTTATAATGCCATGTTACGTCTAAAAGTTATTCCATCTCCAATAATTATAATGTCATGTTACGTCTAAAAGTTATTCCATCGCCCATAATTATAATGCCATGTTACGTCTAGAAGTTATTCCATCTCGCATAATTATTAATGTCACATTCTGCCCAGATGGTATTTTTTCCGTTTCCCATAATTATAGTGTCACATTCTGTCCAGAAATTATTAACCCGTCTCCCATAATTATAATGTCATATTTTGTCAATCAATTATTATTCCGTCTCCCATAATTATAATGTCACATTCTGTCCAGATGTTATTTTCAGTTTCCCATAATTATAGTGTCACTTTTGGTCTATAAATTATTATTCCGTCTTCTAAAATTATGAAGTCACATTCTGTCAAGAAATTTTTATTCCGTCTCCTATAATTATAATGTCGCATTCTTAGAAGATATTCCGTCTCCTATAATTATAATGTCGCATTCTGTCTAGAAGATATTCAGTCTCCTATAATTATAATGTCGCATTCTGTCTAGAAGATATTCCGTCTCCTATAATTATAATGTCGCATTCTGTCTAGAAGATATTCAGTCTCCTATAATTATAATGTCGCATTCTGGCTAGAAGATATTCAGTCTCCTATAATTATAATGTCGCATTCTGGCTAGAAGATATTCAGTCTCCTATAATTATAATGTCGCATTCTGTCTAGAAGATATTCAGTCTCCCATAATAATAGTGTCACATTCTGTCCACAAATTATTTCATCTCCTTTTATTAAAATGTCATATTCTGTCCGGTAATTACTATTTAATCTCAGAGAATTTACTGCAGTAACCAGCTATCCTATCTGGGTGATTAAAAACAATAATTCACAAACGAGTAATAAAAGAAGTAATAGCAAGAACACCAGAATTAATTCAATAGAGTCAACGACAGCCAGAAAACAAAACGAACAGTCATGTCGCCATGAAATTAATACAAAAAATAACGCTTACTTTAAAAAAAATCAATGTTTGGTGTGAACGAATGAGAACATGAAAGCAATCAAGACAAATAAAGAGAAAAATTGCCCGGAATAAACTGTTTCAGACACTGTTTGAAATGTGCCTTGATCGATGTCAGCATGTTATCGGTTTGCGGGTTTGAAATTATAATATAACTAGTTTCTGAAGCTTTACTACAATATTCTCATTTTTCCACCATTCAACCTAACAGCCGGTACAACTCACGTTTTCGGGCCCAGTGACACGTTTTCCGGCCCGGGCACCCTGATTGGCCGTTTATTGATGCGTCTTAACGTTTCTCTTACAGTGATGTCAGGTTGCATAATCTCCTATATTATCACCGGCGATATCCACGTTCCATAATACACGATATTACCGCACTTTGAACGACCCCATAACATCTACAAAGGCAAAACTCCAACCCTCCAGCGGACAGCCTCCGCCACAGCCAGCTCCAGATTTAAAAGGCCGTACAGCTCGAACTTGAATTCCCGTTCTTGTGCAAGAATTGAGTTCCTCTGCTTCCACAGATTGTATCGAGGAGATGTATACGCAAATTAAACTACAGTTTCATTAATTTTCGACATATTTTTTAGGATTATACGTCATTTTTAAGGTAAATAAGTATGCCAATTAAATATAACAATAAAGGCTTTTACAGACAAACAAAAATACTTTTGCTACAGTCAACACGAACATAAACATCATTAACGTTTAGATGAAAACTAAAAGTTGTTCCAGCAAAAGTAAAGAAATATCAGTGCTAACTCTTTGATTCTGAGAGGCTATTGTTGCATCAGAGGAGCGGGAGGGGGGGGGGGGAGGGGGGAGGAGGGGTGACATTTGTACTTTATCAAATTTAGCGCATAAAAATACTGCTATGAAACATACACATGTCATACATAACATAAATATAAATAATTGATGGTTATTATTATTATTAGTAGACTACTACAACATACAATTATACTGTTATTTAATAATTAGGAAACAAGTACAATCAGTATGAAATTGATATGTGCAATACTTTTTTCACCCAGAGTAGTTTTCTTAACAGTACTTATAGCACTACTAAATATAGTACAAACAGCACAAACAAATTTGTCCATTTTTATCTTGTTGGATGAAATCAATTCCTTACCATTGCGAATTTTTTGGTAACAAATATGCATAGGAAGTGGATGAACAACCAGAAGTTTCCGCAAGAGTTTACAGCCAGTGTTCGCGAAGCAAAGCAAAAGCTAGTTTACAAAAATTAACAGACCGTAGAACTGCAAATAGGCAAAAGAAGTCAATGAACTACCAGAATTGTCCACAAGAGTTTCAGCAAGAGTTTACAGCCAGTGTTCGCGAAGCATAAGTCAAATGGTTAAGGATTAATATTATTAGTGTACTGCTATAACATATAATTATACTGTTAGTCAACAATTAGTAAAGAGGCAAAGAGTGACTTGCTGTGAGAGGTTAGTTAGTAAATTAAATATTATTTTCATCCACTTACCTAGAGCTCCGAAATATCTTGACACAATTTATCCCCAGTGTGGTTGCACCATTTATGCACAGTCAATTTGAAAGCAATAGTTTTCTTCAAACACAAGATAGTTTGCACCTGACAACTGTCGATATTCTCCAGATATGGCTTCTAAATTACCTGTTTGTATTATTCCTAAAAGTAAGATTTCTACATTTAAAGTAGAAAACAGCCAGTTCCCAAAAATCCGAACTACTGACTAGAAACAGTGACACTGACACACACATCACAACACGACTGTCTTCCGTGAATTAAAATTAAAATTAAAATTGCTGTATATCCACTTCACAATATCCATTTGTAGATTTGTAATACGAATACGTTTAGAACACAGGACTTTGTAAGCATATTGAAATGTCACACATTGCAACATGGAAATGCTCCCAGTAACCTAATTTCGAGGGGAACTCCTCCAAAATGTACCCTGATTTACTTGTGAGGACTGAATAATTAGAGAAGGGCGTGCCTCAGCCTAGGTCCCACGAGAGAGTGCATTCTACGCCCCGTGGTTTTAACATTTGGCGGTGGCCCAAAACGCCGTGTTGCTCCAGAAAAGCAGCGGAAACTTCCTCGTCGCCAGCCAACTGTGACACATATACACACCATCGCCGGCGTTCGCACACAACACATATTACACGGAGCGAAATATACAATTTACAGACGATACAAAACAAAACCCTGACACCCCTGTGATAGAGTGTCGGGCCTGTGAAAGGTCAGGAAGGATGAATGAATGTCTAATCAGGTCGTGTTTGGGCGCAAGTTAGTTATTAGTTCCTTACAGCCTTGATTGAAAGTAGTCCGTAAATTGTTGTCTGACATAAACTCTTCATGTCTGCGGGTTGTGTAAACGATGAGTTACGTTGGTGCAGAACAACACGTGCTGGTGCAACAGGAGCAGGGCTCACACTGGTAGAGACTTGTGTGACCATCATATTCTGAGCTGAAAACGGGACATCCCACCAATATTATGAGCTGAAAACGGGACATCCCACCAATATTATCAGCTGAAAACAGGACATCCCACCAATATTCTGAGCTGAAAACGGGACATTCCACCAATATTCTGAGCTGAAAACGGGACATTCCACCAATATTCTGAGGTGAAAATGTGACACGCCGCTAATATCTAAACAGGGGATTTAGCATTAATATTTTGAGCTAAAAACGAGACATCCCAAGTATGTCAGTTGTAACAACAACAAAAAACACCAAAAAAAATCGAGTGTATAACCACCACCACCACCACCACCACGACCACCACCACCAGCACGACTAATATTTTTATTCATTGAGGAACTAATATATTTTACGAACACAAGAATAAAAAAAAAGTATCTACAACCATAACATCTAATCAAGTCTACAGATATAACAACTTTCCGCCACAGCTTACAGCCGGTTAACAAAACAAAAAACAAAAAATGCTCCGTTCGCAGCTTATTCCTAGACTTTTATAAAACGCGACTATTAAAGTTGTTTTATATTATAATGTCATATTATGTTTAGAAGTTATTACTCAGTCTCAGATAATTATAATGTCACATTCTGTCCAGCATTTATTTCTCCGTCTCCCATAATTATATTGTTACATTCTGTCTAGAAGATATTCCATCTCCCATTATTATAATGTCACATTCTGCCTAGACATTATTATTCCGTCTCCCATAATTATAATGTAACATTCTATTAATTACTATTTAATCTGCCAGAATTTACCGCAGTAACCAACTATCCTATCTGGGTAATTAAAAACAATAATTCACAACAAGTAATAAAAGAAGCAATAGCAAGAACGCCATAATTAACTCTTTAGAGTCAACGACAGTCAGAAAACAAAACGAACAGTCGCGTCGCCATGAAATTAATAAAAAAAAATTAAAAAAACGCTCGCATTAAAAAAAATAATAATAAATGTTTGGTGTGAACGAATAAGAACATGAGAGTTTTGCCATCTGCGTCAATATTCGAAATCACAGCATTCCGGAGGAGCAGATGTTGAATCTGTCTCCCTCCTCGACTGCCATTGGAAGAATTTCCACACTGGTGGTAGTCGTCATAATCTGGTTAACTACACGTCTTGTCTGTCCCCGACTCTTTGAGTGGGGCCCAGATGCCGCAGACAGTTTACCAAGCACATGCCAAATAGCAAACACAAACGGACTGTAATGTTCGGTACATTAAATGGTGGATGTCTTTTAAGTAACATCATTGGTTGGGAACTTCAGGCACGACGTATTCATTGTTCAGAACACTTATGGTCACTTAGTTAGCATGAGAAGTCACTGACACCGGTATTTGATGTCAAGGCAGTACTTACGTGTTAACGAATTTATCCTTCCAGTTTTTGGCTGCGTCTTTGGCGGTCGGAGACCTGAAGAATTCACTTTGACCGTAACACCAAGATATCACCACACACATCAAGACGGCCAGGACCACAACGGAGAGTAGAAGCCAGAGTTGATCATGCCTGTTTGGAAGAGAATCGTGATGACGGGTCAGCTGGAAAGCTCGGGGAGGCATAATGGGTGGGGGTGGGAAGGAAACAGTTGGGGGGTGGGGGGTGTTGTAGACAGAGTTTAGTATTTTTAGCACCGTACGGCTGATGCAAACGTTCCTTGTTTCCCTTTCGGCATATGTCAGGAACTGGATGGGCATTACATTTGACGAATGTGTGACAGGCGAAGACATGTTTGCACAACTGCTGGTATCATGACAGGCGAAGACATGTTTGCACAACTGCTGGTATCATGACAGGCGAAGACATGTTTGCACAACTGCTGGTATCATGACAGGCGAAGACATGTCTGGACAACTGTTGGTATCATAATTAAAAAGACAGAAAAGATGGCGATCATGAGGAGAAGGGGACCTGCGGGTGGGGAGAGGGCCAGAAATGGCACTGAGAGGGAAAACATATAAACTGAAGAAAAAACTAAACGAGGACGCTTAAAAGAAACCCTAAGACAAACGTTGTTGAGAGAAGCAGCAGATGATGATGTGGATGACATCCATGATAGGGAAAGCATTGCATTGGATAGAATGGAGTGCAGGGCTGGACTATGAGCCCTGTTGGACCTACATAGCACCATATTATGACGATGAAGATAATATGGCTGGTGGTTTTACGATTTTCACGATGATTTTTAATGATGTCTTCCATCCACCTGGTTTGTTGAGCCGCTTAGCTCACAGATGCAGTTTTTACCAAGATCAATGGGATCGTCGCCGGAGATATGAAGCTCGTGCTTTGTGTGACGCTGTCAGTATGTGGCTAGCCGCTTTGTAGAGAGAGACTGAGCCATGTGTGAGACAACTTAGTGCAGTAAAGTCGATCCCCTCAACTTTATCCTCTAGCCTTTAACCAGATACACAGCTACACAAACAGAAAGAGGAGGTCCATGCCAGTTCTAGATGTTGAAAATCACACAGTAGTTGCACATCTCTAGAGACTTCACGCCTGCGAGACAGTTGGCACAATAACCACACAGTAGTTGCACATCTCTAGAGACTTCACGCCTGTGAGACTGTTGGCGCAATAACCACACAGTAGTTGGACATCTCTAGAGACTTCACGCCTGTGAGACTGTTGGCGCAATCACCACACAGCAGTTGCACATCTCTAGAGACTTCACGCCTGAGAGACATTTGGCACAATAACCACACAGTAGTTACACATCTCTAGAGACTTCAAGCCTGCGAGACAGTTGGCACAATAACCATACAGTAGTTGCACATCTCTAGAGACTTCAAGCCTGCGAGACAGTTGGCACAATAACCACACAGTGGTTGCACATCTCTAGAGACTTCAAGCCTGCGAGACAGTTGGCACAATAACCACACAGTGGTTGCACATCTCTAGAGACTTCACGCCTACGAGACTGTTGACGCAATAACCATACAGTAGTTGCACATCTCTAGAGACTTCACGCCTACGAGACTGTTGACGCAATAACCATACAGTAGTTGCACATCTCTAGAGACTTCACGCCTACGAGACTGTTGACGCAATAACCATACAGTAGTTGCACATCTCTAGAGACTTCAACCCTGCGAGACAGTTGGCACAATAACCACACAGTAGTTGCACATCTCTAGAGACTTCACACTTGTGAGACAGTTGGCGCAATCACCACACAGTAGTTGCAGATCTCTAGAGACTTCAAGCCTGGGAGACAGTTGGCACAATAACCACACAGTAGTTGCAGATCTCTAGAGACTTCAAGCCTGGGAGACAGTTGGCACAATAACCACACAGTAGTTGCACATCTCTAGAGATTTCACGCCTGAGAGACTGTTGGCGCAATAACCACCAGCTCACGGATGGGCAGAACCTGGTGTGTTTAAGATTTAAAAATGGAAATCATAGCCAACTATATGTCATGAGAAAAAGAAGCACACCTACCAAATGGCAACCACGGCGGGTTGGCAGCAGGTAAAGGTCCGATTCCTCTCACAGCATTCATTGAGATCCGGGTTGTCACAGTTGTACAGGTTGCCTTCCCTGTTTCCCAGTTCCTCCCTCTTCACACACACCTTTCCGTCTGCGGTCAGGGGTCAAAAGTCGGAGGACAGAATTAGAGTGTGGATGGAGATGATTTTTGATTAGCAATATTAATCTATTCACACGACTGGACAATCATTGAAACACATGACAGGACAATCATTGAAACACATGACAGGACAATCATTGATACACACGACAGAACAATTATTGATACACACGACAGAACAATCATTGATACCCATCATCATCATCATCATCAGGTGCCATGCCGACTGGCATGGGCGATCATGCCTCTCCATAATCAGCGATCTCCTGCAGCATGTATCAGTTCGTGTGCTGACACACCTCCATGCCATGCAACAAGACTGTCAAAAATCTTCTCTCGTTGTCTTCCTCTATCCCTCTTTCCACAGATCTTTCCAGTGAACACAACATGTTCTATTTTTCCTCTTCTCATAACATGGCCGAAAAATGATGACTGTCTCCTTCTGATGTCTTTGATTAGTTGTCATCGGGCTCCCGCCTCTTTCGAAACCTCTTGGTTGCTATTTTTGGCTGTCCAGGGTATTCTAAGCATTCTTCTGTAAAACGACATCTCTGAGGCCTCAAGAAATTGTTTGGCCTGACAGGAAAATCATTGATGCACATTTAGAGGAGACAAATGTATAGACATGTATAAGACAGACTGTTGGTAGTTTTCTGTCTGTGCAGACAATAGCTCTTCACTGTGCTAAAGGTACTTTTGGAAATGACAACCCATGGCGATGGCGAGTGTGACTAGCAAGACAAGCTGTTGTTAAGGAGAATCTTCCACATTGATTATAAATCGCAGAGCCTCACATTAGCTACAGCCACAAATCCAACACGAGGATTAAAACTGACACCAATTGTATGTTTCTCTGGTAACCACAGCTTTTCAACTAACTTTACTCAGGAACTCGCATTACCTACAGCCACAAATCTAGCAGGAGGATTAAATCTGTCTAGGAATGTAACTTTTGAAAATAACGGGGCTGCCCAAGTCCCAGCCTAGAAAGATCATTGACACAATACAACTACAACGATCCCACGAGCCACTTGCTACACCTCCTAGGGGCCACTTGCTACACCTCCGCGGGCCACCAGTTGAACAGCTCTGCTATAGTTATATCATATTTATGTCGACGTTCTCAGACAAGACATTGACAAGTGAACTCTATCGCTGCTTTTCTGCATCTGTCAGTTTACACGGTTTTATCTTCCGTTCTCGCGTTCTATTGTCCTTTTCCTGGTTTCCTTAGGTCAATTTGCAGGTTTACTGTTTTTAGTCGCGTCAAGTTTTTGCTTTTAGCATTAATGAACCTTTGCATTTCGTCCATATACAGACTGAAATGATATAGTTCTGTCACCCAGTTACTGAGTGGAGTTTATGGTGCGACACTGTGAGCTGCGGATTTTATGTGGAACGCCTTTTAACTGTCTGTGTCCAACGTGGCTTGTGTAGTGAACTGCAGATTGAGAACAAGGCAAGTAGTCTGTTGCCAGATAACTAATGGTGCCTAACTTGCGGGCGTCACTATTCATTTCTTGTAAGTATTGCCTTTCAGCGCTGATAAACAGCATTTCTAGTTTCGGATTATTTGTTTTGTCCCTCCTGGCGGCTGCCTTAAGCATTTTTGCGTGTGTATGCTACTGGCTTTGCTGAGACTGCAGTCTGTGTCCATTTTCTTTTCACAAGGCACAGCTATGGACATGCTGTGTGGTTTTCGTTGGCACAGGAACGGAAACTACTTTGAGGTGATCCGTGTGCTGTGAATATGGAGCGGCGATGACTTGATTAGGTCGCCCACGTCCCACTGTTCCAGGCATGCCACACACATTTCCAGGCAATCTTCATTTTCTTCCATTCGTTCCTTTTTCCAGGAATGCACTTTCCCCCTTACTCTGCTTGGATAATAATCTGTAAGTCTCTAGTTTATGTGTAATTCCTGTTGTCGTTTACCAAAACTGTTGTAAATTCTGAATTTCATTTTTAGACTAAATCCCTCTAACTTCCTGTACCCCTGTTTCAGAGTCTGAGCACATTGCCTACACTCACTAATTTCTGAACACATTGCCCACACCCACAAAGTCTAAATACATTGCCTACACTCACTAAGTCTAAACACATTGCCTACACCCACTAAGTCTAAACACATTGCCTACACTCACTAAGTCTAAACACATTGCCTACACCCACTAAGTCTAAACACATTGCCTACACTCACTAAGTCTAAACACATTGCCTACACTCACTAAGTCTAAACACATTGCCTACACCCACTAAGTCTAAACACATTGCCTACACTCACTAAGTCTAAACACATTGCCTACACTCACTAAGTCTAAACACATTGCCTACACTCACTAAGTCTAAACACATTGCCTACACTCACTAAGTCTAAACACATTGCCTACACTCACTAAGTCTAAACACATTGCCTACACCCACTAAGTCTAAACACATTGCCTACACTCACTAATTTCTGAACACATTGCCTACACCCACTAAGTCTGAACACATTGCCTACACTCACTAATTTCTGAACTCATTGCCTACACCCACTAAGTCTAAACACATTGCCTACACCCACTAAGTCTAAACACATTGCCTACACCCACTAAGTCTGAACACATTGCCTACACTCACTAATTTCTGAACACATTGCCTACACCCACTAAGCCTGGACACATTGCCTACACCCACTAAGTCTGAACACATTGCCTACACTCACTAAGTCTGAACACATTGCCTACACTCACTAAGTCTGAACACATTGCCTACACTCACTAAGTCTGAACACATTGCCTACACCCACTAAGTCTGAACACATTGCCTACACTCACTAAGTCTGAACACATTGCCTACACCCACTAAGTCTGAACACATTGCCTACACCCACTAAGTCTGGACACATTGCCTACACTCACTTAGTCTGAACACATTGCCTACACTCACTAAGTCTGAACACATTGCCTACACCCACTAAGTCTGAACACATTGCCTACACTCACTAAGTCTGAACACATTGCCTACACCCACTAAGTCTGAACACATTGCCTACACCTACTAAGTCTGAACACATTGCCTACACTCACTAAGTCTGAACACATTGCCTACACTCACTAAGTCTGAACACATTGCCTACACTCACTAAGTCTGAACACATTGCCTACACCTACTAAGTCTGGACACATTGCCTACACTCACTAAGTCTGAACACATTGCCTACACTCACTAAGTCTGAACACATTAATTACACCCACTAAGTCTGAACACATTGCCTACACTCACTAAGTCTGAACACATTGACTACACTCACTAAGTCTGAACACATTGCCTACACTCACTAAGTCTGAACACATTGACTACACTCACTATGTCTGAACACATTGCCTACACTCACTAAGTCTGGACACATTGCCTACACCTACTAAGTCTGAACACATTGCCTACACTCACTAAGTCTGAACACATTGCCTACACTCACTAAGTCTGAACACATTGCCTACACTCACTAAGTCTGAACACATTGACTACACTCACTAAGTCTGAACACATTGCCTACACTCACTAAGTCTGGACACATTGCCTACACCTACTAAGTCTGAACACATTGCCTACACTCACTAAGTCTGAACACATTGCCTACACCCACTAAGTCTGAACACATTACCTACACTCACTAAGTCTGAACACATTGCCTACACTCACTAAGTCTGAACACATTGCCTACACCCACTAAGTCTGAACACATTGCCTACACCCACTAAGTCTGAACACATTACATACACTCACTAACTCTGTACACGTTGACTAACCCCACTATGAACGAGAAATGTCTAAAACATCCAATGAACAAAAAGTTCACATTCAGCAGATAATCTAATTACCCATCCAAGAAAAGTTACCCATATCTATGAGACTTGAATAAATGCCTTTGGAAAACTATGTCCAAACTTACCCGTGTGTAAAAGGTCTATAGAGAGAATGCCCAAGATAGGAACCAGCCTCGTCCATGTCCACTTGTGCACCATTCCTGCCTCGACCACCTGTGCGTGGGAAATCATGATTACAATTTCAAAGAATTATCTACACAACCTGACTCAAGTTGAATATGTTTGTCGGCGCACTGTTCCTCCGGTCATATATTTAATCAAGGATGTTAATGTAGACCAATAAAAGACCCAAGACAGTCTGAGATTGATATTTGGGAACTGTAGACAGATCAAGTGTCCATCTACCTGGCGGCATTGACAGATGGTTTCAAGCCAGGTGAAGTTCGGTTGGTGACAGGCGCGAGTCGGACCCGCTCACCAGACGGCTGACAGACACGTGAGGCCAGTGCCAGGTGTCAATGTTGTCACCACCCAGTTTGATCGTGTTGTACCATTCGAGAAGCCATCGAGTTTTTCTGAGAACGACTGGCATCAGAGATTTGCTGCTCTATTGTCTCTTGTGAATTCAGCCGTTGCTTGGAGATTTCCTCTGTTAAAAGGAATTATTTATTACTCCCAGACTTTTTTCTTTAATAATCAGAAACTATGAGTTGTTAACTCTTTGGCTAGGTACTATGGATATCGCAACCCTTCTGCCTTGATTACATTACAGATAACGTATATATAACAGCCCAGCAACATCAAGCCCCATTTCATTTAAAAATTGCTTGTTTTATAATTATTCAGAGCAAGTGTATCTCGCCTTTCAAAATAACTATTACAATTTTAAACAAAAATAAAATGTTTTTCAACAATTTAACATGGGAATTATTGTCCCGTTCGATGGAATCAGATGTACATTGTGAGTCCTTGGGAGTCGTTGCTGGAGCTAGGAATACGTGTTTTGTGCCATGCTGTCGACAGCTAGCCAGCAGCAGGAGTGCCGACACACAGAAAATGTTGGGGAGGTTGAGCCCTAAGCTTCCCCTTACACGTTTCCAGAAAAAGGAATGATGAGGGGAAGGGGGAGGGGAAGGCGGGAGGGTGGCTTTCAGGGAGCCAGGAGCACGCTCGACTCATAAAAGTAACAATAATAGACTCTGCTCATTTAAAAAAAAGGGTGGGGGGGGGCGCTAGTGGTGCCTAAAATGCCAGTGCCGGCGCCCCTAGCTGGCCAGCCGCTCTAGAGACACATCCAAATGATTTAGAGACAGTACAAGTCCGTGGGTACTATTACTTTTATTGACATTTCACAAGAGCTTTTTTCCCTGGCGGTACGCACTAGTGTACGTACTGGCACTTTTTAAATGCATTAATTTGTATCAGTTATAAGCACTATGTGTTGAGTACCGGCTCCTTTTTTAGACAGTTTTAATGGTGAGTAGCGGCACAAAAGAAAAGCCTGCATTTCGTACAAATTTCTGTTGCTGTGTGCACAAATTTTTTTAAACATTAGTGTTGTTGTGTTTGTTTGCTGTTGTGCCGTTTGTCCACATAAATCATTTATTTATTACATATAACTGCAACAACGTTTGCTAACTGTTGCCAAAACCTTGTCTTGTACTGTTGAACGTACATAAATAAACTGAGTCACATGTAGTAAACTTAAATCTACTTCTGGGGAACGAACGAACGAACGAACGAACGAACAAACAAACTTTAATTCCAAACGGTTATGAATATGTCACCCAGGCACGTCTTACATTGGCTTCTTCCAAGCACTGATCGGGCATACGGCGGTTGTATTTGATATATCAAAGGAAACTCACACGCTAACTGTAAACAAAGAATGTGAGTTTGTTTGTTTGTTTTGGTAACTAGAAGCCATGAGTTGTTAACCCTTAGGCTCGGTATTATGGATATTGCAACTTTTCGGCCTTGATTCCATTGTAAATACCGTAAATCTGGGAGAAATGTGGCTTACCCCCAGGAGTGAATCCGGAGCACAAGGAGTTCGTCACCCGGTCACCGCGCAATCCGGTTTAGCCAACTACGCTAGAGAGCCGGGCTAAAGAATGTGAGAACCACTGGTATTTTGTGTTCTCCGATGTCTAAACTAGTCCTAACACACACACACACACACACAGACACACACACACACACACAGACGTTGTTGATGGGGCTAAAATATTGGGTTGGATTTCATCCATATTGTGGAAACGGTTATACAACAGAAGGAAATGTGGGAATAGAGCCTTATGCGACATATAACAGCACAACAAGTTGAATTAGTGAATGAGTGATGTCTAAACTACCTCGACCGCTATCCAAGGAACCCAATATAGGTTCAACAGTAATCCGAGACTGGAGAGTAGGAATAGTTGACGTCAGAAACTTGTCACCAAGTACTGGCTCACCACACGGGGATACCACACGTTTCGGTTAATTATTTGATGACCATAAATGTGAAATAATTATCGGACGCAGTAGTTGCGCCGTTGCCAGGGAGATGTCATGTGTCTGAGACAATTGCTCATTGTTTGTGGGCAAGGTCAGTTAGTGAAGAAGGCCGTGAAAGACAGACAATGATAGACATATTTCTCACTGCATGGGTTAGAAAACTTTTTGTTCCTAAAAGTCCATGCCGTTTACCGTTGGTAGCCATGTTGATCCACAACCTTCTGTCTCGTGTCTTTTCAGACAACTCTAACACGATGATCTGCCATGCCATGATGTCAAAAGTTCCAGCAATTGTTTTCGTGTTCTCTCTCTGCCTCTTTTGCCCTCCAACTTTCCTACTGTCACGATGTACTCCAGTTTTCTCCTTCTCATCACATGACCTAACAATGTAGATTGTCTCTTTCTGATGTGGGCGATCAGTTCTCTCTTTGTTCTTAAAAGTCCATGCCGTTTACCGTTGGTAGCCATGTTGATCCACAACCTTCTGCCTCGTGTCTTTTCAGAAAACTCTAACACGATGATCTTCCATGCCATGATGTCAAAAGTTCCAGCAATTGTTTTCGTGTTCTCTCTCTGCCTCTCCTGCCCTCCAACTTTCTTACTGTCACGATGTACTCCAGTTTTCTCCTTCTCATCACAGGACCTAACAATGTAGATTGTCTCTTTCTGGTGTGGGCGATCAGTTCTCTCTTGAGTCAGTTTCTTTGAAGATGTCTCCATTTCTCTTTTTTTATCTATCTGCCCAGGGTATTCTCATCATTTGTCTATAAAACAACATCTCCATAGCTTCCAAATGTTTTCACTAATTCACCAATTGTCCATGATTCACTTCCATTTATCACGATATGATTTATTTAGCTTTTAATAATATTTTTTTTCTCGTCTCAACTGACAAAGAAAGATTGTACAAAGTGTTATTTATTTTGAAAAATACTGCCTTTGTTTGAACTATTCAACATTTAACTTCCTCAGTACATCTTCCGTCTGATGTTATCAGGGTACCCAAGTACTTAAACATATCAACTTGCTTGAGGTTTATCATATCTACCTTTTATTCAGTTATCAGAGTGATAGTAGTTGTTTCTTAACTGACCCAGTTTTAAATTAACTCTTTACTAATTTTTCGCTATATTTGCTTTAGAATAAGTTTAATCAACAGCGTTCAGTAGTGTACTTATGGTCAGAGTGTGAAACTTTCAAGTTTTGTGTGTGGTGTTTTTCATATCATCAGTAGAGAGTATAATATTGTGCTAGCGGGCGGAAATTGGCAGGAAAACACATAAAAAGGGGAGATAAAGGAAAATTGTGATTAAGACAAAATATAATAGTTACCCGCTAAACAGCAAAAACAGGAAAGTAAAGAAAAGACAGGGGTTCTTCTGCGCAGAGATCCTAGAATATTTCACCAGAATCCAAACAATGAATTTCTGTATCGTGAATTACATGATGACAACCTAACTACAGACCCTAAATTAAATCAAACAAAGGAATTATAATCACATTAAACAGCTGTTTATTTTACTGAACTGAACACAGAATTAACGTATACTTCACAAATATTACATTAACAACAACCAACACAATCGACCAGAATCTAAAGCGATCATCAGCTAACAAGGAAATATGATAATGACACCATACGCTCAGCGAAATTACCTCAACAATAGCAAAAACCGAAACATTTTTAAAGTGTACGTTAAGCTTCAATTTGCCCCCAGACCAACAAATCACTTATAGCTACCTGCCATCCTAGCGAGAATACACCCCGACATATTACGCAGTATAACTACTAGAGACTACTATTCCAGGACTAAATATGGAAACATACCTTAGCCGCGAAACCAATTGACAACCGGTCTTCCCCTGCGGTCGCTCATACCCATGCTGGCTAGCTCAATGTGCAAAGCCGCAACAGCTAGGTAGGTCTCCACAAGGTCCGTCCGGAAGTCAAATAGGCTGCTAAATGACTAAATAAGGTCTTTTATTAACTGATGGCTGGCCAGGTTTCTCCGCTTTAACGTCTAAAACGAAAAGCTGTTTCTGTGGCCTCTTGGTGATTTTAAAACCAGACTTAATCAAAGTATCGGCAAAATAAACAAAATTTGACAAGCTGCTGAACAGCAGTCTTTGTCGTTCTCTAGCCTATCACAATATTAAGAACAGAGCTTTCAAAAAGTCATCATGTGTGTGTCCACTGTTAAAAATATCATAGTACAATTTAGTTAAAACGTCTTAACCAGTTCACCAGCAGCTTTTAGTTCTTCAATCCTAATTTTTCTGGCCCTGGAGATTTACATTTCTTCATGTGGTTTATAGCATCTTCTACTTCTACTTTCAGTATTGGCGGTCCTTCCTAATACTCCTGACTCTCTATGTCTGGTCTGCTGTTTATCATCGTATAGCTGTTTTGTATACTCTTTCATTCTTTCAATTACCTTGTCTTTGTCCGTTTTTATTTCACTTTCTTCTGTTTTGAAGCAACTACTTGCATATTTTTTAAAACCTGATAGTTATTGTATTCTTTTATACATGTCTTGTGTGTTCTCTTTTTGTTCTTCAATTTCTTTGCACTTATTATTAAGCCATACTTCTTTCGCTGCCTTACATTAATGTACAATCTTTCTGCGTATTCTTTTAATCTTGCTTTTTTTTTCTTTGAATTTTCATCATTTATAAAATTTTCAACTTTTCCTCGCTTTTTTTTTTTTTTACTTTTTGATTTTTTTCATTCGATGTCTGTTGTAACGACTCTTTTAGCATGTGCCATTGTTTATCTATACTGCTTATCTTTATAATAGCATTGTATCTATGTTAAACAGTAATGGTGTTTCTCTTACTCATATCTTGATGTGATTCAAACATTGTCAAATATAACTTTCTATTTATTGGAGCACCTGTTAGTTGCTTCAGCTTTATCTTTAGTTTTCTAAATACTGGCACATGGGAACTATTACAGTCTACACCTGATCTTGTTTTTGAGAGAACTAGGATGTGAAAATTTTAAACCTTTTTAAACTTAATTTCTGACATACCAAGCAGAAGTAAAGACAGGGAAACGAAAATATGAGAGGCTTAGTAATCTCGGGTTAAAGGAGATCTAGTGACGTCACAGACTTTTTAAAAAGTTCATAGCTCGTATCATCCGAAATTCGAGTTAACCGAAAAGACTTTCTTCAAGACATAACAGATTGCTACCGGAAAGAACATTCTGTTAGAGCTAACCGCATGTATTCCTCAAACCAGTTATTGATCATCAGGTTACAATGTAGACATAAATATAATTATTATCATTATGTGCTTAATGGCACACATTAAGTTTTATTTTCAAAAAATAAATAATGTATTAAAAATACTCAATACGCAAATGTATTTACATGGGACAAATGGAGGAAGAGGGGTGGGGGTGTTGGTAAAGGAGGGGGGGGGGTATCGAATCACCTCCCCCACCCCACGCCCCTGCAATTGTATTTGGTGGGTAACGGGCTTAGTCTTCTAAACAGTGTAGAGGGGGCGTGGGGGAGGGGCGTGGGGGAGGGGGCGTGGGGGAAGGAGGCGTGGGGAAGGGGGCGTGGGGTGGGGGGGGCATGGGGAAAGGGGGCGTGGGGTGGGGCGTGGGGGAAGGGGGCGTGGGAGGGGGGGCGTGGGGAGGGGGCGTGGGGGAAGGGGGCGTGTGGAGGTGGCGTGGGGAAGGAGGCGTGGGGGGAAGGAGGCGTGGGGGAAGGAGGCGTGGGGGAAGGAGGCGTGGGGGAAGGGGGCGTGGGGAAAGGGGGCGTGGAGGAAGGAGGCTTGGGGGAAGGGGGGAGAGGGGGAAGGGGGCGTGGGGGAAGGAGGCGTGTGGGGGAGGCGTGGGGGAAGGAGACGTGGGGGAAGGGGGCGTGGGGGAAGGAGGCGTGGGGGAAGGAGACGTGGGGGAAGGAGACGTGGGGGAAGGGGGGCGTGGGGGAAGGAGGCGTGGGGGAAGGGGGAGAGGGGGAAGGATGGCGTGGGAGAAGGAGGCGTGTGGAGGTGGCGTGGGGGAAGGAGACGTGGGGGAAGGGGGCCTGTGGAGGTTGCGTGGGGGAAGGAGGCGTGTGGAGGTGGCGTGGGGGAAGGAGGCGTGGGGGAAGGAGGCGTTTGGAGGTGGCGTGGGGGAAGGGGGCGTGTGGAGGTGGCGTGGGGGAAGGAGGCGTGGGGGAAGGGGGCGTGGGGAAAGGGACCATGGGGGAACGGAGCGTGGGGGAAGGAGACGCAAGGTGCCAAAGCCAGCAGATTCCAGCGTCCATCGATGTCTTTATTAGGGCTGTACCGAATAGTGATTTTCACTATTCGGCCGAATACGAATAACGGGACGAACTATTCGGCCGAATACGAATACGAATAGTGTATAGTGTATAAAATATAATTTTAAAAAATACACACACACATTCATAATGTCAAATGTACGCTAAACTTTTACTTCACATAAAGTAGCACAGAATAGTCATCTTCTTTCCATAGCATTCTGAGCCCTTTATGTTTACTGCTGCAGATATCACTCGTCTCCATGCATCTCTCTGGCTGGCCTTGAGGTTTACTGCTGCAGATATCACTCGTCTCCATTCATCTCTCTGGCTGGCCTTGAGGTTTACTGCTGTAGATATCACTCGTCTCCATGCATCTCTCTGTCTGGTCTTGAGGTTTACTGCTGCAGATATCACTCGTCTCCATTCATCTCTCTGGCTGGTCTTGAGGTTTACTGCTGCAGATATCACTCGTCTCCATTCATCTCTCTGGCTGGTCTTGAGGTTTACTGCTGCAGATATCACTCGTCTCCATTCATCTCTCTGGCTGGCCTTGAGGTTTACTGCTGTAGATATCACTCGTCTCCATGCATCTCTCTGGCTGGCCTTGAGGTTTACTGCTGTAGATATCCCTCGTTTCCATTCATCTCTCTGGCTGGCCTTGAGGTTTACTGCTGTAGATATCACTCGTCTCCATGCATCTCTCTGACTGGCCTTGAGGTTTACTGCTGCAGATATCACTCGTCTCCATTCATCTCTCAGGCTGGCCTTGAGGTTTACTGCTGTAGATATCACTCGTCTCCATGCATCTCTCTGTCTGGTCTTGAGGTTTACTGCTGCAGATATCACTCGTCTCCATTCATCTCTCTGGCTGGTCTTGAGGTTTACTGCTGCAGATATCACTCGTCTCCATTCATCTCTCTGGCTGGTCTTGAGGTTTACTGCTGCAGATATCACTCGTCTCCATTCATCTCTCTGGCTGGCCTTGAGGTTTACTGCTGTAGATATCCCTCGTTTCCATTCATCTCTATGGCTGGCCTTCTCTTCACATTTTGTGACACCGGTTGTTTGTAGGTCTGACTGGACATTATCTCTCGAACTCCTTCTGTCTACCTCATTGTCTACGCCTATTCCTCTCTCAGGTGTGTACAGTTTTACATCGCTGTCTTCTGACATTCTTTCAATATGTCCCAACCATTTTAGTATGTTAGCTCTCATGATGCCAGTGATCAATGGTGATTTAAACAGATTATGTGTTACGTTGTTGCTTCTCACTCTCCATTCCCTGCTGTTAGCATCTTTGATAGGTCCAAAGATTTGTCGTAGCGTAAGACTGTTTTCGAAAACCTGTAATAATGTTTTTGCCTCAAGTTTCAGAGCCATATAAAACGACTGGTCTTATCAACGTTTTATATATTTTGAGTGTTGCGAGACAGACACTTTGACTTTAGCAGATGTTTAAGGGCATAGTATACTTTATTTCTAGATTGTATTCTAGATTGTATTTCTTCTCTCAGCATGTTGGAGCAGTTGAAGTTTGCACCCAAGTACTTATGTATTTCCGTTCGTTTGATTTTCATTTGATCGACTTGGATGTGGCCGGAGTTTATATTCTTTCCATGTCTAGTTAGTATTCGTACAGAATAGTAAACATTTAAAAACATTTTATGTTTTGCACCCTTCAGTCAGTCTGTGGTAACTAATAACTAGGAATGAAACAATTCTAAGTATTATAACAAGTAACTTAACTTGGAAGTTGTCAATGACAGCTTAGTAAATGCATGAAAGCTGCATTAGCTTTCAACAAAACCAATCGTTCCATGTTGTCAGTATTAAGGCCGTGTATGCAGAAGCGGGGGTAAAGTTACTATTCGTATTCAGCCCGACCGCAACTATTCGGGCGAATACCAAATAGTAAATAGGTCCACTATTCGGCCCCGAAGCGAGTACGAAGCGAATATTCGGTACAGCCCTAGTCTTTATCGATACGTTCCTGTGTGATCACAGCTGGGAATGAAGCTGTGCAGGTGATCCCGGGATGTACAAGAGACCCCCGGATTGTGCGCATGGGATACATCCTTGCATTGCCGTATATTGCAGGTAGGCTAAAGGTGCTGCAGGCTAAGTCATAACTTGGCGTAGCTGCAGATAAAGAGCACCATCTTTATGAAGCTTTGAATACGATTAAGGGTCAGAGCCTGAAAAGGGGGCAATCATGGACGGCTCAAGCAGAAGACACAATAAGAAAAGTATGCATTCTGAAGAACATTGGGCGAGGAAAGGAATGGGTCAGAGTACCAGAGGAAAAGTCTGACCTATGTAGGGTTATGATCACAGTGGGCCGGCAGTGCAGAGAGTAGTCAGAGGCACTACAGAGTTAGAAGTCCAACAGTTGATTCACGACAATTATCGCCCAGATTGTATAGAATTTGTAGGAAAGTACCAACTACAGCAGCTCTGTTTATAGAGACAAGAGGGACAACGAGACAGATGGTAGTGTCCAAGAGGGACAACGAGATAGATGGTATGGTCCAAGAGGGACAACGAGACAGATGGTAGTATCCAAGAGGGACAACGAAATAGATAGTAGTGTCCAAGAGGGACAACGAGACAGATGGTAGTGTCCAAGAGGGACAACGAGACAAATGGGTATAAAATGCATGCTTGTTTCTGTCCAGTTCCAGTTACGTCAACTGCAAACTTTGAGCCTTTATAGAAACGTCTTGCGAGGGTCGTGTAAACATGATTGGAACCATTTCAGGTGGCTAGAAAAAGATTATTCTGCAGATACCCAGTTTGAAAGTTCAAGACTATTGTTTTAGCACTAATCGCGTATATAAACAGGTACAAGATTCTAGCAAACTAGTTTTATATTGTTAATCTGTAATCATTAACTACGACCTGACAGAAATATGACGTGTCTGTGTTACAAACATTAATACTTACCGGTCACCTGCCGCTCTGGTGTGGCACTGTCAAAAATAAATACACGTTTTGGGTGTCTGGTATTTATTTTATTGTTTGTTGAAAAAGACCGGTCGAAGCCATGTTTTGTTTGCATGTCTGCGAGCCAGTCTTTCACATTTTATGTCAACTTCAATGATTGTATTTGAAGCACAACAGAAGACGTATTTAACATGTGGATTGAGCAAGGAGGTTTTATGTTGCCTGGAGACGCATATAGATTCCTCAAACAGTGAAGATTACCGTAAATCTAGTTTTATTTGTTCTGGTGTGGAAATGTGAAAAACCTATTGATGGAGCCACATAAAGGCTTTGTTGGAGAGCTGTTCTCAATAGGCCTGCGCAGAACGTAAACAGTCTTGGCTGAGTGACAACTTCAAAGTCTGACTGTCGTCAGAAATAGAAGAAAGGACAACCAATGCCATTATACAAGTTGTGTTATTGATAATAGCAAGCTTGAAACTCAGTCTGTGATATTGTAGACCGGTGTTGTACAGGGTTACCTGTCAGGTAATAGCAAGCTTGGGACTGTTTGTTGTTGTATAATGGTGTTTAACGAGGTTACCTGTCAGGGAATAGCAAGCTTCGAGCTCGGTTTAAGATGATGTAGAATGGTGTTAAACAAGGTTACCTGTCAGACAAAAAACAAGCTTTGGACTCTATGAGGTTGTGGTATGGTGTTTAACGAGGTTAGCTGTCAGATAATACCAAACATGGAACTCTATGATGTTGTTGAATGATGTTTCATGAGATTACCTGCCAGATAATACCAAACATGGAACTCTATGATGTTGAAAAATGGTGTTTAATGAGGTCATCTTTCACATAATACAAAACTTGGAACTCTTCGATGTTGAAAAATGGTGTTTAATGAGATCAACTTTCAGCGTTACAAGTCTCGGTTTTCACAGTCACTAACACTCTCTGACCGGTGAACTTGTATTCGAATCCTGTTCTGGGATTCACCCTCCACCTTTTTTTTACATTCTGAAACAAACTCAAAGTCCAGAAGTGAACGATGTCTGGTAGTCTGGTAGTATTAGTTTCAGCTTTATAGCAAACGGGTCACCCCATCTTTGCTCCGCTCCTGTGCCAACGAAAAACACACAAAATGTTTATCACAGTATTAGAATTGCAGTTCATCATTGATGGTAGCAGAAGTCGCCAACAGATCAGCAGTTGCCCACGCGATCAATTTTAATCACATACAACACTGCACCACAGATATCGCGCCATTTTCTGAATCTACAATTCACACCAACACGTTGGTCACAGTCGAAAAAAAACACATTCCAAATGCAATCCGCAGCTCACAGTCACGCCAGGCATTCAGCTCAGAAGCTGGGCGACGAAACTATATCTAGTCTACAAATGGAGCAAAAATGCATCGGCCACCGTCCGGCACAAGCAAAAAATGTGCCTCTGTTTCGAAAAGTGCCGCTGCCTAACGACCATTTTGACCGGAAGTGGACGAACAAGTGGACCTTTGCGTCGGAGTTAACAGCCGGTGAAAGCCAAGATGAGGCAGAAGAAGAACAAGTGGACGAATTGGATGAGCTCGCTATGGTGTTCCTTCTGTTTGCTGGCTGATGGTTAATGCGTTATGATGTCTGTGAGGTATACAACGAATATACACACAGATGGTAGAGAGGTAACTCGCTCACAATTTGATTCAGTTATTACTGTAACAAAGACAATCACAGTCATCGGATCTCATGCATGGTCAGAGGTTCAACTAACAACTATTACAATGTAGGCATCAGATGTTCACAATCGTCTGCACTCATGACCTTACACTCTTGATGGACCATTCACGTCACATACAGGCGCCCAGTGGGCATCTCCGTTGCTCGGCTGTTAGCCTTTACAAGCAGGTGGGGTGTGGGATTGAATGTTAGCCTTTACAAGCAGGTGAGGTGTCGGATTGAAAGTTAGCCTTTACAAGCAGGTGAGGTGTCGGATTGAAAGTTAGCCTTTACAAGCAGGTGGGGTGTGTGATTGAAAGTTAGCCTTTACAAGCAGGTGAGGTGTCGGATTGAAAGTTAGCCTTTACAAGCAGGTGAGGTGTCGGATTGAAAGTTAGCCTTTACACGCAGGTGGGGTGTCGGATTGAAAGTTAGCCTTTACAAGCGGTTGGGGGGGGGGGGGGGGGAAGCCGGATTGAATGTTAAACTTTACAAGCAGATGGGGTGTCGGATTAGCTGTTAGCCTTCACAAGCAGGTGGGGTGTCGGATTAAATGTTAGCCTTCAGAGGCAGGTGGGGTGTCGGATTGAATGTTAGCCTTCACACGCAGGTGGGGTGTCGGATTAAATGTTAGCCTTCACACGCAGGTGGGGTGTCGGATTAAATGTTAGCCTTCACAGGCAGGTGGGGTGTCGGATTAAATGTTAGCCTTCACAGGCAGGTGGGGTGTCGGATTAAATGTTAGCCTTCACAGGCAGGTGGGGTGTCGGATTAAATGTTAGCCTTCACAGGCAGGTGGGGTGTCGGATTAAATGTTAGCCTTCACAGGCAGGTGGGGTGTCGGATTGAATGTTAGCCTTCACAAGCAGGTGGGGTGTGGGATTCAATAGCTGCTGGTCAAGCTGCTATCTCGTTGAATCAGAACTTCTTGTCCTCGTTACCAGCTACACTTCAGAACATTTACTCTCCTGTCGGAACCCAACCATTCACCCTCGCTGCAGAACACCAACTGATGTGATCATGGTTTCGTCCTTTCAAATCTCTCTCAGATATCTCGTGGTGTTATTCTTCTACTGTTCACTATGACCCCGTGATATCGCGAGTCTGACCCATCTGACGTGTTACTCACTGAACTTCCCCTTTCCCTGGCTTAAGGAAATCTGTTGGTAATCCCCTCATTACAAGCTGTTTAAAAAAATAAAATATCCCTTTTTACGCCTACAGGCGTGTCGGAAGTGTGGGAAGAGCGCCCGTATTTTTACAGACCGTCGGCACTAGGTATTATTGTGGTCAGCATTACGCCGGCCGCTTTTACTTCCCCAGGCCATCATTACAATCTGCCCATAACCTGTTATACATTTCTAAATTATCAAGTGAAAAGGAATGAATGACACTGTGGATGAACACTCCAGTCACTTCCCTTTTTGATCACTTCCTGTCAACCGTCTGATCCCACAATTTGTGGCGGCAGCAGGGTCAGGGGAAGTTGCAAGTACGTGAGAATGTCTAGACTGGCATATGTTTTCCCCATCGACGTCTCTGTACCCTGGGCAACCCCATGCCTGCTCAGTTCGCCGATGGAGCAGCCACTCCAGGCTACCTCTACTGATTGTTCACATGAGTAGTTGGTTATATTTTGTCAGAGTCTAGCGTGGGTATGGAACATAGAGGGTGATGATAGTGAATATCCATGTCTGTAAGGAATGACGATAACCTGACCGGTCCAATATCCAAGATTCGACCTCTATGTCAAGCGCTTAGGCTGTTCTAGTATGATATGAACAGATGACTCTTGCACAGGCGTTCGGGTTTGGATTAAATTTTGCGTGTAGCCAAGATAAGTGAATCTATTGATTACATTTTGGTCATTTACGGTGAGAGTGGAATTACACACACACACACACACACACACACACACACACACACACACACACACACACACACACATGCACACACACACACACACATCTTTTTTGAGCCAGTTGATGGATAACAGTTGTATCAGTGTTAATAGTTCGCCAAAGAAGAAGGCTTAAGAAATTCTATTGATAATTCGCTGCACACTGGTCTCAGAGCTAGAATTTAGAGCACAGTCGTCAGAAAATAAAAGGCGCATAATTTTATTTGTTTTAGTTGTTGTTTTAGCTGTAAGCCTCCTCAGACAAGCTGCCATCTGTACGGTCATTGAAACCAGTCCCTGGATCGTCATCACCAAAGGCATTGACAAGCTTTGCAGCAAATAAATGTCATACTGAACAAGGCTGGTACAAGCACACATCCCTGATTAACGCCATCTGAGACAGGGAAAGGGTCCGACGATTTTCCTTTCTCCAGCACCCTTGTCTGCATAGGCAGCACACAGTGCAGTGGCTAAAACAAAGCGAGTTCCACGCCACAAGAAACAAGTGCAACTTTCCGCCGGAGTTTACAACCAGTGTAGGCCAAGAAAAACAAATAATATGAGAATCAACACTGAAAAGACAGAAGAAACGTCAATAGGAAAACAGAAGACAGGTCTAAACATAGCAATAGAGTGCAAAGGCATTAAACAGGCATCTGAGTTTAAATATCTGGGAACTACATTTACCGAAGATGGGAAATTGGATAAAGAAATTGACATTAGATGCAGTAAAGCAAACCAAGTATTGGGACAGCTAGCCCCCCTCTTACAGCATAAGACAATCCCAATCAGCACAAAGAGACATCTTATTCAAAGCATATTTATTCCAACTCTGTGCTACCAGTGCCAGACATGGTCACTCACAACAAACCATAAAAGAAAATTAGTAACCATGGAAATGAGATGTCTGAGAAAGGCTGTAGGAGTGACCATAAGAGATAAGATCAGGAATGAGATCATAAGAGAAAAAGTCGGCACAGAACCAATTCTAAATTACATACGAAGGCAGCAAGTGAAATGGTTTGCCCACTTAGAGAGAATGCCTTGTGACACCATACCATACAAAGCATACATGGAAAGAGAAGAAGGACGTAGAGCACGAGGTAGACCAAGAACAAGATGGAAGGATAACATCAGAGAAACTCTACAACAGCACGATGTGCCTAAGGTCGAGGCGGCCAGAAGAGATAGAAACAGAACCTTATATCTCCCTCGACACCCTCAGCGGTAAAAGAGGAAGTGAAGAAGAAGAAGAAGAAGAAGAAGAAGAAGAAGAAGAAGAAGAAGAAGAAGAAGAAGAAGAAGAAGAAGAAGAAGAAGAAGAAGAAGAAGAAGAAGAAGAAGAAGAAGAAGAAGAAGAAGAAGAAGAAGAAGTAGTAGGCCAAGAAGCAGCGGGAGAAGAAAAATACAAGATTGTGCCAGGAATATCCCTCGGTTGGTCCAATGAAAACAAAACACAATATGCCACAGTTACGAGTAATTGTAAGAGAAAGTGATACCCTGTAAAGCCGAAGTACAGAAGTGATGGCAACTACATTTAAAAAAAAAAAAGTATGCAACATCAAAATAAATGACGGTAGTCAGAGGAAGCCGAGAAATAAATGGTACGTGTGTTTGTCTGATGGTATGGAGGACAATTTGTGTCAGTATTGACTGGCAGACAGTAAGCTAGTCAGAAGGTTCTAGACTTTCAAGATGACACGCTTACCCACTAAAAGGATTTCTATAGCGAAATGATTTACGAACAACTTGTGAAACAGCAAATACTTCTTTAAAAACTGCTTTCTACTTTCCAAAATCCATCATGAAAACTTGGGGGGGGGGGGGGGGGGGAACAACAAATTATGACTGCTATTTTTTCGATGTAAGATAACGTCACACAGCAGACGACATTATCTTTGACCGCTTCAGCTTGAGTTTGACTGTTTACATCTGTGTACAAAACGGTAGCCTGTGACTGTCACGATTTACCACTAGTACCCATTTGAGGCTGGGTCGACATGGGAGCTAGGGTCATTACCAAAACAAAGACAAACACAAGTCCGGCTCCAGCGGGATGTGAACCCATGGCCTTTCAATTCGCAGGCGAGCGTCTGGTCGCTAAACCACGCCAGCTCCCTTGAGTCTATCTGTGTATGTATATACATGTGTGTGTGTGTGTGTGTGTGTGTGTGTGTGCATATATATATATATATATATATATATATATATATATATATATATATATGTGTGTGTGTGTGTGTGTGTGTATGTATGTGTAAATGTGTGTGTGTGGCAGCTCTGTGGCTAAGTCGATGCGAACGCTTCGTAATGTCGGGATGCCGGGTTCGATCCCAGCTGCGGGCCACGCGCCTTGCGATGGTTTCGACAGTGGTATCAAGAAAGCCGACCGTCCAGGGAGCTATGGCAAACTACTGGACGTAAATTTGCCTAGGTTCTGCAACGTCCTGTAAAGGATACGCAACTAACATATATATATGTAGATATATATTGTAACTGTTTATGTGTGTCTGTATATGTATGTGGGTGTATGTTGCAGACCGCCCTCCCACAACCCTCACTTGGTACCAGAGTACCGGTCCAAGCAGTTTTTTGTGAAATTATCATTTCTTATCCAACATAATCAGCACAAAGAAACCAGACCACCATTATAACCGATACTGCTCGCAGTAGGTTGAACGTGGTGCGTTTTTTTAAATTTATTTTTTTTGAAATGAATGTTACGGTGTCTTCCTTAAGTGTTCGTGTGTATGTACATGCAGGTGTGAATGAAAACACGTGTACACGCATTCCCACTTGGACGTCCACACGTGTGTGTGTGTGTGTGTGTGTGTGTGTGTGTATGCAAACACGTGTACATAGCAAAGGCGAATGGACGTCGCCCAGTGCAGCAAAGCATTGCAAATTATATCAAAACGTTTAGTTTAAGAATGGAGGTGGAGGCAGTCTTTACTGCCTTTAGCTGGCTTAAGAATCAGCTGTACAGAAATGCCGTCATTGTAACTGACTCACAGAGTATGTTGAGAAAGGTGGAGACAGGCATGCTTCGTGCAGAGTGGCAAGCATCACGTCGGAAGTCCCGGGTAGTTAGCATCCTTTGGATATTTTCTCCAGGTCATGCCAGTGTGTTGGCATCGCGCTCAGAAGGTTGTGGGTTCGCTTCACGGCGGCGCCGCTCATTTTACGTATGCAATTTTATAGAGATATCTGGGGATCGTCACCGGAGCTACGGATTTCGTGCAAAGCTTTCGATAGGCGACTAGCCGTTCTGTGGTGAGAGACTGAGCCAGATGGGATAAAACCCATGTGCAAAATGTTGATCCTCTCGATTTTAAACTTGATCCTAAATATATGCCATATAAACGTGGTATCGACTATCTCTCCTCCATCAGAACTATCTCCTCTGGGTGGTGAGCTGCTTTGTGGTAAAGCAGACGTGCTGCAGGTTCTCTGGGATCAGATGGACAGGGCACAAGAACAGAGAATCAATGTGCTGAAAGACTTATTCAGCGGGGATGAGCAGAGGTTCTGGAACACATTCAACACTTAGGGAGAAACATGGGCGGACTTGTCATCAGGTCGCAGCTGGTAATATAAGCATGTGGACTTGAGGCTGGCTGCTGAACACATGGACGAATCAGGTGTGGGAATGTTCCCAATAAGTGCAGCGATACCAAGTCTTGATTTATTCATTCATCGGAACTGTTCCCTGACGCCATGTCCGTAACTTTACCTTGTATCGATGTTAAATTAGAGGTGTGACAACTGAGAAGAAGAAGAAGAAGAAGAAGAAGAAGAAGAAGAAGAAGAAGAAGAAGAAGAAGAAGAAGAAGAAGAAGAAGAAGAAGAAGAAGAAGAAGAAGAAGAAGAAGAAGAAGAAGAAGAAGAAGAAGAAGAAGAAGAAGAAAAAAGAAGAAGAAGAAGAAGAAAGAAGAAAGAAGAAGAAGAAGAAGAAGAAGAAGAAGAAGAAGAAAGAAAAGAAGAAGAAAAGAAGAAGAAGAAGAAGAAGAAGAAGAAGAAGAAGAAGAAGAAGAAGAAGAAGAAGAAGAAGAAGAAGAAGAAGAAGAAGAAGAAGAAGAAGAAGAAGACAGCAAATAGGAAAGAACTCCTTCCTATTCTGTCGTATCGGTGTATGCGAGTTAGTTAGTTAGTTAGTTAGTTAGTTAGTTAGTTAGTTAGTTAGTTAGTTAGTTAGTTGGGTTATCATCATTGCACTCCGGACATGTCCATAGATGCTCAGATCTTCCCCTCAGTATGAACCCCAACGTCCGATGGCTAACAGTACCAGTTCTATGTTGATTAACAAGTCTTCTGGTGTGTTTGGTGTGCGTCTCGTTTTTTGCTATGCCGATCTTAATTCCCAAGTCTGCCATTCTAGCGAGTGATGTGGATTCACTGCCCCCAAAGTCCTTTATCCTTCCCATTTCTCTGAGGGCATTAATAATATCAGCATGATCCATAGGCTGACCGTCGGTAGTGATAGCGGATCCAGCCAACCTGTCAGCTCTTTCATTTCCATCGACGCCTGCGTCTCTCGGAACAAAAATAAAGGTGACTTCAGGCACAGTGGACTTCTGTAATGATTCAAGCCATTGTCTTCGCACTGAACCTGCCTGAACCCTCCGGATCATACTCATTGAATCACTGAGTATCCATCTATACGCGGGTGTATTTTTGTGTTTCAAGCCAGGCAAACGCTTGCGTCACTGCCATCACTTCCATCGTCATGCTGCTGGTTGTCTTTGAGAAGGTGCCGTTGGCTTCTTTGACTGTTCTGCCCGCTGAGCGTGCTGTGAATGCCCATGCGCTTCTTTCTTGGCGTATTATGGATCCGTCTGTGTAGATTAGTGCATCTGCTTCGTATGAATTTTCACTGATGAGAGCGTTGGCCTCTGCATTAACAGCAACAGGATTCTCTTCTCTACATCGCCTGTTGAGTGTGACAATACAGGGAAATGTACAAATAAACGTATGAGGCACAGGTATCCACTCTGCACCAGGTATGATGTCGGTTAGGCTGCATATTTGCTTAATAACATCTTCTGCCCGACCTAGCCACGATTTTCCCCTCTTCAGTCTGTCGCCCTTTTAACTAAAAAGCGCTTGATGCAGTGGATGTTTCTTATCAGCACATATTTTAAGGTATGCCCGAGCCCTCCACATCCTGTTCCTTTGGTTCATTGTTGGAAAGTCAAGTAGATACCTCATTGCTCCACAGGATGTGTCTCTTGTACATCCCAAAATAATGCGCATGGCTTCTTTTTGCACATTTTCGAGTCGTTCAATCTGGGTAGCACTGACAGTGAGGATGGCCATAGCGTATTCAATGGGGGAAAGGACCAGACCGTAGAATAGAAGTATTAGTAGCCTTTGCTCGATATTGGAAGCAGCCATAATCCTCATTGCAGATAGACCTTTGCGTGCCTTTGTTATCACATGGTCAACGTGTTCCCTGAATGACAAGCTGTTACCGAACCTCACCCCTAGAAACGTCATAACGTTGGTTCTGATCAATACATTATCACGCATTTTCACTTCTGGTAAGCCCGACTTGACAATGTGATTGTTCAAAGAGAACCATGACACTGATGCCTTCAAAAGATTGACATAGGCATTGGAACCATCACACCAGGCGATCTCCTGTCTATCACACCCTCGTCGATAAATCTAAATCTCATCAGCGAATGACAAAGTCATTCCCTTTTCATTCAACCGCTTCTCAGTGATCATCATCGCATACAGGTTGAATAAGACTGGTGATAGCGGTGATCCATGTGGCAAGCCTGGACATATCGTTTGCGGTTCTGAGGACCAGCTACCACATCTTAGTACAGTCTTTCTCTGGAACAGGACCGCAGCAATCCAGCGGATCAGAATAGGATTTACTTCTAGTTTAGGCAGTAACTGCATTAAAAAATCATATGGTACTTCATTGTAGGCATCTTTTAAGTCCAACACTGCCGCACATGTCTCTAACTTTAATCTAAAATCCCTCGTAAACATCGTAGGCGAAAACTGCAGCATTGAACCTTGTCTCTTTATTCAACCTGTACCCTCCAAGTGTTGGTTATAACTTATCAAATAGTTCCAAGTAGGTGGTCAATCTTTGTGCGACAATTTTCTCTAAAAGTTTGCCAACAGTACTCTGTATAGTGTATGCCAGTGTAGAATTCAAGTCTCTAGGAATGATGAAATAAATGGCCAAAGTTTTGTTAAAGAGAGATAACTCCTGGAAACTCTCACGAGCATCACATTTATCGTTATCTCCCCTGACCTGCACCAAGAAAGTGTCGTTTATCAACACAAAGATGTCCTCATGTTGTCAACCAAGTTAACAACCGACATCTCTGCAACTTTTCCTCACTTGTAGACAGCCGACAGACAGCAGGGAGGATATTGTAACTGTGTAATCTGCTGGGACTCCATGAAGTTTGTGTATTGTGTGTAGAAAGTTTGATTTAACGGACAGATCTGGAGTGTAGCGGCGGGGCGGAAGTCGGGGACATGTCGTCTGACAAGATACAACTGTGATCTCCGACATCAGGACACCGGCTTCTTGGCCATTTCTCGGCAAAATTAACTGACATTTCACAACTTTCTGTTCCGGGAGACGCACTTCTAGGGGTAAGTGTTCGCTACAGTTTTAGCTTGTCTTTCACATAGCAATCAACAAAGGTCTGTGTTACAGTCAAACTATAACGAGGATGGTAGATTTGTGTCAAGTGTTGTCTGTGTGAATGAAGAGGTTTTCCCATCGACTTACACACACGGAAATATTTTTCCTCCTGTCACTCACCTTCTTACTGCCTGTCTTCACTGTTACAGGATAGCTGACTGTTGTAATTAGCTGTTTGTTTTACTTTTCCTGGAAGTTGTGTCATTGCTTAGTAAACATGCACAAACAACGTAGACTGTTACTAAACAGATATTGTCTTTGTTTTTCAATATACTGTAGTAAAGGGGTTCTCAGACTTTTTCCGCCGGGCACCCTTGTGGGATAAATTATTTTCTTTATGTATATGGGAAGTTTAGTTAATTTAACCATCAGATCAAAGAAAGTTTGCTTTTGTATCAGTTTTTTTTTTTAAATGTAAGTGTATATTGAGAATGCACTGTAGGCTTGCCAATAACTTTGTTTTCTGAATACACCTTCAGCCAGAACTCTTCTTGGCTTCCTTCTTGGCTTCCTTCACAGTGTTTCTGTTTTATACTGCTGTCTTCACTCATCTCAAACAGATTTTGACAAATTCTTGAATAGTGCCACAACCCTGTCATACGCTTGCAGCAACCCTGTCATACACTTGCAGCAACCCTGTCATACACTTGCAGCACTCCCTAAGTGCTGCAGCAGCCCAAGTCGTATGCTTGCGGCACCTCTAAGTGCTGCGGCAACCCTGTCATACGCTTGCGGCACCAATTAATGCTACCACAACCCTTTCAGACACTTGCGGCACCCCAAAGTGCTGCCGCACCCCTGTCATACGCTTGCGGCACCCCTGTCATACGCTTGCGGCACCCCTAAGTGCTGCAGCAACCCTGTCATACGTTTGCGGCTTACCCCTAAGTGCTGCAGCACCCAGTTTAAGAACCACTGCTGTAGTGTATTGTCATGTTTTGTTATCATTTGTCACAATCGGCATTACTGCATTCCCATGTGTTCTCACTTCTCTGATGCAACAGTCACTTGTTTGTTGTGTAGGTGTTGTTACAGATTCTGTTGTTGCAGAGTATTGCACAATGTAGTTGTCATTGTCATATTGTCTACAGCACAGGATTTGATAGTGTATTCCAGTAAATTTGCACTTCCTAAGCCTTTGCAAGCCAGATTTGGCATACGGGCTGCCACTTGAATAACCCTATTGTCTTCTATGCACAGCCTCTGTAGACTCTCAACAAACTTCAGAGCAGAGCGGAAAGCAATTATTGATGCAACTAAAGTATTTGAGGAAAGAAAAATTAAAAACAGCAAAATTGTTTGCCTTTGTGATTGCATATCAGTCCTCCAGGCAAGACAGAGGGATCCACGAAAAATCTTGAAAAGAGAACTGACCCACCAGCTAAATAGACTCTCAGAGAACAATCAAAATTGTTCTCCAATGGATCCTGGCTCACTGCGGCATATTTTGAAATGAGTTAATGTACAGACTTGCAAAATATGGAACAAAGAAGAAACAACACACCAATCCATTGTCATTACCAGAAATCAAAACACTCATCAAGGGAAAATACAAAGAATTGTGGAGAGAACACACTAACAGTAAACATCCACAAGACCCCATCAGCAAACCTAACAGAAGGCAAGATAACAACAATTTTTCATGTAGGAACAGGACACTGCAGGCTCAACTACCACATGCATAAAATAAAGACTACTGACTCCACATGGTGCCTGTCAGATAGGACCACAGACACCTCAGCACATTCTGCAAACCTGCCAACTCTACCTACAGCTGTGAACAAAAACCTGGCCTCAAGAGCAAAGTGTGCAGAGCAAGCAATGGGGAACCATGAAGGACTTGCTGCTGCCATGCAGGTTCATAGAGGCAACCCACCTGATGGTCTGATCTGAGCATACGAAACTGAACGCAAAGAAGAAGAAAAAGGTTTGGTTTGGCGTGAACTGTTTCTTGTCGGATTGGTTTAGCTTGGTCTTATTCTTGTCGGATTGGTTTAGCTTGGTCTATTTCTTGTTGGATTGGTTTAGCTTGGTCTATTTCTTGTTGGTTTGTTTTAGCTTGGTCTATTTCTTGTCGGATTGGTTTAGCTTGGTCTATTTCTTGTTGGATTGGTTTAGCTTGGTCTATTTCTTGTTGGATTGATTTAGCTTGGTCTATTTCTTGTTGGTTTGTTTTAGCTTTGTCTGTTTCTTGTTGGATTGGTTTAGCTTGGTCTGTTTCTTGTTGGATTGGTTTAGCTTGGTCTGTTTCTTGTTGGATTGTTTTAGCTTGGTCTGTTTCTTGTTGGATTGGTTTAACTTTGTCTATTTCTTGTTTGATTGGTTTAACTTTGTCTGTTTCTTGTTGGATTGGTTTAACTTTGTCTGTTTCTTGGTGGATTGGTTTAACTTTGTCTATTTCTTGTTGGATTGGTTTAGCTTGGTCTGTTTCTTGTTGGATTGGTTTAACTTGGTCTATTTCTTGTTGGTTTGGTTTAGCTTGGTCTGTTTCTTGTTGGATTGGCCTAGCTTTTTCTATTTCTTGTTGGATTGATTTAACTTGGTCTGTTTCTTGTTGGATTGGTTTAGCTTGGTCTGTTTCTTCTCGGATTGGTTTAGCTTGGTCTATTTCTTGTTGGATTGGTTTAGCTTGGTCTATTTCTTGTTGGATTGTTTTAGCTTGGTCTATTTCTTGTTGGTTTGTTTTAGCTTTGTCTGTTTCTTGTTGAATTGGTTTAGCTTGGTCTATTTCTTGTTGGATTGGTTTAGCTTGGTCTGTTTCTTGTTGGATTGGTTTAGCTTGGTCTGTTTCTTGTTGGATTGGTTTAGCTTGGTCTGTTTCTTGTTGGATTGGTTTAGCTTGGTGTGTTTTTTGTTGGATTGGTTTAGCTTGGTCTATTTCTTGTTGGATTGGTTTAACTTGGTCTATTTCTTGTTGGATTGGTTTAACTTGGTCTGTTTCTTGTTGGATTGATTTAGCTTGGTCTATTTCTTGTTGGATTGGTTTAACTTGGTCTATTTCTGGTTCGATTGATTTAACTTGGTCTATTTCTTGTTGGTTTAGTGTTTAACTTGGTCTACTTCTTGTTGGATTGCTTCAGTCTCAATGCTTTAGTCATACAAGGCGAAACTCAGCCATATGCTCAAGGTGTGTAGCTCTTGCGATGTATTGATGTCATGTTAGTTATACTGCAAATATCCTATCATCTGATGGTTTCTTTTCTATGTCTGCTCTGCAGAAACTGAACCATGCTGAGCTGCCAGGCAATTCCAGGGTGTCCTGTTTTACATATTTTTAATTATTGATGAAGTTAGTCCATGTTTTGTATAAGGTTTGTTATTTGAAGCTTTTAATTACTTTCATTGTAGATGACCACCTCTCATTTATCACACATGGAAAATCTCAGCACAAAGCATGTATTCCATGTCACCAGTGGAGAGCCCATTGTGTTTACATACCAGAATCACACAGGCTGTAAATAAGCTTTTCTGGGTAGTTGTTTTAATGTTAAAATATAGCCAGGACTGTGGGATATTCTGTCAACTCTGATTTCATTCCAACTGATAAAAGGATATTCAACATTCACAATCTGTAGTCAGTGTGTGGGCTCCAGGGCCCCATTTTAATGTTTAAAAGAATAGATGTGCTGCCCCTGCCCTCTCCGCTAACAAGCATGTCATAGGAGGCAGCTTACATGGGGGTATTTCCTTCACAGTCGCAGTGCCTCTGTGTGAGAGGTAATTTTCATTCTGCATATGAAAAAGTCAGATCTGTTAAAAAGATGCGCATGCAAAACTCAATTTCTGCAACAAGACCGTAGTCCAGAAGTGGACAAACAACCCGAACTTTCTGTCTGAGTTTGAAGCTGGTGAACTTGAAGAAGAAGAAGAAGAAGTAGAAGAAGAAGAAAACTGTGTGTAGACTTGTGACCTTTATCCCAGCAACCTGGGTGTGACAGACCTCAGGATCAGGTGCTGGTGGTGGTATACCATAGTTTCCCTGATGATGCAAGCGTTGATACCGCCTACACTGTGTATACCAGGTGTACATGGTGACATTTTACGGCTCTGCTGCTCTACCCTTCAACCTAACGATACATTTATATCAGATCAAAAATGTCCTGTGTTGAAGACCATCAATTTTACAGTGTGTGAGTCCAACTGTGACCCCTGACCTTAGTGGCATTAGGTTCTTGTTGATTCCCAGCTAGTTTGAAGAATTCCCCTGCCTGGATTACAGTTGTAATAATTCTTGTCATTATTGTTATTGTGGTCACTAGTCACAACTTCATATTCACATATATGGCTTCAATTCTCACCAGACACTGAAACAAATAGGGTGGTCTGTGGGCATCAGATCATTGTACAAAACCAGTGATCCTTCTCCTGCACTTTTATGCAATTAATCTGTCTATCTGTGTGTGTGGGGGAGGTGGAGGTGGTGGAGACCATCTAGAACAATTGACACATTTTCACACCTGAATTGATGGATGGTTTTGAGCTGGTCCTGTTTGCTACATTCAAGCTGACACATCTGTCGGCCGCCACTATACAGTAGGCAGTGTACTGGCAATAAGGTACCATGAAACTGTCATACTCTGCTTGCCTTCAGTCACTGATGGCTTGTCATCGATGAGATCTCATGTTGATGAGAATTAATTTGCAGCTGTTGCACCATTTAGACAGTAGATTACTGGCACGCTTTGTCATAGCAGAGGTTGAGACGAGAAGGTAGCTGTTGATCACTAGGTATCTAACTTTGGGAGAGGACCGAGGAGATGAGTGGGGGTGGGGTTAGTTCTTGTCACTGGGCTTCTACAGCTGTGGAAGATGGAGTTAACCAATCACTGGGCTTCTACAGCTGTCGGAGATGGAGTTAAACAATCACTGGGCATATACAGCTGTGAAAGATGGTGTTATGCAATCACTGGGCATATACAGCTGTGGAAGATGGAGTTAAGCAATCACTGGGCATATACAGCTGTGGAAGATGGAGTTATGCAATCACTGGGCATATACAGCTGTGGAAGATGGAGTTAAACAATCACTGGGCATATACAGCTGTGAAAGATGGTGTTATGCAATCACTGGGCATATACAGCTGTGGAAGATGGAGTTAAGCAATCACTGGGCATATACAGCTGTGGAAGATAGAGTTAAGCAATCACTGGGCATATACAGCTGTGGGAGATGGAATTAAGCAATCACTGGGCATATACAGCTGTGGAAGATGGAGTTAAGCAATCACTGGGCATATACAGCTGTGGGAGATGGAATTAAGCAATCACTGGGCATATACAGCTGTGGAAGATGGAGTTAAGCAATCACTGGGCATATACAGCTGTGGGAGATGGAGTTATGCAATCACTGGGCATATACAGCTGTGAAAGATGGTGTTATGCAATCACTGGGCATATACAGCTGTGGAAGATGGAGTTAAACAATCACTGGGCATATACAGCTGTGAAAAATGGAGTTAAACAATCACTGGGCATATACAGCTGTGGAAGATGGAGTTAAACAATCACTGGGCATATACAGCTGTGAAAGATGGAGTTATGCAATCACTGGCCATATACAGCTGTGAAAGATGGTGTTATGCAATCACTGGGCATATACAGCTGTGAAAGATGGAGTTAAACAATCACTGGGCATATACAGCTGTGGAAGATTGAGTTATGCAATCACTGGGCATATACAGCTGTGGAAGATGGAATTAAGCAATCACTGGCCATATACAGCTGTGGGAAAAGGAGATAACTCGTCATTGGGAATCTGCAAATGTGTGACGTGGAGTTAGGCAGGTGGTCATTGAACATCCGGAGTCATGTAGTGTGAACCTCTTTAGTTCACGGCCAAACGTCAGTCCTGTCTGTGTGATTGTTGGTAAAGACATCAAGCACTGATGCAGACGGCCTGCTGCGTCACGGTCGTAATGACCAAACCCTTTCCTCACCCCCCCCCCCCCTGCAGGTATCTCCTAGCTAGTTAAAGCAAGACCATCACAGTTTCCCGCTGCACTGGCCAACGTGTGAGACTTTGCCCGACAAGAGAGCGGAGCAGTCAGCCAGTATCTACACGTTCCACACCCCTCCTGTCGCAAATGTTTTTTAAATGAATGGGGTCTTTGCCAAATTGGATGAGAGTAGGTAACCATGTTCTGACCATGTCATCAGCTCCCATGTGCATGAATAACTTTGATACTTCGGGTCTGTAAACCAACCAAATAGATCAAAACAAAACCTACAGCTTGTAAACCATTTAATCAACCAACCGACTGTTCGACTAACCAGCCAGTCGATTAATTCTCCCTCTACCTAGTCCTTCAAGTAACCAGCCAGTCGATTAATTCTCCCTCTACCTAGTCCTTCAGGTAACCACCCAGTCGAGTCATTCTCACTCTACCTAGTCCTTCAGGTAACCACCCAGTCGAGTCATTCTCCCTTTACCTAGTCCTTCAGGTAACCACCCAGTCGAGTCATTCTCCCTTTACCTAGTCCTTCAGGTAACCACCCAGTCGAGTCATTCTCCCTCTACCTAGTCCTTCAATTAACCAGTCATCTGTCCAACCAGCCTTTGAATGTATCAACCATCCAACCAGTCAGCGATTTGTCTAACACAGCGATCATCTAGCAAAGGAACGAACTTGATTTTCATCCAACCAGTCAGCTATCTAACATCCAGCCAGCCACACAGTCGTAAGTCCGGGGCTGTCTATCCAGTTGTTTGTGTTGGACTGTCACAATTAGGTAGGCCGGATGTCGCGACCTCTTTTCCTTACAAGTCACATCGTTAGCATGACTAAACCAGTTAGTAACCCTGTCGACTAGGGGTGTCTTGACACGGACAAGTTATCCGTGGAAACTTCCTCATCCAGTCAGCCCTTACTGTCATTGCATACCTGGCCAAGTTTGGACTGTCATCAGCCCTTTCCGCCATATCAGGGCTGCAACGGAGAGAGTAGTTCAAGTTGGGACAGATCGCCATGTATCGGCATGCTTTTGGGAGCAACACCTTTTAGATGTTTAGACATAAGTAATTTGATCTCAGCTAGAAGCCGAAAAGCTATATACCAGATATAGGAAGTTGGCAGAAAGAAACGCTTAAAATATGAGAACATGTAACCCAGCTCTGGTGCTCGTAAATCATGCCTGTTGAATTTCGTCTATTCATACAATCCGCCGAGTCCTGTGTCACACACGGCTGTAGGCAGCCTGGGGCCTTACAATTGTCACGTTAGTGACGTCACTGTTTGGCCAGCCCTCTCACCCAGTTCTCCTTGATAGTTGGCATTACCATACATGGATTAGGGCCCGACACGGAATTACAATAATCGAGAAGATATAGCTACAGCCTCCCTCCTCCCCCTCCCGCCAATTCTAACACTAAGGCCACAGCAGGAACTAAATGTTTATACACAGTGCGCATATAATAATCTTCCCTGTGTGAAAAGCTTCAACACGGCCTAGTGTGAAGTTGAACGAAAAGATCAGAAGAATGTACAGACTTGAACGTAACGATTGCCCTGCTGTTATATGCTGAATATGAGTGACAGCTCACGAACATATAGTCAAGTGTCTAGGTTTCGATTTGCACACGAACTCTGCCACCTCGCACAGTCAGGAAAACTCAGCAACCGTTGTCCAACACATATTTGTTAACAAGAAAGTCTACCAACTCGCACACAAAGAATTGAAATGAAGCAATATCATATGTGTCTATACGCTGGCTAACATGGAATTAACCTCATCAAGCTTCCATTCACCAACACAGACCTAGTGGAAGGCATCACCTGCACTTGCCCAGTTGTTGAGTGTTCTCAGGTTCCATCGATATTGGCTGTAATTAAGTCGACGAAAGAGGTGGAGAATTTTTAACTGATCAATATATTCAAACGTCGCGTGGCACGAACATGGCGACGTTTCACCACTGCCAGAACCAAGCTAGCTTGCGACGTTTCACCACTGCCAGAACCAAGCTAGCTTGCCACCTTTCACCACTGCCTGAACCAAGCTAGCTTGTGACGTTTCACCACTGCCTGAACCAAGCTAGCTTGCGACGTTTCACCACTGCCAGAACCAAGCTAGCTTGCGACGTTTCACCACTGCCAGAACCAAGCTAGCTTGCGACGTTTCACCACTGCCAGAACCAAGCTAGCTTGCGACGTTTCACCACTGCCCGAACCAAGCTAGCTTGCGACGTTTCACCACTGCCAGAACCAAGCTAGCTTGCCACCTTTCACCACTGCCTGGAGAAACTCCCGATGTCATACATATGTGTGTATTTTGTCTCTGACATATTTATTGTTTTATGATCTAAATAAACAGGTCATTCGTAAAGTCGCCTACATCATTATGTTCGAAAGCCCGAATCTGCCTTTCAGTGTCAGCAGTGAAAGTCGTACTCTCACATCCACATCAGAAGACAGACAATACCACAGCTTTACCACTTCCAGAATCCTTCCACCCTTTCTCATCTCCCCCGTCTCTGCCTACAAATTCTGCCTGTTTGATCTCTAGTCATTGTGGCTATCAGTGATAGTATGGCTGAAACAGGCCGCCTTACAGTGGGATTATCTCCACTTGGATTTCTCCAGTTATTTCGCCTTTATTGATTTTGACGCCGTCTTTTACAAGAGCAGATAATTCGGTCAGTGTTCTGACCTAGTTTTGTTGGCTGGCTTTGGTTTCCTTAGCTTTCTGGTTCACTCTCTCTCTCTCTCTCTCTCTCTCTCTCTCTCTCTCTCTCTCTCTCTCTCTCTCTCTCTCTCTCTCTCTCTCTCTCTCTCTCTCTCTCTCTCTCTCTCTCTCTCTTTCTCTTTCTTCCTCTCTCTCCCCCTTTCTCTGTTTATCCCTCTCTCTGACTGTCTGACTCTATTCGCTCTAATTTTTGCCAGCTTGTCTCTCTGTGTCTGTATGGGCCACTGTGTTTGTATGTCTGTATTCCATCGTTAGCTGGCACTGCTTTTTTCACATGATATTATTTCCTTATTTAGTTGTGTGAACCCCAGTGACTAAGAAACAATAGTTGTAGCTAAACTGAAAAGATAGTGGAAACAATACCAGATTCAACCCAATTTTTGGGCACTGTTAGAAATAGCCAAACAAGTAGAGATCAAATGATACACTGGACAGTTTGAAACACTGACCACCCAAGGATACAACAGCTAAAGGTACCAGCGGCTTGTCCAAAAGTGACGGCATCCTATGTTTCACCCAGAACAGCAGCGGCCTGCATCCAGTCTCATGACATTGGTACCGGGGATTTGTAGAACTTCTCCGAATTGTCAGCATTTTAAAAGACAGCTCTGCTTTTGTCATTGCTCTAAATGTGCGTGCAAATATCATTCTTTATTCCAAAACGACACATTTTCTCAAAGTACACCATGTCGAGTTGAGCAACTGACATGTATCAGAACCCGGGTGCCGTCGTGTGTGTTCTTTAACTTGTGACCCGCCGATTAGTGTGATCTGCGGGAATTTCCAGGTGGTCGTGTAAGTGATTGCCTGCCAGTAATGCCGCGGCTAAATGATTCCGGCGCTACATTGCTGTTAAACAAATATTACGCTGCACGCATTGGTGCAGCACCTGAAATATAGGCCACGTCAGTGATAAGAACCAAGCTGAAAATCGAATAGATGTTTTTTCAGCGCTTCCTCCCCAATAAACAACGCTGCGTCTGCGTATATAATATTTTCTACCTCCAGACTATCCGCATATCTTGAATTAGCTAAAAATTATAATTTGTAACAGACTGAATATATACAGTTAAATTTAGTGTGACTCCATGTCTTAGAGTTTCACAATCAGAACTTCGACCTACCAGTGTTTTCCCATTCTTGCGACACGCTGTTAAGAAAAAGACCATTTAGATGGCTTTTAGCCAGTGATACTAGAATCGCACGGTGGAAAAGGTGGGGACCTCACCATTTTATATTCCCTAAAAGACAGCACTGAGAGCACTAAAGATAATCTCTATTTTAAACTACACTCTTCATTTTAAAAAAGTTTACTCTTGTATTTGTTTCTTTCTTGGCCGTTAATCGGCCCAGGAATAATAAGTTTCATATTTTGCGGGTCCTCGGGGTAAAAAGAAGACCACTGGTCAAGCATTGGAAATACTCTGTGATAGCTTGGCCGTCCTGTTGTGGTGTATTCACTTAGTTAGTAGCTTGTAAATGAAGTATTATAAACTCACTTGTGTCGTATATGAACACTGAACTACCGAAGTTGTACATGAACATTGAACTGCCGACACGTCGTGTCTATAGCAAGTGACACAATGACGAGTGTAACCCACGAAATGTGGCCAAGGCAGGGGGGAAAGGTAAAGTACCGGCAGCCGGCGCATTCTCCGTGCACCTACGACAGATTATCCAGGATTAGGCGCTGTATGCCACACTTCATCCTAGAAGTGGCTGGTCGAGTTACTTGGATCGAAACTGTTGTGCGCACAGGGTGTGGCTTCCCGTCTTAATTACTGTCCCCGTGTCTGTGTATGGAATTCGTGTTCTCAACGTGAGTTTTGGTATGTTTAATTACCAGTAGCATTGTTGGACTGATAATTTGTCACCTGTGCCTGCCATCTTTCTGGTGAGATCTCGCACACGGTGAAGAATGTTTGCGTGTGTAGATGTGTGTGTCTGTATTTAGAGACGTGTTGATTATCTTGTAGACCCGTGGGTAATTCCTGTGATTCACTAGGTCTTCCCGCTGATCAAAACGTTCTATGTTTATCTCTTCTTTCTCGCCCTCTCTCTCTCTCTCTCTCTCTCTCTCTCTCTCTCTCTCTCTCTCTCTCTGTATCTGAGATCGTTACCAGCGGCCACGGACGACAGCAGATGGAACAATACTCGAACCCAATCCACAGCATGTGATTTGTTGAGTATATGGTGCTAGCCACCTGGTTGTATAGACCATGACCTCCTGCTTGGGACTAGAGCCGGCCGACGGCTGATGTGCTCATTACGTCTGCCTTTACTTCCCAGATCTCTTCCGGTTATCCAGGTACTGTTCTTTTATTTCATCCGATCTCGAGGGCTGAGATTTCTTAGGGAATTCCTAGGGAGTTTCCCGGAAACTCCTACACTATAATAGGGTTAGCGTTAGCATGTGTTCATTCAACATTAACCATAAAACTCCTATATCCTAGGGCCGTCGTGTATTGGTTGCTTTCAGCGTTTTCTTCGTTTATTGCACCATCGAATCTAGAGTCTGTTACTTTCGTTCATGCGTCGCTACCACTGTGCTCTGTTTGGAAGCGGCGATTTTACTTCGTGACGTCGCCTTCACGCTGAATTTTCTTGATCTGTCAGAATTGCTGCATCTTACCCCAACGCTAACCCTAACCCCAACCCTAACCCCAACCCTAACCCCAACCCTAACCCCAACCCTAACCCCAACCCTAACCCTAACCCCAACCCTAACCCCAACCCTAACCCCAATCCTAACCCCAACCCTAACTCACCAGTATAGCTACATGGAGACTGTCGGACCCCCCCCCCCCCACGCCACCCCAAGATGGCCCCCCCCCCCAAAACAAATGTGAGAATCACTAGACGGTTTGAAATTTCTTTAGATAATTGATTTAAAAAAAAAGGGGGGGGGGGTGGTATATACTCTAATGCATCTTGATAATCACTTGAAGTGTGGCCCTGTTGCCATACATCCGCCTATGGTATGACCACTGAACGGCACATAACAACACATTGGAATCGTGTACAGTTATACTGGTCAAAGGCGTATCTAGGCTACAATATATGGAACTGTCTCATTTTACATGACTAGAGTCCCAACAAATCCTGGTACATACAAGTTACCATTGCCTTATTCTACATGACTAGAGTCCCAACAAGTCCTGGTACATACAAGTTACCATTGCCTCATTCTACATGACTAGAGTCCCAACAAATCCTGGTACAAACAAGTTACCATTGCCTTATTCTACACGACTAGAGTCCCAACAAATCCTGGTACATACAAGTTACCATTGCCTCATTCTACATGACTAGAGTCCCAACAAATCCTGGTACATACAAGTTACCATTGTCTTATTCTACATGACTAGAGTTCCAACAAATCCTGGTACATACAAGTTACCATTGCCTCATTCTACATGACTAGAGTCCCAACAAATCCTGGTACATACAAGTTACCATTGCCTTATTCTACACGACTAGAGTCCCAACAAATCCTGGTACATACAAGTTACCATTGCCTCATTCTACATGACTAGAGTCCCAACAAATCCTGGTACATACAAGTTACCATTGCCTTATTCTACATGACTAGAGTCCCAACAAATCCTGGTACATACAAGTTACCATTGACTTATTCTACATGACTAGAGTCCCAACAAATCCTGGTACATACAAGTTACCATTGCCTTATTCTACATGACTAGAGTCCCAACAAATCCTGGTACATACAAGTTACCATTGTCTTATTCTACATGACTAGAGTCCCAACAAATCCTGGTACATACAAGTTACCATTGCCTTATTCTACATGACTAGAGTCCCAACAAATCCTGGTACATACAAGTTACCATTGCCTTATTCTACATGACTAGAGTCCCAACAAATCCTGGTACATACAAGTTACCATTGCCTTATTCTACATGACTAGAGTCCCAACAAATCCTGGTACATACAAGTTACCATTGTCTTATTCTACATGACTAGAGTCCCAACAAATCCTGGTACATACAAGTTACCATTGCCTTATTCTACATGACTAGAGTCCCAACAAATCCTGGTACATACAAGTTACCATTGCCTCATTTTACATGACTTAGTCCCTACAAATCCTGGTACATACAAGTTACCATTGCCTTATTCTACATGACTTAGACCCTACAAGTCCTGGTAAATACAAGTTCATCATCATCATGTAGCAGGTCCTTTGCAGAGCGTCGCTCTCATCACGGTCTGCCTGAAAGAAACTCGGTCTCTCGCCAGTTCTCCCGCCTCATGTACTTTCATACTCAAGGAGTCACTTGAATCGTGTGCTCATCTTCGTTTCGGTCGGCCCCTGCCCCTCCTTCCTGGTAACATACAAGCTTGCACTGTAAAATACTGAAACTGAAACAGACGTCACTACTCAAACTTGGGTGTTCATTGATCGCCATATTTAATACACTCAGCTAACGATGATGTCGGCGTCTGTGGCTTTGGCGTCGCGATCGCGCTTTGTAATGCCGTGGTGGCGGGTTCGATCCTAGCTGTGGACGAGTTGCCTTGCGATGGTTTCGACAGTCGTACTGAGAGCTGACCGTTATCTAAAGCAATGACAAACTACTGAACTTTAAATTTGCCTAGAAAAACCGCGACAACAACAACCGACAAACAAACAACAGGGGTTGATTCTGCAACGTCCTGTAGAGGATACGCAGCAAATTTTTTTAAATTTTAATTATGATGTTTTAAACACAAGATGATGTTTTTTTAACACCTGATGATGTTTTTGCAGCCTGGTAATATATTATGTCCAGTCGTCTCTTTGTTAGGGTGCTCATTTCTAGACCTTTGCTGACTAAGATAATGGTCCGTATCCACTGGAGGCAGATTTCTGTTGTCCTGACAGGAATTGTGTGTCTGTCCACACAACCGAGGATCACTGGTCGCCACCTAGGATTCGTTGATTTTTATGCTCGGGGTTATTAGAAGAATTCATGCGTCGGTGTACAGTTAAGGACGTCATCACCAGAAGAGAAGAAGAGGTCGTTGCAAGTCTTTGAAATTGTTGTCATTGCACAACGTGGACAGCCAGTACGCGGAACCTTCACCGTAACATCATTTCTGTGGATGCCAGTGTGGGATATATGGGCTGTTACATATTCTGTATGGAAGCCTGTAGTTTGACATGTGGGTTTTGGACACCATAGTCTGTCATGTGGCCTGTGTTACATATTCTGTATGGAAGCCTGTAGTTTGACATGTGGGTTTTGGACACCATAGTCTGTCATGTGGCCTGTGTTACATATTCTGTATGGAAGCCTGTAGTTTGACATGTGGGTTTTGGACACCATAGTCTGTCATGTGGCCTGTGTTACATATTCTGTATGGAAGCCTGTAGTTTGACATGTGGGCTTTGGACACCATAGTCTGTCATGTGGCCTGTGTTACATATTCTTCATGGAAGCCGTGGACGCCCGAGGTATGACATTCGAGGTTGTATTACATTTAGGCTGATTAACTTATCTCCGTGGAATCCTGTGGCGTGACATTTGGGCTGTTACACATATCTCTGGAATCCTGTAGCGTGACATTTGGGCTGGTATCTCTGTGGAATCCTGTGGCGTGACATACAGGCTGAATTACATATATATGTGGAAACTGGTGTCGTGACGTACAGGCTGAGTTACATTTATTTGTGGAAACTTGTGTCGTGTCATACAGGCTGAGTTACATTTATCTCTGTGAAAACTTGTGTTGTGACATACAGGCTGAGTTACATTTATCTCTGTGGAAACTTGTGTCGTGACATACAGGCTGAGTTACATTTATCTCTGTGGAATCCTGTGTCGTGACATACAGGCTGAGTTACATATATCTGGAATCCTGTGTCGTGACATACAGGCTGAGTTACATGTATCTCTGTGGAAACTTGTGTCGTCACATACAGGCTGAGTTACATTTATCTCTGTGGAATCCTGTGTCGTGACATACAGGCTGAGTTACATTTATCTTTGTGGAAACTTGTGTCGTTACATTTGGGCTGAGTTACATATATCTCCGTGGAATCCTGTGTCGTGACATACAGGCTGACTTACATTTATATCTTTGGAATCCTGTGGCGTGACGTACAGGCTGAGTTACATTTATCTCTGTGGAATCCTGTGGCGTGACGTACAGGCTGAGTTACATATATCTGTGGAAACTTGTGTGGTGACATACAGGCTGAGTTACATATATCTGTGGAAACTTGTGTGGTGACATACAGGCTGAGTTACATATATCTCTGTGGAAACTTGTGTTGTGACATACAGGCTGAGTTACATATATCTGTGGAAACTTGTGTTGTGACATACAGGCTGGGTTACATATATCTCTGTGGAAACTTGTGTTGTGACATTAGGCTGAGTTACATATATCTGTGGAAACTTGTGTGGTGACATACAGGCTGAGTTACATATATCTGTGGAAACTTGTGTCGTGACATACAGGCTGAGTTACATATATCTGTGGAAACTTGTGTCGTGACATACAGGCTGAGTTACATATATCTGTGGAAACTTGTGTTGTGACATTAGGCTGAGTTACATATATCTGTGGAAACTTGTGTTGTGACATTAGGCTGAGTTACATATATCTGTGGAAACTTGTGTGGTGACATACAGGCTGAGTTACATATATCTGTGGAAACTTGTGTTGTGACATACAGGCTGAGTTACATTTATCTGTGGAAACTTGTGTGGTGACATACAGGCTGAGTTACATATATCTGTGGAAACTTGTGTTGTGACATACAGGCTGAGTTACATTTATCTGTGGAAACTTGTGTGGTGACATACAGGCTGAGTTACATATATCTGTGGAAACTTGTGTCGTGACATACAGGCTGAGTTACATATATCTGTGGAAACTTGTGTCGTGACATACAGGCTGAGTTACATATATCTGTGGAAACTTGTGTCGTGACATACAGGCTGAGTTACATATATCTGTGGAAACTTGTGTCGTGACATACAGGCTGAGTTACATTTATCTGTGGAAACTTGTGTCGTGACATACAGGCTGAGTTACATATATCTGTGGAAACTTGTGTCGTGACATACAGGCTGAGTTACATATATCTGTGTGGAAACTTGTGTCGTGACATATACAGGAAACTGAGTTACATGAGTTATATCTGTGTGGAAACTTGTGTCGTGACATACAGGCTGAGTTACATATATCTGTGTGGAAACTTGTGTCGTGACATACAGGCTGAGTTACATATATCTCTGTGGAAACTTGTGTCGTGACATACAGGCTGAGTTACATATATCTGTGGAAACTTATGTCGTGACATACAGGCTGAGTTACATTTATCTGTGGAAACTTGTGTCGTGACATACAGGCTGAGTTACATTTATCTCTATGGAAAATTGTGTCGTGACATACAGGCTGAGTTACATTTATCTGTGGAAACTTGTGTCGTGACATACAGGCTGAGTTACATATATCTCTGTGGAAAATTGTGTCGTGACATACAGGCTGAGTTACATATATCTGTGGAAACTTGTGTTGTGACATTAGGCTGAGTTACATATATCTGTGGAAACTTGTGTCGTGACATACAGGCTGAGTTACATATATCTGTGGAAACTGTGTCGTGACATACAGGCTGAGTTACATACTGTCGCTAGCCGTGTCTACATGGATGTGTCAGTTCTATTTCTGGCGTTGACGCAGTGACTGCCAAAAGTGTTGCCGACTTGAGTGATTCGAAGGGGGATGCGAATAACCTGTTGTTTGACTTGGGCTTAAACGAGGGATTGTAGCACAAATCGCCAACTTCACCCTGTTACGCTTGATCTAATAGCAACAAGCCCGTGTCGAGATTCAACCTAATACTGTTCTGGAGGTCAGAAAGATCTCATCAAGTGGCTACTGTAGCATTTCAGAAATTTCTGGAGAATTGTCTGCAACATAAATACGGCGAAGACCGGACCAATGAGCCTACCTACATCACACCGGGCTCTAAGTGAAGACAAGACCGGACTAATGAGCCTACCTACATCACACCCGGGTCTAGGTGAAGACAAGACCGGGCTAATGAGCCTACCTACATCACACCCGGGTCTAAGTGAAGACAAGACCGGGCTAATGAGCTTACCTACATCACACCCGGGTCTAGGTGAAGACAAGACCAGGCTAATGAGCTTACCTACATCACACTCGGGTCTAAGTGAAGACAAGACCGTGCTAATGAGCTTACCTACATCACACCTGGGTCAAGGTGAAGACAAGACCGGACTAATGAGCTTACCTACATCACTCCCGGGTCTAAGTGAAGACAAGACCGGAGTAATGAGCCTACCTACATCACACCCGGGTCTAGGTGAAGACAAGACCGGACTAATGAGCCTACCTACATCACACCCAGCTCTAAGTGAAGACAAGACCGGACTAATGAGCCTACCTACATCACACCCGGGTCTAGGTGAAGACAAGACCTGACTAATAAGCCTACCTACATCACACCCGGGTCTAGGTGAAGACAAGACCGGGCTAATGAGCCTACCTACATCACACCCGGGTCTAAGTGAAGACAAGACCGGACTAATGAGCCTACCTACATCACACCCGGGTCTAAGTGAAGACAAGACCGGGCTAATGAGCCTACCTACATCACACCCGGGTCTAAGTGAAGACAAAACCGGAGTAATGAGCCTACCTACATCACACCCGGGTCTAGGTGAAGACAAGACCAGACTAATGAGCCTACCTACATCACACCCGGCTCTAAGTGAAGACAAGACCGGACTAATGAGCCTACCTACATCACACCCGGGTCTAAGTGAAAACAAGACCGGACTAATGAGCCTACCTACATCACACCCGGGTCTAGGTGAAGACAAGACCGGACTAATAAGCCTACCCACATCACACCCGGGTCCAGGTGAAGACAAGACCGGACTATTGAGCCTACCTACATCACACCCAGGTCTAAGTGAAGACAAGACCGGACTAATGAGCCTACCTACATCACACCCGGGTCTAAGTGAAGACAAGACTGAACACTGGCTTGCAAGATCGACCATGATGCCTGTCGTCTACCATGTTAATACTCCTTATTCTATAAGGAAACAAAACAGATCTGGTGAATCTTATCATGGACCTTTAAAGCGTTCACAACAGGGTGATTCAAGTATGTGTTATTTACCCGCGCTGACTGGAACTCTGTCTTTATCTTTCTATCGCTCCCTGTACCTGTCTGTCTAGTCAACCCCTTTATATGTTTATGTTTGTATGTGTGTGTGTGCGTGTGTTTGTGTGTGTCTGTATGTCCGATTCTTTTTACGCCTAGATTGCTTCCATGTATATGTAACGCCCGTATTTGGTCTAATTTCACATATAGTAAAAAAGGCCATTTTCTATTGCGTCTTGAAGCCATTGTTTAACCAGGTCACACGACCTGGGGCAAAGAGCCTGGCCCGGACTTAAGGCCTGGTTTAGCCACATGAATCTGCCAACAGAGACCTGGTCCCCGTGTTTGTGCAGCGTGGGCGTGAAGAAGATTGATGATCAAGAGAGCTCTACTGACACCATGTCCGCAAACATCGCCGTGTTTTCTCCACGCAGATTTCTCAGGTGACCCCAAACTCCAAACTGGTGTCAGTGTGCTGCACAACTCCCGGCCCGCAATGGATTTTTTTTAAAACTATGGAAGCATGAGCGTTAGTAGTGTGTCTGGGCTTCTGGATGACGCATTTCGGCTGTGCAAAGAGTTGTGAATGTTCCTCGGCACAGCCACATCTGTGAGGCTGGTTGAGCTGTTACTTCCATCTTACGGTCCAAAACTACGTTCTGTAAATGGTTAATCCTTTTATCCCAGCATTCTTTATTCCAAAGTGGCACATGACTTTGTGCTCTAAGAAACTAACTGAACACCGACCGTCAGGGCATCGAAGGTATCTGCTTCACTGGTTCTAACACAACCAGTAGCTCCGAAGTCAGCTATACACTTTCACTGAACTGAACACACTAGTTCTCGCTAATGGTATAAGAACAGATAGCACACAATTCTAGTAGCGGCTACAAAGTGCTGGGCACTTTATCAGTTCTTCTATTTTTGGATCTCCTTTGTGGTGTCTGGTTGAATATCCTTCCATGAGCCGTTATTAATGTGTGCTGGAAATTCAACGTGCAGGGGATTTTCCAATGACGTTGTTGAAAATACGTTTAGAAAGAGGAATGTGGCTTCAGATAGGGCTTTGTGTGCGTGCTTGGGTCGGGTAATGCGACCTACTGGGTGGCTACATCTCTAGAGACCACACTGCCTCCTGCGCCTGTTGAGAAACCATTGACATAGTTGTGACTCAGCGCCGCCTGCTGGCTGACGCCGACCCTGAATAACGAACTCGTCAGCGCTGGTGTCGCCAGCACCGTCAACACACTTGTCAGGTGCTGAAACTAGGAGCCGCGGCAGCCTCACGGTTCCCTTGTCCAGGGTTTGTTCCCTCGGCTAACTGGGGTTTGTTTGTGGGCCGTAGTTTGAAACTGTCAGGATGTTGGTGCTGTGTGTTTGTTGTTGCTTAGTTAGGGACACTAGCTCTCTCTCTCTCTCTCTCTCTCTCTCTCTCTCTCTCTCTCTCTCTCTCTCTCTCTCTCTCTCTCTCTCTCTCTTGTTTTTATTGCTGTGCCATGAGCTGTCCTCGTTAGTGCAAACAGCTCGGCTTCTTTAGGACAGCACATACGACAGTTATTCTTTTGCAGTCGATTTTAAAAGGGTGTTTAATTTACCGCTAGGCTACGATATCGGCGTCTTTCAGCCTGACACCAGGAATTTCAATAAACCGCTAATGATTCGTCTCTTACGACATGCTTGTTGAGAGGGGCCAGTGGGTCTGTTCTTTGCCCCTTGACCCCTTGAACCCGCCACCCCTCCAATAATATTCAGGGAAGCTACCTCATTTCCATAACATTTCTAAAAAAGGATGGGTAGGCTCTAGGGCTTCCTTAAACCAAGTGTAGACGCTTTGTTTGTAAGCATTTCTTATCATTTAAAATTTGCTTTTCAGCACAAACCAGTAATGACAGTAATAATTGCGCATTTAAACAAGGCTTAAACACCTTTATGAAAATCTTGACAGGCCTGCAGCCACCCTCCCACGCCCCAAAGATTTGTGTGTGGCGGCGCTGCTGGTGACGAGCACTGATAGCTGAGAGTGTTAAGAGTCCTTGCAATCGTATATAGGTGGTCATTTTGCCAGAGTGTTTCTGCAGGCGTCAATACAATGTTGTGTGAGTGTTGACTCCATAGGGTGGGTGACGGTACGGCAGTGCTGGTAAACCCCTTGACTGCTTGAGCTGGGGAACCAGCCCATGTACCACTTCATTCATCCATGTGGCTGTAGCAAGACAGACCTTCGATGGGGAAGAACTTTCGTGTCAGTCACATTAAAGCCAAGTGTTTCTAGTCAAAGATCCTAGACAATCCAACTGCTGTTGGGGCCGAGGTTTTACAATGTTGGTTGGTTGTGTATGAATGTTTGTGTTTTGCTACTGGATTATTTTATACAAGAATATGATACTTGAATACATGTTGATGTGATCGATGCTGTTGCTCGTTGGTTTTTGGGATGTCTGATTGGTTTAAGAGGTAACTCTTTGTCAGTGGTTTTCGGATATTCTTCGACCATCGTTCACCTGACAATGTTTACACGAGGTTATAAACATGTGCAATCCAGGTTATGTGTGGCCTAGACTGAGATACAATTATAACTAAACTTTGATGCGACGTGGGCAGTTACAGTTGGGGGGAGTCAGGATTAGTGTAACCACTATGTTTTGCACACCGATTTCAGACACATGTGTAATGTAAGTGAAACTTAACCACCGCTAGCTGAATTGCTTGGTAATGAATGCGTTTACACTCGGGTATAGAAGGCAACATACAAACCCACCAAACCTAAGCATCCAACCACCAGACCTAACCATCCAACAACCAGACCTAGCCAAGCAACCTAACCGTCCAACCAAGCAACCTAACCGTCCAACCAAGCAACCTAACCGTCCAACCAAGCAACCTAACCGTCCAACCAAGCAACCTAACCGTCCAACCAAGCAACCTAACCGTCCAACCAAGCAAGCTAACCGTCCAACCAAGCAACCTAACCGTCCAACCAAGCAACCTAACCGTCCAACCAAGCAAGCTAACCTTCCAACCAAGCAACCTAACCGTCCAACCAAGCAACCTAACCGTCCAACCAAGCAACCTAACCGTCCAACCAAGCAACCTAGCCAACCTACCAAACAACAACCACAAAACCCAATTAACCTAGCCAACGAACAAATCAACCACCTAAAACAGTCAGCCAACCATAACAAACACAACCAACCAGACAACCTTACCAACGGGCCAACACACTAACTAGCCAACCAACCATCCAGCCAACCCAAACAACGAACCAGCACACTAACTAGCCAACCAACCATCCAGCCAACCCAACCAACGAACCAGCACACTAACTAGCCAACCATTACCCTGTACATTTTTAGAACAGAATGTCCTCCGTGTCACACTCACACCATGGTGAACAGACTGTCCTCCGAGTCACACTCACACCATGGTGAACAGACTGACCCCCGTGTCACACTCACACCATGGTGAACAGACTGACCCCCGTGTCACACTCACACCATGGTGAACAGACTGTCCTCCGTGTCATACTCACACCACGGTGAACAGACTGTCCTCCATGTCATACTCACACCACGGTGAACAGACTGTCCTCTGTGTCATACTCACACCATGGTGAACAGACTGTCCTCCGTGTCACACTCACACCATGGTGAACAGACTGTCCTCCGTGTCACACTCACACCACGGTGAACAGACTGTCCTCCGTGTCACACTCACACCACGGTGAACAGACTGTCCTCCGTGTCACACTCACACCATGGTGAACAGACTGTCCTCCGTGTCACACTCACACCATGGTGAACAGACTGACCCCCGTGTCACACTCACACCATGGTGAACAGACTGTCTTCCGTGTCACACTCACACCACGGTGAACAGACTGTCCTCCGTGTCACACTCAAACCATGGTGAACAGACTGTCCTCCATGTCATACTCACACCACGGTGAACAGACTGTCCTCCGTGTCATACTTACACCATAGTGAACAGACTGTCCTCCGTGTCATACTCACACCATGGTGAACAGACTGTCCTCCGTGTCATACTTACACCATGGTGAACAGACTGACCCCGTGTCACACTCACAAAATGGTGAACAGACTGTCCCCCATGTCACACTCACACCATGGTGAACAGACTGTCCTCCGTGTCATACTCACACCATGGTGAACAGACTGTCCTCCGTGTCATACTCACACCACGGTGAACAGACTGTCCTCCCTGTCATACTCACACCACGGTGAACAGACTGACCCCCGTGTCACACTCACACCATGGTGAACCGACTGTCACCCGTGTCACACTCACACCATGGTGAACAGACTGTCACCCGCGTCACACTCACACCATGGTGAACAGACTGTCCTCCGTGTCACACCCACACCATGGTGAAGAAATGCCCTTGCTTCACTACTTTCTTTTGCCGAGACTCGTTCTTCTGTCATGTCTCCTATGATGATAGTATTTCGAGATTTCTGTTTGTAAGCGTCGTCTTTGAATCTTGGTTTTTGGTTGTCCTCGTCACCGTGAATGTCCATTATATAAAACTTGTTTGTGTATGCAGATGTTATCCATTCATGTCTGTCCCAGGACATATTGTCTTTCGAGGCTAAGAGTGACCTTGATCATGGGAGATTGCTATACTAAAGTACTATACTGTATGTTGTGTTGTCATTTTGGGCTATGCTCATTGTCTGTTGTAGGCAGCACCATTTGAGACGAAAAAGTCGGCGGCCCACCTGTGGGGTGCCGGCTGTCCTTGTCTATAATTTACCCAGAAGTGTACTCGTAACACATTCTTTGTTGTTGCTTCTTTGATTTAATGCTTTTCCTGGCCTTGTATGTTTTTCTTCCTCACTTATGCACGTATAATATCTGCTTTGTTTATTCATGGGCTTTTTGGTTTGCATAGACAGTGAGCGAGGTAGAGAGAGAGAGAGAGAGAGAGAGAAAGAGAGAGAGAGAGAGAGAGAGAGAGAGAGAGAGAGAGAGAGAGATGTAACTAGAACTGTAGTATGTACATTTCTAAACTAGCTCCTGCGTTTTCTCATTCGAGTGTCTATTCAAAGGCATTGCTGCTTTCTGGTCTAAATTAATTGGCGGTGGAGTGGTGGCAATCGGCATTTAGTTGATTGTCTGTGGAGTGTCTTTTGTGTGTGCTTGACAATAGCTGCATCATTGGCAGAAACTTTCCTGATGAGAATGGCTCTCGTCTTTTCTCTGTGGCGAGCTGGGTTGAACAATAACTCCAGTCTTGGCTCTGTGACGAGCTACGCTGAACAATGGCTGCATACTTGGCTCTGTGATGAGCTACACTGAACAGTGGCTGCAATCTTGGCTCTTTGACGAGCTACGCTGAACAGTGGCTGCAATCTTGGCTCTGTGACGAGCTACGCTGAACAGTGGCTGCAATCTTGGCTCTTTGACGAACTACGCTGAACAGTGGCTGCAATCTTGGCTCTGTGACGAGCTACGCTGAACAATGGCTGCAATCTTGGCTCTGTGACGAGCTACGCTGAACAGTGGCTGCAATCTTGGCTCTGTGACGAGCTACGCTGAACAATGGCTGCATACTTGGCTCTGTGACGAGCTACGCTGAACAGTGGCTGCAATCTTGGCTTTGTGACGATTTACGCTGAACAGTGGCTGCAATCTTGGCTCTGTGACGAGCTACGCTGAACAGTGGCTGCAATCTTGGCTCTGTGACGAGCTACGCTGAACAATGGCTGCAATCTTGGCTCTGTGACGAGCTACGCTGAACAGTGGGTGCAATCTTGGCTCTTTGACGAGCTACGCTGAACAATGGTTGCAATCTTGGCTCTGTGACGAGCTACGCTGAACAAATGCTCCAGTCTTGGCTCTGTGACGAGCTACGCTGAACAATGGCTGCAATCTTGGCTCCGTGACGAGCTACGCTGAACAATGGTTGCAATCTTGGCTCTGTGACGAGCTACGCTGAACAAATGCTCCAGTCTTGGCTCTGTGACGAGCTACGCTGAACAATGGCTGCAATCTTGGCTCTGTGACGAGCTACGCTGAACAGTGGCTGCAATCTTGGCTCTTTGACGAGCTACGCTGAACAATGGCTGCAATCTTGGCTCTGTGACGAGCTATGTTGAAAAGTGACCAGTGTGGGTTGCAGCCAGCCACGCCATTAGCGTCACCATCCCATGTTGGAACCACAGCAGTGAGAAACGTACCACACAAAGAACTGGCTCCGTTAATGGGGTTATTTCCCTCTGATAATAAATCCATTACCAACCACTCAGGTTCCGTCTCCGCATTATTGGTCAGCTGTACTGGCTCTCCAACACCGTCTGAGATTTTCATTGGACATTTATAAAGCTATCTTCACGTATAGTGTTTATATCTTGTCTACCCACGTGCAACCTTTCTTTTCAACTTGTTCTTCAGTCCATCCCATAACTCTGTCTGTCTGTCTGTCTGTCTGTCTGTCTGTCTGTCTGTCTGTCTGTCTGTCTGTCTGTCATATTGAGTATTCCATGGAGGTAGGCAAAGGTCAGTACCACAAAATTTGAGATGCAGAAGAATCTTTGCCAAATAAAGCTTTTATTAAACTTACCTAATCGATGTCTAGCGCAGCAAGGAGCATAACAACGATACAAGTGGTAAGATGGTGTTAAATGGAGCAAGGGGAATAGCAACGATACAAATGGAAAGATAGTATCTGTCAGAGCCTGAAACAAAGGCAATAGCAGAAAGTGCCTGAAGTCTTTTGTAGCCAGCCTTTAGTGTGAAGATGACACTCCATTGATTGATTCCTGTAGTCTTGTTCCGATGTGCTGGTTTCACATGACGAGTATTCGCAGGCAGCGAACGACTGCCAGGCCGCCCGGCTCTTGATTCTGTGGGTTCTCCCACACCCGCCACGCCCTGGGTTCTAACAGTCCTAGCACTGATCGATTCGGCTGCCTGCGCGCCCTTGATCGTCTGTCTGTGTGTGTGTTTGTGTGCGTGGGGGATTGCTTGTCGTTAAGCCGGAGACAGTCGCTGGATCTGGATAGGCCAGGAAAGATGACTACATTTAACATTGAATACTGTGTTGGAACAGACGGATCAATACTGAAACAGCCATCTCTGTCAGTGAGAGCCAACAGTTCATTAGCGCTGGGTCTTACAATTCACTAGTGCCGTGTGTCTGTCTGTGATCGCTGCAGGAAACAGTAGCCAGCGATAATCTTTGGGTGTGTAGTGCCAGCGACTTCCGCGGGGGAGAGATGCAGCAAATCTGGGCAAGGCACTCCTGCTTGTGATCGATGACTGTGCTAGCTAGCCAGCCCGTGTGGCGGAGCTGTATGTGTTGACAGTGCCAAGACGTGACTGTGTCAGATATGACTGTACAACAACCAGTCTGTGCACATTCCTCACTTTATCTTCAACAACTGGTTCAATTTAGCTTTCATTATTTCCGTCGACTGAATACGGTGGTGCTGTTTCACGTTTAGGGATCTCACGAACAGCCAGTTGAAAGGCTAGGAAGAGAGAAGTCATAAATCTATTCATCCGGAACAGTGTTTATATAGATCGCCAGGATAGAATTATAAACAGCGCTGAGTCCAAACAATGACTGGAGATAGACATCGGTTGGAAAGTAGCTAGTTGAGACATCTTAACACGAGCAGGTTTTTTAACTGTCTTTTTGTGTGTGTTGCAGCAGACCCGTGTACAATAGACAGACCGAGCTAGCTGAGGTCAGCTGCCTTCCGGTAGAAACAACCACAATGTCTGAGTCTCCATTCGACGACCTCCTGGGGGATTTTGGAGCCTCCTCTACAACCAGCACCACGACCACATCAACGAAGACCGTCTCCTACGGCAACTTTGACGATGACTTCGACCCGTTCGGGCCATCAACTGGCGGTGACCAGACCTCCAATGGGAGAGATTCTGGTCTGCTGTTGGATTTCTCGTACGGCACCGAGGTCAGTTGAGTTCTATGTGGTCATGTACTTATATGTTGTTGTTGGAATGCACTCGTGTTTTACTGTGTCACTAAGGATGATGATGATCTCTTCTTCGTCTGTCTTCTTTTTTGGTTCACCGGCTGTAAACTCCAGGGGACAATCTTGGTAGTTTCTTCACATCCGGACTTTAGTATTGTTCCAGAACATGAGTTTTGGTGCACTTCTGTTTTACATATTTAGGTTATTTGTGTGCAGACTATTGTTTTTTTTGTTTTTTTTTTTGGTCTCTCAGACAGATATCGATTGTTTAGCGGTCTATAGCAGGCCTGAGAAACTTGTCACTTGCCACAGTTATAACTATCAATCTGCTTGCGGCCCATATAGAAAACAACCCAATATAAACATAACACCCAGATCTAAGATTATAAGACATCGCTAGGCTTCTGACACACTCACCCACTGAAGCTCTTCTGTATATTCCTAAATGTCTGTTTAAGCTGGCTATTTGCAGAAATCCTATTATTGCTAGAAAATGAGGGGGCAGATTATATAGTATTTTTACTCATACCTTACTGACCAGTAAACAGTTCTTAACAGGCCAGTTTTGGCCCACGGGCCATAGTTCGCCATCCTGGTCTAGATAAATGCTAGTCTGGCATCATATACCCGATACGCCAGCGGCGTAGAAAAAGGTCATTTACCGAAAGTATTCTACTCTGGGACACATCTGATGCAGACCCGGGATGTCTCGAGTGCGCTGAATCAGTTGTTTGGATGATACATGTTGTCCCTTGTGCACACAGCTAGTCTTGTTGTGTCGTTTTCTCACCGCTGATTGATTCGCTGTCTCCAGCAGGCATCTGTCTTGCTAAAAGTGGCACCAGCAGCAGATGCAGTTATGATCATTAGATGTTCGATAATTCAGTTATGTATTGCTGGGGAAACACTGCTTACTGCCAGTGTGTACAAGACTGCCTGTTCCTTCTTCCTTTCCTCCTCCTCCTGTTTCCCTGTCTCATTCTGTCTGTCTCGTGTTTTCAGTTGCTGCCACCTTCCGTATGTCCCTGTGTAGGCTCATCACTAGCTCTGTTGAGGCATTCCTCCCCGTATCTACATGTGGTTGTGCGTGTGTGGTTTCCTAGCTGCCTTTATATCATTTGTCTGTGGGTGTCAGTGATATGACATTCTAGCTAAAGCGTTGTCCGGTCGTCTAGCATTAGGGCCTCACATTACCAGTCTGAGGTGTTTTATTTTGTGTTACCTGAGAGCAGTCCTGTTTCACTTCAGCTGACAGTATTTTCCCTTGGTCCATTCCACTAATATGCAATCCTGCCATGTGTATTTGTCATGCAACGTCATCTGTCACCGGTCTCTCCATTTCGTTCCTAGTTCTCACCAGCGTCCCCTCCCCCCAACACCCTTTTCCCAAAGCAAAGGTGCCGGTACTCACCGTAAGTTGTCTAAAAAAGATAACAGAGCTTTTCACTACAAGTTATCAAGAACAGCTGCCAATACCCCAAGGTGTCTATTACGGTAGCCTAGACAAAATGCTGCGTAAAAAAACAAAAATGATTCAGGTATTGCGTGGCGCCATGGGAAAAGTCCTGGATCTAACATTCCAGTCGCCAATCAAGGAGATTGTCCTCGGTGACTGGAAACCAGTCAGTGACCCGGACGCATGTCAGCTTTCTTTATATCGCTTCTTCGGTTTTCTAGAAAGGCGCCAATATTGGGGTAATTCTTGATTCCATATTTGACGTTTATATATATATATATATATATATATATATATATATATATATATATATATATATATATATATATATATATATATATATATATATATATATATATATATATATATAGAGAGAGAGAGAGAGAGAGAAATTGGAAATCAAAGCACTCTTAATTGCCTCCAACGACATGTTTGGTAGGGTGCTGTGTTACTTACTGTTGTATGGGTGCCGGTGTCTAACCAACTCGTCTTTGTGTTGCTCACCAGTTGTACTTATCTCTGCTATATCATTTAAGGACATCTGTTTATCGTGTTTAATTGAATGCTGCATTTTTCTTCATGCATGACAACAGAACCACAAATGTTTGTTAGGAAAAGCTGATGAAGACATACTGTAACAGATTTGTTATCTTTTCGCTTCCGGTATGGCATCACTAGCAACCATAATTGTTTCAATGCGAGAATTTTGCCTGTTGTATCGGTTTTTATTGCTTAAATCAAACCTCTTACTAGTTCAAACACATGACAATCTACACTAATCTGACCCCAGACTGCGCTCACACCACACAGAATACAATATCTCCGACAGTGGAGGTGAGTCCCTAGTGCTAGACAACCAGACTGCGCTCACAACACACAGAATACAATATCACCGACAGTGGAGGTGAGTCCCTAGTGCTAGACAACCAGACTGCGCTCACACCACACAGAATACAATATCACCGACAGTGGAGGTGAGTCCCTAGTGCTAGACAACCAGACTGCGCTCACAACACACAGAATACAATATCACCGACAGTGGAGGTGAGTCCCTAGTGCTAGACAACCAGACTGCGCTCACAACACACAGAATACAATATCACCGACAGTGGAGGTGAGTCCCTAGTGCTAGACAACCAGACTGCGCTCACAACACACAGAATACAATATCACCGACAGTGGAGGTGAGTCCCTAGTGCTAGACAACCAGACTGCGCTCACAACACACAGAATACAATATCACCGACAGTGGAGGTGAGTCCCTAGTGCTAGACAACCAGACTGCGCTCACAACACACAGAATACAATATCACCGACAGTGGAGGTGAGTCCCTAGTGCTAGACAACCAGACTGCGCTCACGCCACACAGAATACAATATCACCGACAGTGGAGGTGAGTAACTAGTGCTAGACAACCCGACTGTACTCACACCACACAGAAAACAATATCTCCGTCAGTGGAGGTGTGCTAGACAACCAGACTGCGCTTACACCACACAGAATACAATATCTCCGACAGTGAAGGTGAGGCCCTAGTGCTAGACAACCAGACTGCGCTCACACAACACAGAATACAGTATCTCTGACAGTGAAGTTGAGTCCCTAGTGCTAGACAACCAGATAATGCTGTAGCTAGAATGTTCCGTCACTGACACCTGCAGATCAAAGAAAAAATACATGGTCAAATGCAGCTGATTTTGCTTTTGATGTTTATGAGGGGTTCCCGAACAGACAGGAGACGGTTGTGGCATCAGTTGATCTTGAGGATGCCTACAATAGAGTCAAATAGAATATTTTGATTTCTGCACTTGTGAAGAAGGGGATTATCCCTGGCTTGTGAAGTGAAAAGCAGCTATCCTACACTCACGTATGGTTACCCTTCGTCTGGGTACATAGACCTCAGAACCATGTAATATCGCCCTGGGACTACCCCAGGGTTCCCCACTTTTACCAGTGCTCTTTAATGTGTATACAAGCAAGATTGCAGAAGTTGAATCACCAGGTGTGTGTTTGTGTGGGGGGGGGGGGGGAAGATAATTAACATTTGCTGATGATGTTCTTTCATATAGGCAGGGGAGAGATATAAAACGCATACTGCAAACAATTGTAGACAATGTGACTGACTGGTGTGCAGAAATGGGTGACTGTCATCAACTGAGAAAATGCGGCAGTTTTGTGTTGCTCTCTGAACAATAGAATTGTCGGAGCTAATGTTCCACACCTCACAATTAATAACAGTAACAGCACAAGAGAAAGCAAACGGAGGTACCTGGGTATCATTTTGATAGAAAGAAGCCTGTCCTTCAGGGATCACGTGGAGGCAGTTGCGGTGAAATGTCAGAAAGGACTCAATGCTCTCAAGATTATGGCAGCAATGGACATGGAACAAAGAATTCTGTTCACAGTGTTCCAGCATGCGATCCTGTCGGTGATAGATTGTGGACTTTCATGCTTACCATATCAAAGAGTCAGCTGAATGAAGCCATGCGGGTAATTCTGGGATGTACAAGAGATACCCCGGTAGTATGTATGTGATACATACTTGCACTGCCTACTGTTGCAGATAGGCTCAACGTTTTGGAAGCAAAGCCAATCTCAGAGTAGCTGCAGACAAGAATCACTTCCTGTATGAAGACCTGGGTAGAGTTAAGGGTCACAGACTAAAAAGAGGAGTGGGTCAGGGTGTCAGAGCAAGTTTCAGATTTGTGTAGGGTTCTAATCACTTTAGGTCGTAATTGCAGGGACTGGCCAGTTAGTGCTGCAGAATTAGAAGTTCAACAAATGATTCATGAAAATTCCCGCCCAAGTGATGTGATTATATATACAGATGACTCTGTGTTGAGGGGCAGGCGAAGTGCATGGGGGTTCATAGCAAAAGCAAACATACGTCGCTTAGTGCAACAAAGCCTGGCATATGATTTCACAACGTCTAGTTTGAGAATGGAGGTGAAGGCAGTCACTGCTGCCTTCCGCTGGCTTGAGAATCAGCTGTACACACATGCCGTGATTGTAACGGACTCAAAGGCATGTGGAGAAAGGTGGAGACAGGCATGCTCCGTGCAGTGTGGCCAGCATCACTTCACAGGTCCCGCGTAGTTAGCGTTCTTTCGATGTTTTCTCCAGGAATGCTTGGGAAACGAGCAGGCAGACAGACTGTCGGGCTGTAGACCACTTGGTGCTGATTTGATGTATGATTGTGAGCACCCTTTGAGAGCGAGTAAACAGTGCGGAAGCACAGATTGATCATTACGGTCTGCGGAAAATGGCTACGAGGAGTTACCATGAGATCTGACCAACGCTTAACCCTCATGGCAGGGGCGAGACGGATATACAATCAGACAGTTACTAGTGACATCAGAATTGGAACTCTTCGGTTCCTGCTGAAGATGGGGACGAAATCCTTATGGGAGTGTCTCAAATGCTGTGATGTCGATTCTGTATTTAACATTCAGTATTCAGCATTCGATAGAGGGAAACGATGGCGTATGTGAAACACGTGGGCATAAGCTAAAGTAATGTAAGCAACGAAAACATGATGAACCGCTTAGATGATAGAGGGACCTGGTTGCTAATGCCTACTCAAGATAAGGTTGCTGAAGAAACATCTCGTTCTACCTTTTAGCTGATTATTTCGAGGTAAAAGGAAATAAGAGACAGAAAACGAAAGACGGGAAAAAAAGAGTGAAATAAATAATAGAAAAAAAATGGTTAGTGTTCAGTTTGTGTCAAATGATGTGTCAGTTGAGATAGTCATCTAGTGGGTGTCACCGAAGTGAAGAGGTTATCTCCAGCGACTTGACGAGTTGATGAATGTGTCGGCACTCAGGTAGAAACACACACATCTCTGCGTGTGGAAAAGGTGCCGAAGATGTAATTATGATAACATACCAGTGTATTCTTGTCTGTTTATGCGTGTGTGTCAGTTGTCTGTCCTGACAATAAACAAACAATAATTTGGTAAATATAAAAAGATTCAAATGGACAGACAGACGGAGCAGCCATGATCCTCTTCATCAGAGGTGCAACAGAGATCCTGTTTGAATAAAGAAGACACAAACAATAGATTGTACAATTTATTGCCTGGCATATTTCGCTGTATCTCGTCAGGTGCATACTATAGTAGCAATTACATAAATAAAGAAAATAAGTGAATCCTTTATAACTGAAGTACAGTTTCAACAACGATCAAACATGACTGCCTGTTTTTACCAGGGCAGCCGTAAAGACAGAACCATCTCTTTCTGAATACAGAGTTCCGGGCGCAGGTGACGAATCGCGGAAGCTTCGAGAAATCTTAGCGTTCTGCCATTGGTTGACGAATGAAGGATTTGAAATGCGTTATTTTTAGTCACCAGGTGTCCAGATTTTAGAAGATGGCGTGCTGTTGTAGAGGGGTGAACTTTGCAGCTAGTATTCTCATTTTTAATATTTTTTTGCATGGCTTTTTCCATCCATACTGGAATGTGCTCAGCGACTCGGTTCTGTTGTCTTCACATGTTGAATCTCCACACCCTCACTGTCTCCCTATTGTCGGCCAGCTTTGGATGTATCTCATGCTAGGTGAACATCTTTCACACTGTGCAGAAAGTGGTATCCGCTGGATGCAGGGACTGTGCCGTGCTGGTCCTGGGAAAGTGTCAGAAGATACGTCTTCATTGTGTGCCATGTCGACAAGTATAGGCTGTCACTGTTTGCCATCTAGCACCATCAATAGAGGCTCAAATCAGGAGAAAAGAGAATTGTATCTCAACCAAATGCAAGTAATCTCTAGGCTGTATAACATGTCAGCTGTAGGATCACCCGTGGTTATGTGAGACAGGTCAGTAATGACCAGGCAACTTGTGACTGCTGTACAAGTCGTGCTTGTTTGTTGATCTCTAGGCTGTGTAACATGTCAGCTGTAGGATCACCCGTGGTTATGTGAGACAGGTCAGTAATGATCAGGCAACTTGTGACTGCTGTACAAGTCGTGCTTGTTTGTTGATCTCTAGGCTGTTTAACATGTCAGCTGTAGGATCACCCATAGTTATGTGAGACAGGTCAGTAATGATCAGGCAACTTGTGACTGCTGTACAAGTCGTGCTTGTTTGTTGATCTCTAGGCTGTGTAACATGTCAGCTGTAGGATCACCCATAGTTATGTGAGACAGGTCAGTAATGACCAGGCAACTTGTGACTGCTGTACAAGTCGTGCTTGTTTGTTGATCTCTAGGCTGTGTAACATGTCAGCTGTAGGATCACCCATAGTTATGTGAGACAGGTCAGTAATGACCAGGCAACTTGTGACTGCTGTACAAGTCGTGCTTGTTTGTTGATCTCTAGGCTGTGTAACATGTCAGCTGTAGGATCACCCGTGGTTATGTGAGACAGGTCAGTAATGACCAGGCAACTTGTGACTGCTGTACAAGTCGTGCTTGTTTGTTGATCTCTAGGCTGTGTAACATGTCAGCTGTAGGAATCCACCCATGGTTACGTGAGACAGGTCAGTAATGACCAGGCAACTTGTGACTGCTGTACAAGTCGTGCTTGTTTGTTGATCTCTAGGCTGTATAACATGTCAGCTGTAGGATCACCCATAGTTATGTGAGACAGGTCAGTAATGACCAGGCAACCTGTGACTACTGTACAAGTCGTGCTTGTTTGTTGATCTCTAGGCTGTATAACATGTTAGCTGTAGGATCACCCATGGTTATGTGAGACAGGTCAGTAATGACCAGGCAACCTGTGACTACTGTACAAGTCGTGCTTGTTTGTTGATCTCTAGACTGTGTAACATGTTAGCTGTAGGATCACCCGTGGTTATGTGAGACAGGTCGGGAGTGACCAGGCAACAGAATGTAACCTGTGACTGCTGTACAAGTCGTGCTGTGTCAAAGATCAAGGGTAAGGAGGGGGAAGATAATAGACAAACAACCAGAGGCGTTGTTGTGTCCCTTCAGCGTTCACTGGATTGCGGGATATGAACCAGAAATGTCAATCAGTGTTGTGTACCAACCTGAATCTGCTCATGCATGACACAAGCTCCAGCTCAGGTTGGTGACGCTGGCAGTCCAATGACCCGGAGAAGTTTCTTCGACATCCTAATGGTTGTGTGTAGCTAGCTATATGGCTGATGTGTGTTTCGCCGTAAATTGTTAAGTGACTAGTTGAGGGGGGTGGGGGGGGGGGGGGGTAGTGTGCAGAGTTTGCTGAAGTTTATGAATATCAGTAATCTGGGCATGCGTCACGAGTGCGGTATGTACTTTTGTGGGTGTGACTCGTGTCAGGTGAAGCATCTGGTGTTTTTGGGTGCACACTAGATGTAAGTCCACCCGTCGCACTTTTTAACTCTCTGACCGTCTGTCTATGTCCGTCTGTCTATGTCTGTCTGTCTATGTCCGTCTGTCTATATCCGTCTGTCTATGTCCGACTGTCTATGTCCGTCTGTCTATGTCCGTCTGTCTATGTCCGTCTGTCTATGTCCGTCTGTCTATGTCCGTCTGTCTATATCCGTCTGTCTATGTCCGTCCATATCAATGGCTCTCCATCCTGCTAATGCTACTACCCTTGAATATCGTCCACTCATGTTGTGGCTACCCCCACCCCCTCCCCCCAAACAATGATTTTCCTTCACAGCTTCAATGGATATGTGTCTCCATATGGTCTTAGGCGACCCCTGTGACAGGGTCGCCACCGGCAGGTTGACAACTGCTGGTTTATACCGTCCCGGCTGGCTGTTTATGTCTGTCTGTCTGTCTCTGCTTGCCTGTCTGTCTGTCTGTCTGTCTTGGTCTTTCTGTAGCCTTTAGCAAGAGCGAGTGTCGCCTACACACACACACACACACGCACGCACACACACACCACACACACAAAGATGTCTATTGCAGTGAGACCAGAAGTGTTGAATACCGCCAACCCTGTTATATGTGCCTGAGACATGCACAAAAAGCCGATAAGCCAGACAGGCAGCTGTAATGAGGCTTCTTTAGAACTTGGGTCCGGCACATGATGATGATGAGAGGCTTTACAAGGTGCGCTTTTCGATTTCATATACATGCAAATTGGTGTTTTGTACAGCTGGCACAGAAAGATCGACCATATGATAGAAATAAAGAAAGACAGACAGACAGACAAACGAAGAAAGAAAGAAAGAAAGAAAGAAAGAAAGAAAGAAAGAAAGAAAGAAAGAAAGAAAGAAGGAAAGAAAGAAAGAAAGAAAGAAAGAAAGAAAGAAAGAAAGAAAGAAAGAAAGAAAGAAAGAAAGAAAGAAAGAAAGAAAGAAAGAAAGAAAGAAAGAAAGAAAGAAAGAAAGAAAGAAAGAAAGAAAGAAAGAAAGAAAGAAAGAAAGAAAGAAAGAAAGAAAGGAAGGAAGAAAGAATGAAAGACAGAACGAAAGAAACAAAGAAAGAAAGAGCAAGAGAAAAAGAACAAAAAGAACAAACGAAAGAAAGAAAGAAAGAAAGAAAGAAAGAAAGAAAAAACGAACAAAAGAAAGAAAGAACAAACAAACAAACGAAAGAAAGAACAAACAAACAAAAGAAAGAAAGAAAGAAAGAACAAAAGAAAGAAAAAAGAAAGAACGAACGAAAACACGCACGAACGAACGAACGAAAGGAAGAAAAAAAAAAGAGAGAAAGGAAGGCTGCTCTGCCCCATTGCTTAAACATAAGACTTTTTGAAAACCAGTCTGCCTGAGACACGTTCACCCAGACTGTGCAGAAATACCACCATTAGAATCATGGCCAGAAAGCTCAAACTAAACACATGAACAAGAAAAAAACAATGAGAAGAAATAAACCAGTGATTTGTAAAAACAAAGGCGGTAAAAAACGTGGAAAGAAAGAAGGATGTTTTGTTACATGGATATTATTGGGAGAACGAAGCCCGGAGATAATGTCTAATCTGTTACAGCCGCACTGGCTTCGATCACGTTATTAATATAGGATCCATGGATAAACAGGGATAAGTGAGATATCATGACTTGACTTGTGTGTGACGGTAGTGAGCCGATCGAAGAGCTATTATAACACCAGTTCAGAGGCCTCATCTCAGTGTGGAAGAGTATATTTCAGAGATTAGGCGATGTTTCCTTCTTGTCGCGATCGGATAGCCTACGTTTGTCAACGCCGCTGACAGATATCCCGGCAGTAGCGTAGCTACCAGTAGGTCCTTCCAAGCCGGACTGGTCAAAGGGTAGAGAACAGACACAAGAAGGACAGCCTGGTCCTCCAGGTTAGGGGTTGTAGCCTGGGGCCGACATGCTGCCCTTCCTTCCCTCTTCCACTTGTAACACCTCTTATTATCGCCAATCAAATATAAACGGTCTACACTGAATCACCCGTCTCCTTTCATCTCTTGAGTGACCATGTTTTTTTTTTTTTTAAATTGGTAACTCTAAAAGTTTGTAACAATGCATGAATTTGTGACTCCACCGTATTCTTCTTTTGCCTTGCGAATTTCTGTTGTGAGGAACCATTTGTTTATCCCCGGCAATTTTCTTTGTTGTCTTGGTAACATATGGCTGGTTAATCCTTGTCCCGACAATAGTTTCATCTGCTGAAGATACATTTTTGTTTCTCCAAATCCCTGGACATTTCTACAACTTTTCAGCTATTTTCGTCACAAAATTCCAGCGACATGTTTTGCCCCTGGCTCAAGATTCACTATCTTCCAGTGGTCCCAAATGTTTACCTTTCTAACCTGTCAACACGGACATGAATGCCTGTGTGTTTCCCACGCTCCACCCAGCCCTGGCTTCATCAACTCTTTACATATCGTAGCAAATGTCGCATACGACACGCATTTCGTCCGTGTTATAATTTATTTCCTTGCTAAATTGACACTTTCGGGGATTGACGTAATTTATGTGTTTGTCGATCAATAATTTTGTTCCCTCCGAGATGCTGCCTTAACATCCCAAGATTTACAGGTCAAATTCTGGACGACAAACCAGCAAGGCAGATTCTGGAGACCCTTTTCAACCTGCAGATTAGTTATAACAGCTACATCAGCTCGGTGTCACCTGCAGCCCTGTGTCACCTGCAGCCCTGTGTCACCTGCAGCCCTGTGTCACCTGCAGCCCTGTGTCACCTGCAACCCTGTGTCACCTGCAGCCCTGTGTCACCTGCAACCCTATGTCACCTGCAGCCCTATGTCACCTGCAGCCTTATGTCACTGCAGCCCTATGTCACCTGCAGCCCTGTGTCACCTGCAGCCTTATGTCACCTGCAGCCGTGTGTCACCTGCAGCCTTATGTCACCTGCAGCCCTGTGTCACATGCAGCCCTATGTCACCTGCAGCACTGTGTCATCTGCAGCCCTATGTCCCCTGCAGCCCTGTGTCACCTGCAGCCTTATCTCACTGCAGCCCTATGTCACCTGCAGCCCTGTGTCACCTGCAGCCCTGTGTCACCTGCAGCCCTATGTCACCTGCAGCCCTGTGTCACCTGCAGCCTTATGTCACCTGCAGCCGTGTGTCACCTGCAGCCTTATGTCACCTGCAGCCCTGTGTCACCTGCGACATTGTGTCATCTGCAGCCCGGTGTCACCTGCAGCCCTGTGTCACCTGCAGCCCTATGTCACCTGCAACCCTATGTCACCTGCAGCCCTATGTCACCTGCAGCCCTGTGTCACCTGCAGCCCTGTGTCACCTGCAGCTCTGTGACACCTGCAGCCCTATGTCACCTCCAGCACCGTGTCACCTGCAGCCCTATGTCATCTGCAATACTATATCACCTGCGGCCCCATGTCACCTGCAGCACCGTGTCACCTGCAGCCCTTTGTCACTTGCAGCACTGTGTAACCTGCAGCCCCATGTCACCTGCAGCACTGTCACCTGCAGCACCTGCAGCACTGTGTCACCTGCAGCCCTAGGTCTCCTGCAGCACTGTGTCATCTGGAGCCCTATGTCATCTGCATCACCATGTCACCTGCAGCCATATGTCACCTGCAGCCCTGTGTCACCTGCTGCACTGTGTCACCTGCAGCACAGTGACACCTGCAGCACTGTAACCTGCAGCCCTGTGTCAGCTTCAGCACTGTGTCACCTGCAGATCTGTGTCACCTGCAGCCATATGTCACCTGCAGCACCGTGTCACCTGCAGCCATATGTCACCTGCAGCACCGTGTCACCTGCAGCCATATGTCACCTGCTGCACTGTGTCACCTGCAGCACTGTGACACCTGCAGCACTGTGTCACCTGCAGCCCTGTGTCAGCTGCAGCACCGTGTCACCTGCAGCCCTGTGTCACCTGCAGCACTGTGTCACCAGCAGCACACTGTGTCACCTGCAGCAATGTGTCACCTGCAGCACTGTGTCACCTGCAGCCCTGTGTCACCTGCAGCCCTGTGTCACCTTCAGCACTGTGTTACCTGCAGCACGGTGTCACCTGCAGCCCTGTGACACCTGCAGCACAGTGTCAGCTATGTTTCACCTGCCGCTCTAAGTCACCTGCAGCCCTGTGTCACCTGCTGCACTGTGTCACCTGCAGCACTGTTACACCTGCAGCACTGTGTCACCTGCAGCCCTTTGTCAGCTGCAGCACTGTGTCATCTGCAGCCCTGTGTCACCTGCAGTCCTGTGTCACCTGCAGTCCGGTGTCACCTGCAGCACAATGTCAGCTATGTGTCACCTGTCGCTCTAAGTCACCTGCAGCCCTGTGTCACCTGCTGCACTGTGTCACCTGCAGCACTGTGACACCTGCAGCACTGTGTCACCTGCAGCCCTTTGTCAGCTGCAGCACTGTGTCACCTGCAGCCCTGTGTCACCTGCAGCACTGTGTCACCTGCAGCACTGTGTCACCTGCAGCACTGTGTCACCTGCAGCCGTGTGTCACCTGCAGCCCTGTGTCACCTGCAGCACTGTGTAACCTGCAGCACTGTGTCACCTGCAGCCCTGTGACACCTGCAGCCCTGTGTCACCTGCAGCACCGTGTCACCTGCAGTACCGTGTCACCTGCAGCACTGTGTCACCTGCAGCCCTGTGACACCTGCAGCCCTGTGTCACCTGCAGCCCTGTGTCACCTGCAGCCCTGTGTCACCTGCATTCCGGCGTCACCTGCAGCACAATGCCAGCTATGTGTCACCACCAGCACTCTTTCACCAGCAGCCCTATGTCATATGCAGCCCTATGTCACCCGCATCCCTGTGTCACCTGCAGCACCGTGTCACCTGCAGTACCGTGTCACCTGCAGCACTGTGTCACCTGCAGCCCTGTGACACCTGCAGCCCTGTGTCACCTGCAGCCCTGTGTCACCTGCAGCCCTGTGTCACCTGCATTCCGGCGTCACCTGCAGCACAATGCCAGCTATGTGTCACCACCAGCACTCTTTCACCAGCAGCCCTATGTCATATGCAGCCCTATGTCACCCGCATCACTGTGTCACCTGCAGCACTGTATCACCTGCAGCACTGTCATCATCATCACTGTGTCACCTGCATCACTGTGTCACCTGCAGCACTGTATCACCTGCAGCACTGTCATCATCATCACTGTGTCACCTGCATCACTGTGTCACCTGCAGCACTGTGTCACCTGCAGCACTGTGTCACCTGCAGCCCTATGTCACCTGCAGCACTGTGTCACCTGCAGCACCTGCAGCACTGTGTCACCTGCAGCCCGGTGTCACCTGTAGCCATCAGTCACCTGCAGCGCTATGCGGCTGAGGACTGTTTTGAGTCATACAGCTGTCGTAATCAAGGCTAGTATATTATTTTGTTGTTTCTAAACGCATTACTATGTGCTTGAAATCTTATCTGGAGAAGAGAAATTTCTGATAAAAAGAAGTATTTATCGAGTCCTTCTGGAGTTTTCCTTATCAGGTCTACATTAAATCTTTAGCAGTGAATCTCAAAGACTCGAAATGCATCAGAAGAACATCTTAGAACAGTTGGCACGACTGAGCTGATCTCGTACTGGCCGTTAGACGAGTCCTTGAGGTCGCACAGAAAGTGGGCTGGCTCGGAGCCGAACTCCTCCAGATCGTAGAGCAGATTCGATTGTTGGCGGTCGGTAGTCATGTTGTGGAAGGGAGTCCTGGTGCTCCTCGCGATAAATCCCCCGTCACTACCGCTGTCTCCGTTCTTGGCCTGCTACAGATAAGTACTTGTATAGTGCTGTCACTAGTTGCAGGTTCTTTATGTGCCCATGTGGTCACTCACACAGGCTCTTGAGCTCTGTGGTTCCCGGGCTTCATTTGGGGTTGGGAGACGGACAGACCTGCTCTAACCCCCCCCCCCCCCCGTTTTCCCAACAAGCGAGTCGTAAAAGGCTTCCAATTAGGGGTGTTTCTTTGGAAGTTGGAGTGTTTCTGCTTAAGAGGGAAGGACCAGCGATCCTGTGGGAAAGTATGGCGAGGTACTGATTAGTGTATTGCCTGATACCCGCTCATGGTTGTTTCTCCATTATACCACAGTCTGTTCACGATTATTAGGCAGTGGATCGAATGCCTTGCCTTCTTTGACAGGTACCAAAACGTGGCGGGATAGTGAGCACACAACACTCGTGAAACAATCGTCGACATTTGGTCATTGGTATAAAAATAGCAGGTCCTATAGATCTGCAGTTTCACTTTCGAAAAGTTAGCAAAAGGGGGACAAGTCTTAGTCTTTTACTCTTTCATATATTCTCGGGTGAATCCCCGTCATCGCTGTGAATTACTTGCTGTGTGCTGATATTTCCAACGTGATCTATGTGAGGAGACTGTAGCACTTAAGGAGGTTATCGAACCAGCAGTGTAGGAAGAAAGAAAAAGTATACAGAAACGGGTACACTTCATGAAAGTCACCTCATCGGTCGGAGCACGCGATTTTGTAGGCGATTTTCTGGGACACTCTTATAGTCTATGGGTGTCATGTTTTTTCTTGTTACGACCGTTTCAAGCAGATCCACTACAGCCAGAGAGCGTAATAATACAAAAACATATGTGATACTTGCGAACCGTTACTCGTACGACGCTTTCCCCTGCAAAACTTCTTCCTACCGTTCACAGAAAAAAGTTGCGAAAACAGTCCTGCTGCAGAGGCTTTTCAACATGGCGTGTACACGCGGCGAAGCTAGCTAGATCGCAACGCCTCCACAGCATAGGACATCCCATAGGAACTGCACGACATAAATGGGTGCTGGCGCGAACGAGATAGAGTGACTTTCTGGATTAGTACCTAGAAATGATATTAGACAAAATTAATCTGTGACAATAATACTAGTATAACGAAAGGCTGCCAGTTGGAGGGAGACAAGAATGGCAACGCATTGTGTGGAACTTCTGTTTTTGTGTGCATGTGAAATGTGCACAATGCTCAGATAGAAACGTTGAGTAGCGTAGTAACATAAACCTGATTTGTTAGTAAAATGCAAAGAAGTGAACCAGACACAAAGTAGATAAAAAATTTAATTATTTTGAAATTTAGACAAATTACGAAGAGATACAAACTGGACAATTTAGAAGCCATCGGCGAAACTGTATGGTGAACAACATTCACACAGATAAATATTGCTTGGTCAAGTCGCGGTGATGATGTCCCGAACGTAGACCTCACCGAGACACGCGTAAAATGGTCACCATAATCTCCACGCTGACCTGACAGGGCGTATGATGATGATGATTTCCAAACACACTAGAAGATACCTTTGCACTGCATGAAACAGTAGCAACAATTGTACTAGAAGATACCTCTGCACTGCATGAAACAGTAGCAACCATTGTACTAGAAGATACCTCTGCACTGCATGAAACAGTAGCAACAATTGTACTAGAAGATACCTTTGCACTGCATGAAACAGTAGCAACCATTGTACTAGAAGATACCTTTGCACTGCATGAAACAGTGGCTACCATTGTACTAGAAGATACCTTTGCACTGCATGAAACAGTGGCTACCATTGTACTAGAAGATACCTTTGCACTGCATGAAACAGTAGCAACCATTGTACTAGAAGATACCTCTGCAATGCATGAAACAGTAGCAACCATAGTACTAGAAGATACCTCTGCACTGCATGAAACAGTAGCAACCATTGTACTAGAAGATACCTCTGCACTGCATGAAACAGTAGCAACCATTGTACTAGAAGATACCTCTGCACTGCATGAAACAGTAGCAACCATTGTACTAGAAGATATCTCTGCACTGCATGAAACATTAGCTACCATTGTACTAGAAGATACCTCTGCACTGCATGAAACAGTAGCAACCATTGTACTAGAAGATACCTCTGCACTGCATGAAACAGTAGCTACCATTGAACTAGAAGATACCTTTGCACTGCATGAAACAGTAGCAACCATTGTACTAGAAGATACCTCTGCACTGCATGAAACAGTGGCTACCATTGTACTAGAAGATACCTCTGCACTGCATGAAACAGTGGCTACCATTGTACTAGAAGATACCTCTGCACTGCATGAAACAGTAACTACCATTGTACTAGAAGATACCTCTGCACTGCATGAAACAGTAGCAACCATTGTACTAGAAGATACCTCTGCACTGCATGAAACAGTAGCAACCATTGTACTAGAAGATACCTCTGCACTGCATGAAACAGTAGCAACCATTGTACTAGAAGATACCTCTGCACTGCATGAAACAGTAGCTACCATTGTACTAGAAGATACCTCTGCACTGCATGAAACAGTAGCAACCATTGTACTAGAAGATACCTCTGCACTGCATGAAACAGTAGCAACCATTGTACTAGAAGATACCTCTGCACTGCATGAAACTGTTGCAACCATTGTACTAGAAGATACCTCTGCACTGCATGAAACAGTAGCAACCATTGTACTAGAAGATACCTCTGCACTGCATGAAACAGTAGCAACCATTGTACTAGAAGATACCTCTGCACTGCATGAAACAGTAGCAACAATTGCACTAGAAGATACCTTTGCACTGCATGAAACGGTAGCAACAATTGTACTAGAAGATACCTCTGCACTGCATGAAACAGTAGCAACAATTGCACTAGAAGATACCTCTGCACTGCATGAAACAGTAGCAACCATTGTCAACGAATAAAGGCGCCCATTTTCAAATTGAAATATGTTCTGTCTTTTATGGAGTGATTATTTGAGGACCGCCGATGTGAAGACCAATACTTGTATCATTGATACAGGTTATACTAACAAATGTCTTTAAAGAACGTTCGAAGGGAAATATGGGTCGGGCGCGGGGTAATAACAAGTGACACGTTAAAATCTGATGATATCCTGGTGTCACTTTCCTTATAGATTGTCTCGTGTATCCTGGTGTATCTTCTTCTTGTCCTTTCAGTGATCTCATATCGCTTACGTAATGTATAATTTTTGTGCCAAAGATTGTAACCGTCAGACAAAGATGCCCTGTCTTATGTTGTGTGTTTTCATCCCACCACTGATGCGTTACGTGTCAGCATAAACTGTTTGCTGAATCAAGTGGCTTCTCCAGTCTCGGGATGAAAGCAGAGGCCTGTAATTATGACACTCAGAACTCTACATCACCTGATTGAGTTAATACAGACGTCACAGCCTGGCCACTCGGTGATTCACTCCACATTTCATCGAGATCTTCCCCCGTCGATCACCTGTTGTCCTGAACGTCTGCGGCCCCACCTGTTTACTGGGCTGTGTCATTGCCTTCTTTGTCTTTTTGCTGATGATATTAAATTGAGTGCCAGGAATTCTGACCCGGACCTGGGCAGTGGGTGGAGTCTGTTGACGGTTACCTACCCAGAACCCTTGGTTAAATCAGCACTGACTCGGGCGTCACCCAACACAGACCAGTCAGTTGATCCAGTTGTTTACTCGATGGGTTTAGAACTCACTATGGAGATCACGTCAGCACAACTGATCTGACTACATACCTCTCTAGGCGCTGTTATCCGAGTGGTCGTTTACCTAGGCACTCTCAGATTGGTCATTAGTCTCCCAACAACAAAGTTTAGGTTTGAGGTTTACACATACAGATCAGTATCATGGGATACGGGTAGTAACCTACAAGTGCTCCGTTCTACTTCTAACTCAAGTCTGAGTCCGAAGAATCTCGGCGCACTGCACGAACTCCCTATACACCGGCGAGGATCCTGAAATACTTAAGGTAGATTTTAACTCAAAATTGTGCCCGGGTAGCGCCGTTAGGCTACTCTTTTCGATTTCCAACTGCCAAGTTTTTCTTTTGCGTGCGCAACAATACACGCCTGATCTCACTAGCCAGAGACCAGGGCAAATTACTAAAAGTCCTAGAAAAAATCCCAGCCTTAACCAGTGCCTGAACCCGGGACTTCTAGCACTCGAGGCGGACGTCATGCCTCGTGACCTAACAGCCGCTAAAGTGTACCAATCTCCCTGTTTCTTTGTCGTCTGTGCTCGTGTGTGTTATTTGTTTCTTTGTCGTCTGTGCTCGAGTGTACTATTTGTTTCTTTGTCGTCTGTGCTCGAGTGTGCTATTTGTTTCTTTGTCGTCTGCGCTGGAGTGTACTATTTGTTTCTTTGACGTCTGTGCTCGTGTGTACTATTTGTTTCTTTGTCGTCTGTGCTCGTGTACGTTATTTGTTTCTTTGCCGTCTGTGCTTGAGGGTACTATTTATTTCTTTGTCGTGTACGCTCAAATGTACTTTTTTTGGGTCTGTGCTCGAGTGTACGTTTTTGTTTTTGTTTTTTGGTCGTCTGTGCGCGAGTGTACTATTTGTTTCTTTGTCGTCTGTGCGCGAGTGTACTATTTGTTTCTTTGTCGTCTGTGCTCGAGTGTACTATTTGTTTCTTTGTTGTCTGTGCTCGAGTGTACTATTTGTTTCTTTGTCGTCTGTGCTCTAGTGTACTATTTGTTTCTTTGTCGTCTGTGTTCGTGTGTACTATTTGTTTCTTTGTCGTCTGTGCTCGTGTGTACTATTGCTTCTTTGTCGTCTGTGCTCGAGTGTAGTATTTGTTTTTTTGTCGTCCGTGCTCGTGTGTACTATTTGTTTCTTTGTCGTCTGTGCTCCAGTGTACTATTTGTTTCTTTGTCATCTGCGCTCGTGTGTACTATTTGTTTCTTTGTCGTCTGTGCTCGAGTGTACTATTTGTTTCTTTGTCGTCTGTGCTCGTGTGTACTATTTGTTGCTTTGTCATCTGTGCTCGAGTGTACTATTTGTTTCTTTGTCGTCTGTGCTCGTGTGTACTATTTGTTTCTTTGTCGTCTGTGCTCGTGTGTACTATTTGTTTCTTTGTCGTCTACTCGAGTTTACTATTTGTTTCTTTGTCGTCTGTGCTCGAGTGTACTATTTGATTCTTTGCTGTCTGTGCTCGAGTGTTCTATTTGTTTCTTTGTCGTCTGTGCTCGTGTGTACTATTTGTTTCCTTGTCGTCTGTGCTCGTGTGTACTATTTGTTTCTTTGTCGTCTGTGCTCGTGTATACTATTTGTTTCTTTGTCGTCTGTGCTGGAGTGTACTATTTGTTTCTTTGTCGTCTGTGATTCTGTGTACTATTTGTTTCTTTGTCGTCTGTGCTCGTGTGTACTATTTGTTTCTTTGTCGTCTGTGCTCGTGTACGTTATTTGTTTCTTTGCCGTCTGTGCTTGAGGGTACTATTTATTTCTTTGTCGTCTACGCTCAAATGTACTTTTTTTGGGTCTGTGCTCGAGTGTACGTTTTTGTTTTTGTTTTTTGGTCGTCTGTGCGCGAGTGTACTATTTGTTTCTTTGTCGTCTGTGCGCGAGTGTACTATTTGTTTCTTTGTCGTCTGTGCTCGAGTGTACTATTTGTTTCTTTGTTGTCTGTGCTCGAGTGTACTATTTGTTTCTTTGTCGTCTGTGCTCTAGTGTACTATTTGTTTCTTTGTCGTCTGTGTTCGTGTGTACTATTTGTTTCTTTGTCGTCTGTGCTCGTGTGTACTATTTGCTTCTTTGTCGTCTGTGCTCGAGTTTAGTATTTGTTTCTTTGTCGTCCGTGCTCGTGTGTACTATTTGTTTCTTTGTCGTCTGTGCTCCAGTGTACTATTTGTTTCTTTGTCATCTGTGCTCGTGTGTACTATTTGTTTCTTTGTCGTCTGTGCTCGAGTGTACTATTTGTTTCTTTGTCGTCTGTGCTCGTGTGTACTATTTGTTTCTTTGTCATCTGTGCTCGAGTGTACTATTTGTTTCTTTGTCGTCTGTGCTCGTGTGTACTATTTGTTTCTTTGTCGTCTGTGCTCGTGTGTACTATTTGTTTCTTTGTCGTCTACTCGAGTGTACTATTTGTTTCTTTGTCGTCTGTGCTCGAGTGTACTATTTGATTCTTTGCTGTCTGTGCTCGAGTGTTCTATTTGTTTCTTTGTCGTCTGTGCTCGTGTGTACTATTTGTTTCTTTGTCGTCTGTGCTCGTGTGTACTATTTGTTTCTTTGTCGTCTGTGCTCGTGTATACTATTTGTTTCTTTGTCGTCTGTGCTGGAGTGTACTATTTGTTTCTTTGTCGTCTGTGATTCTGTGTACTATTTGTTTCTTTGTCGTCTGTGCTCGTGTGTACTATTTGTTTCTTTGTCGTCTGTGCTCGTGTGTACTATTTGTTTCTTTGTTGTCTGTGCTGGAGTGTACTATTTGTTTCTTTGTTGTCTGTGCTCAAGTGTACTATTTGTTTCTTTGTCGTCTGTGCTCGTGTGTACTATTTGTTTCTTTGTCGTCTGTGCTCGTGTGTACTATTTTTTTTTTTGGGTCGTCTGTGCTTCTGTGTACTATTTGTTTCTTTTTGTCTGTGCTTCTGTGTACTATTTGTTTCTTTGTCGTCTGTGCTCGAGTGTACTATTTGTTTCTTTGTCGTCTGTGCTCTTGTGAACTATTTGTTTCTTTGTCGTCTGTGCTCGAATTTACTTTTTTTTTGGGGGTCTGTGTTCGAGTGTACTTTTTTTTTTTTTGGGCGTCTGTGCTCGTGTGTACTATTCGTTTCTTTGTCGTCTGTGCTCGAGTGTACCATTTGTTTCTTTGTTGTCTGTGCTCGAGTGTACCATTTGTTTCTTTGTTGTCTGTGCTCGAGTGTACCATTTGTTTCTTTGTTGTCTGTGCTCGAGTGTACCATTTGTTTCTTTGTTGTCTGTGCTCGAGTGTACTATTTGTTTCTTTGTTGTCTGTTCTCGTTTGTACTATTGGTACACAGTTTGCTGCGCTATTTCAGCAGACCTGGAAGTCTTTCCCGACAGTCTTCTCTTTCTCTGCTGTAATCGTCTCTACCAATGTTTCCCAACCTTTTCACAACCCGGCCCACAACAACAACAACAACAACAACAATATGTTATTTTCTTTCGTGGTCCACTTGATAATTGACCAAACAGGAAACAAAAACAAATCTATACAACAGTTTTTTGTTTTGTTAAATTCAATCTTACAAAATTACATACTTCTGCTACTGCAACACCTGCTGCCGTCTGGGGGTTTACGTATCTGATATTTGGGGCTGGGGCGTTGTTTACTGACATACGAAGCGTTACATTAACATCCATTCAACGTTTGCTTTTTCTGATTGACATGCCTCAGAAAGTTGTCACACAAATATGAAGCCCTTGAGTTATTAGTCATACAGACTGGAAGAGAGGGAAAAACAACCCACATACCCTACCTAGTAACATTGTTAAGCAGAACTGTATAGCGGCCCGCAAGCACCTCTCTGCTGCTCGCCGGTGGAAGAGCACTGGTCTATATCTGGGGCAAACGCTGTGTGTGGAAGAGCACTGGTCTATATCTGAGGCAAACACTGTGTGTCGAAGAGCACTGGTCTATATCTGGGGCAAACGCTGTGTGTGGAAGAGCACTGGTCTATATCTGAGGCTAACGCTATGTGTGGAAGAGCACTGGTCTATATCTGGGGCAAACGCTGTGTGTCGAAGAGCACTGGTCTATATCTGGGGCAAACGCTGTGTGTGGAAGCGCACTGGTCTATATCTGGGGCACACGCTGTGTGTGGAAGAGCACTGGTCTATATCTGGGGCACACGCTGTGTGTGGAAGAGCACTGTTCTATATCTGAGGCTAACGCTATGTGTGTCGAAGAGCACTGGTCTATATCTGAGGCTAACGCTATGTGTGGAAGAGCACTGGTATATATCTGGGGCAAACGCTGTGTGTCGAAGAGCACTGGTCTATATCTGGGGCAAACGCTGTGTGTGGAAGAGCACTGGTCTATATCTGGGGCACACGCTGTGTGTGGAAGGTACCGATTGTGGCAGTCACTGAATGTTGAACTCGACCTCTGACACTATAGGGTCCCCATCAGTAGCTCTATTGCAACCAGCCACCCACAGCCAGACACCCACAACCAGACACCCACAACCAGACACCCACACAACCAGCCACCCACAATCAGACACCCACAACCAGACACCCACAACCAGACACCCACAACCAGACACCCACACAACCAGCCACCCACAACCAGCCACCCACAACCAGTCACCCACAACCACACAATCAGACACCCACAACCAGACACCCACAACCAGTCACCCACAACCACACAATCAGACACCCACAACCAGACACCCACAACCAGTCACCCACAACCAGACACCCACAACCAGACACACACAACCAGCCACCCACAATCAGACAACCACAACCAGACACCCACAACCACACAATCAGACACCCACAACCAGACACCCACAACCAGACACCCACAACCACACAATCAGACACCCACAATCAGACAACCACAACCAGACACCCACAACCACACAATCAGACACCCACAACCAGACACCCACAACCAGACACCCACAACCAGTCACCCACAACCACACAATCAGACACCCACAACCAGACACCCACAACCAGTCACCCACAACCAGACACCCACAACCAGACACACACAACCAGACACCCACAATCAGACAACCACAACCAGACACCCACAACCAGACACCCACAACCAGACACCCACAACCAGACACCCACAATCAGACACCCACAACCAGACACCCACAACCAGTCACCCACAACCAGACACCCACAACCAGTCACCCACAACCGGACAACCACAACCAGACACCCACAACCAGTCACCAACAACCAGACACCCACAACCAGACACCCACAACCAGTCACCCACAACCAGTCACCCACAAACCAGACACCCACGACCAGACACCCACAACCAGACACACACAACCAGTCACCCACAACCAGTCACCCACAACCAGACACCCACAACCAGACACCCACAACCAGTCACCCACAACCAGACACCCACAACCAGACACCCACAACCAGTCACCCACAACCATACCCACAACCAGTCACCCTCAACCACACAACCAGACACCCACAACCAGACACCTACAACCAGACACCCACAACCAGACACCCACAACCAGACACCCACAACCAGACACCCACAACCAGACACCCACAACCCCACCTAGAGACTTTACACAGCATGAACAGAAATCAGGCTAAGACAGACATACTCACCGCTACCAGTCAATATTTGGAGCGTTCATTGGAAACCCGTTCATACCGCACCGCGCGTAAACTGCTTGCGTTTAACAGCATTATGTCGTAGTCACGCAGTGAGTACTGATACAGCAGGCGATTGTCGTCCAGTGATGCATAAGTTCTGGTTCTAACCGTTGAGAAAATGCTGGCTCGGAGTCTTCAATTCTAAGGATGTAGACCAGTGGACATTCATCCAACAATGTAGGCAGTATAGGGTCACAAATATGTGTCGAAAACAACAGTGACAAACAGGGCACGGACGTTTCCCGTGACTTGGCGACAGATCTTCCGCGGCCAGGTCAAGCGCATTCTATTACAGGTTTTCTCCTTTAATTAAAGACTATGCTGTGTGCATCTTTTTTTTTTTTTCAAAACCTTTAAATGCTATTGTTGGCAGATTTAGAAGAACCTGGTGTCACCATCATCTCTTTCAACTTCTTGAAAACACCAGACAAGTTGCGTAAAGCCATGAACAACAACTGTCCCGGCATGTTTTCTCACATATTGCGAAGATTATGCAGAAATCGTTAACATGGAAGAAGTGGGATGGCAACATTCAGCCTATAGTCGTGACTTGTGATCTGTGATTTTTATTGGTTCATACGTTTTAACAAAACTTATCAACAAACAACAATTTTAGACAGATACAGACATAACTAACGTGGTAAACACTTGGTTCAGTGGGCAGCCACAATCCCTTTTTTTCTTGCAGACGATATTCGTCGCCTACCTAAGCAATGCTTTGTTAGTTCTGCAACGCCTGTGAATGTTTCTATCATGCTTTTGTAATAAAGCCACTGGAACGGACCCCGAAATAACGCAGGTTATATTTCTAACAACAGTAGTCTCACAGGAGAAGTTACAATTATCGCACCTTTAACGTCTTCGCCGGCCAGTTGTAACCCGCAGTCAAATGTGGCCACAGACATATCAGTGTGCTTGTTATCTTTTCTTCTTCTTCTTCTTCTTCTTCTTCTTCTTCTTCTTCTTCTTCTTCTTCTTCTTCTTCTTCTTCTTCTTCTTCTTCTTCTTCTTCTTCTTCTTCTTCTTCTTCTTCTTCTTCTTCTTCTTCTTCTTCTTCTTCTTCTTCTTCAAAAACTCTTCTTCTTCTTCTTCTTCTTCTTCTTCTTCTTCTTCTTCTTCTTCTTCTTCTTCTTCTTCTTCTTCTTCTTCTTCTTCTTCTTCTTCTTCTTCTTCTTCTTCTTCTTCTTCTTCTTCTTCTTCTTCTTCTTCTTCTTCTTCTTCTTCTTCTTCTTCTTCTTCTTCTTCTTCTTCTTCTTCTTCTTCTTCTTCTTCTTCTTCTTCTTCTTCTTCTTCTTCTTCTTCTTCTTCTTCTTCTTCTTCTTCTTCTTCTTCTTCTTCTTCTTCTTCTTCTTCTTCTTCTTCTTCTTCTTCTTCTTCTTCTTCTTCTTCTTCTTCTTCTTCTTCTTCTTCTTCTTCTTCTTCTTCTTCTTCTTCTTCTTCTTCTTCTTCTTCTTCTTCTTCTTCTTCTTCTTCTTCTTCTTCTTCTTCTTCCTTCTTCTTCTTCTTCTTCTTCTTCTTCTTCTTCTTCTTCAAAAAAAAAAAAAAAAAAAAAAAAAAAAACTTCTTCTTCTTCTTCTTCTTCTTCTTCTTCTTCTTCTTCTTCTTCTTCTTCTTCTTCTTCTTCTTCTTCTTCTTCTTCTTCTTCTTCTTCTTCTTCTTCTTCTTCTTCTTCTTCTTCTTCTTCTTCTTCTTCTTCTTCTTCTTCTTCTTCTTCTTCTTCTTTGTCGTCTTCGTCTTCTTCTTCTTCTTCTTCTTCTTCTTCTTCTTCTTCTTCTTCTTCTTCTTCTTCTTCTTCTTCTTCTTCTTCTTCTTCTTCTTCTTCTTCTTCTTCTTCTTCTTCTTCTTCTTCTTCTTCTTTTTTCTTCTTCTTCTTCTTCTTCTTCTTCTTCTTCTTCTTCTTCTTCTTCTTCGTCGTCGTCGTCGTCGTCGTCGTCGTCTTCTTCTTCTTCTTCTTCTTCTTCTTCCTCTTCTTCTTCTTCTTCTTCTTCTTCTTCTTCTTCTTCTTCTTCTTCTTCTTCTTCTTCTTCTTCTTCTTCTTCTTCTTCTTCTTTGTCGTCTTCTTCTTCTTTTTCTTCTTCTTCTTCTTCTTCTTCTTCTTCTTCTTCTTCTTCTTCTTCTTCTTCTTCTTCTTCTTCTTCTTCTTCTTCTTCTTCTTCTTCGTCTTCTTCTTCTTCTTCTAGTTCACCGGCTGTAAACTCCTGTGGAGAGTTCTGGTTGTTCTTCCACTGCTGAATTCTGATCCGTTTACGGAACCTGTGTGTTGTATGCACATCCGTTTTACAGTACCCACTCATTTGTATGCAGACTGTTGATTCCTAGCCTCTCAAGTAGACGCGTTTTGACTTCGAGGGAAGGTACCTAGTTGGGTAGTCAGTGGGTCTTTTTCTGGACCTGCACACACAGTGGAATCCCTAGACTCCACACAGGCAATGCGTGTTTACTGTGGCCAGCATATGTATACTCGCATTATAACTTCCTAGAGGTTCGTCTGCATCGTCATACCTTCTACACTCTTGTCGTTCTTGACAACCTAACAATCAGCAAAAAAAAATAAAAACCCCAAAATTTCTCATCTCAAAAAAACAAAAATCTTTCCCGGGAAGCCAAAAATCGGTTTAAACAAAACAACCTAAAAACAGGCGACTGTGGATGGGTTGATACCAGTCATCAGCATGTCACCATTACAGGCACTTGGACCGATATACTGTCTGACATTGCTGGAGTCCCAGGGAATGAACGAGTGGATTATTTGGCTACAAATGTAATAGCTGCAGGAGCACCATACTGGACAAGTGGGAGGGACGCTCTGAAGACCTTTATGAGTGATAGCTGATGGGAGGTACAATGTTGGAAAAAAAAATTACAACACAAGGTTCAAATTTAAAAAAAGTGTGAATCGGACAAAAAAACACAAAAGAGAATGACAACAAAAAAACAACACCAAAACAAACCAAAAAAAAGTAGCTGCCCCACAAGAAAAGCACTACACAAACAAAAAAAAAATGCACAAATGTCGATTCTTGCATCAAAAAACAGTCAAAACCAATGTAAAAAAACACAAACAGACGCACAGCTGTGGCTGAGCCGCAAAGCCATATCACTTTATACATACCAGAGCCAATCTGTGCAGCAGCCGGTAACGTTGAAGCTAGGCCTTGTATGTGTGCGTGTCGGGTCGCTATCACAAAACACAAGGTACGGCCTGTGACACAAAAACAAAAAAAAAACAAAAAAAAAATGCAGCCAAACAAAAAATTTACGACTGTCCCCATATACCAGTAAAAAAAAAGAGCCTGCCTGCAAAACAAAATTGTATCAAAAAAAAATGTGATATCACTTCAAAAACAAAAATAAAAAAGACCAGCTCTGTAAAAACATTGTCAAAACAAACTGTGTTGAACAGGAGTACGTTTGGTGTCTGTTGTTGTTGTCAGCTGTGATTTGTCTATGGTGTGTTGTTTTGTAGTACTATACAGTTGTCTGTGATTGATGCTGTCACAACTGGACAAACAAAACCAAAAAAAAAAAAATAAACTGTACATTTAGAAAAATATTTTGTATGTGTCTGAACCAACAAAACAAAAAAAAAAAATGTTCTTCAAAAAAAAACCTTCGCGGTCACCAAAAACAACAAACTCCGGCAAAAAAGTTCTGGTTGTTCAATCAAACACTTCTGGACTGCAGTCCTGTTCCAAAAAAAAAAAAAACGTGTGACCCGTTTCACAGAAAAACTCATTTGTGAGCAGACTGCTGGTTCCTTGCCTCTCAGGCAGATGCACTCCAACTTCGAAGGAAGCTCCCAATTAGTCAACTCTTACAAACACACAATGCTTTTTGGGTAGGCAAAAAAAAAAAATTCTTGTTTTCCCTATAATAGGGCTCCGGAACCCACACGGGGAGCCTCCTAAATGTTATATGCGCAAACACACACACACACATACACACTCACACACACATACACACTCACACACACATACACACACAAACAGCATATATATATATATATATATATATCTAATTGCATGGCGCAACGAGATGATGATGATCCAAATGTTCCAGTTATGTGTGTAACGTGTGACATCATACAATATACTATCCCCTTGAAGCCACAAGCCTGGGTGACTCTCGCCTACGTGAGATAATAACATCGATAAAGAAACGAGCCCGCCTGTATACTTGTATGTGCATGTATCGAACTGCCAGGGTCGTGTTTGCCACGATTTATCGAACCCTGCTTCCTGGGTGGCAAACACACACACTCACTCACTCACACACACACACACTCACTCATAGTTTACCCACAAGTTCGAGGTCAGCATGTGTTAACATCTGTACACAAGGCGGGCTCATGTATGTGATGTCTCTCTGCATTCTGTGTTGTCAGTTGTCTGTCTGCGCATTAGTTGATAGTGTTTGACACTATGTTTTTTTCTTTAATGAATTCTTATATACTTAAAAGAATAATAATTCTTTTCGTGGGGGGGGGGGGGGGGGGAGGAGGAGGAGGGGGCAAAACATAAAATCCTAACTATGTAAATCAAAATTCTCAAGCTCAAGGAACGTCCGACATCATTTGGCCGTCCTAAACAATGCTAATATATGAGCCATAATGACAGTTAAGGAACGTACACACATACAGTCACGAGATATCCAGGGCACCAAGTCTGATTGTGAAATTCCGGATTGTGCTGTCCCTTGAAAGTGTCCGTTTCTTCACAGCACTAGGCAGTCGGCCGTGTCCGTCCTGGTTCTGTCTGATGTAGCTCTGTCTGCGTGTCCTAGTTCTATCTGGTGTAGCTCTGTCATTGTTTCCGTGTTCTGTCTGATGTAGCTCTTTCATTGTGTCCTAGTTCTGTCTGAAGTAGCTCTGTCATTGTGTCCTGGATCTGTCTGAAGTAGTTCTGTCATTGTTTCCTGGTTCTGTCTGATGTAGTTCTGTCATTGTGTCCTGGTTCTGTCTGAAGTAGTTCTGTCATTGTGTCCTGGTTCTGTCTGATGTAGCTCTGTCATTGTGTCCTGGTTATGTCTGATGTAGCTCTGTCATTGTGTCCTGGTTCTGTCTGAAGTAGTTCTGTCATTGTGTCCTGGTTCTGTCTGATGTAGCTCTGTCATTGTGACCTGGTTCTGTCTCATGTAGCTATGTCATTGTATCCTGGTTCTGTCTGATGTAGCTCTGTCATTGTGTCCTGGATCTGTCTGATGTAGCTCTGTCATTGTGTCCTGGATCTGTCTGATGTAGCTCTGTCATTGTGTCCTGGTTCTGTCTGAAGTAGCTCTGTCATTGTGTCCTGGTTCTGTCTGAAGTAGTTCTGTCATTGTGTCCTGGTTCTGTCTCAAGTAGTTCTGTCATTGTGTCCTGGTTCTGTCTGAAGTAGTTCTGTCATTGTGTCCTGGTTCTGTCTGAAGTAGTTCTGTCATTGTGTCCTGGTTCTGTCTGATGTAGCTCTGTCATTGTGTCCTGGTTCTGTCTGAAGTAGTTCTGTCATTGTGTCCTGGTTCTGTCTGAAGTAGTTCTGTCATTGTGTCCTGGTTCTGTCTGAAGTAGTTCTGTCATTGTGTCCTGGTTCTGTCTGATGTAGTTCTGTCATTGTGTCCTGGATCTGTCTGAAGTAGTTCTGTCATTGTGTCCTGGTTCTGTCTGATGTAGCTCTGTCATTGTGTCCTGGTTCTGTCTGAAGTAGCTCTGTCATTGTGTCCTGGTTCTGTCTGAAGTAGTTCTGTCATTGTGTCCTGGTTCTGTCTGATGTAGCTCTGTCATTGTGACCTGGTTCTGTCTCATGTAGCTATGTCATTGTATCCTGGTTCTGTCTGATGTAGCTCTGTCATTGTGTCCTGGTTCTGTCTGATGTAGCTCTGTCATTGTGTCCTGGTTCTGTCTGATGTAGTTCTGTCATTGTGTCCTGGTTCTGTCTGAAGTAGTTCTGTCATTGTGTCCTGGTTCTGTCTGAAGTAGCTCTGTCATTGTGTCCTGGATCTGTCTGAAGTAGTTCTGTCATTGTGTCCTGGTTCTGTCTGAAGTAGTTCTGTCATTGTGTCTGGTTCTGGTCTGAAGTTGCGTTCTGTCATGTGTCCTGGTTCTGTCTGATGTTTAGTTCTGTCATTGTATCCTGGTTCTGTCTGATGTAGCTCTGTCATTGTGTGTCCTGGTTTGTCTGAAGTAGTTCTGTCATTGTGTACTGGTTCTGTCTGATGCGTTGTGTCATGCTGTCCTGGTTCTGTCTGAAGTAGTTCTGTCATTGTGTCCTGGTTCTGTCTGAAGTAGTTCTGTCATTGTGTCCTGGATCTGTCTGAAGTAGTTCTGTCATTTGTGTCCTGGTTCTGTCCTGAAGTAGTTCTGTCATTGTGTCCTGGATCTGCTGATGTTGCTTTGTCCTGTGTTCTGTCTGAAGTAGTTCTGTCATTGTGTCCTGGTTCTGTCTGATGTAGTTCTGTCATTGTGTCCTGGATCTGTCTGATGTAGTTCTGTCATTGTTTCCGTGTTCTGTCTGATGTAGTTCTGTCATTGTGTCCTGGTTCTTTCTGATGTTGCTCTGTCATTGTGTCCTGGTTCTGTCTGAAGTAGTTCTGTCATTGTGTCCTGGTTCTGTCTGAAGTAGTTCTGTCATTGTGTCCTGGATCTGTCTGATGTAGTTCTGTCATTGTGTCCTGGATCTGTCTGATGTAGCTCTGTCATTGTGTCCTGGATCTGTCTGAAGTAGTTCTGTCATTGTGTCCTGGTTCTGTCTGATGTAGCTCTGTCATTGTTTCCTGGTTCTGTCTGATGTAGTTCTGTCATTGTGTCCTGGTTCTGTCTGATGTAGTTCTGTCATTGTGTCCTGGTTCTGTCTGATGTAGTTCTGTCATTGTGTCCTGGTTCTGTCTGATGTAGCTCTGTCATTGTGTCCTGGTTCTGTCTGAAGTAGTTCTGTCATTGTGTCCTGGTTCTGTCTGATGTAGCTCTGTCATTGTGTCCTGGTCCTGTCTGATGTAGTTCTGTCATTGTTTCCTGGTTCTGTCTGATGTAGCTCTGTCATTGTGTCCTGGTTCTGTCTGAAGTAGTTCTGTCATTGTGTCCTGGATCTGTCTGAAGTAGTTCTGTCATTGTGTCCTGGTTCTGTCTGATGTAGCTCTGTCATTGTGTCCTGGTTCTGTCTGATGTAGCTCTGTCATTGTGTCCTGGATCTGTCTGATGTAGCTCTGTCATTGTGTCCTGGATCTGTCTGAAGTAGTTCTTTCATTGTTTCCGTGTTCTGTCTGATGTAGCTCTGTCATTGTGTCCTGGATCTGTCTGAAGTAGTTCTGTCATTGTGTCCTGGTTCTGTCTGATGTAGCTCTGTCATTGTGTCCTGGTTCTGTCTGATGTAGCTCTGTCATTGTGTCCTGGTTCTGTCTGATGTAGCTCTGTCATTGTTTCCTGGTTCTGTCTGAAGTAGCTCTTTCATTGTTTCCGTGTTCTGTCTGATGTAGCTCTGTCATTGTGTCCTGGATCTGTCTGAAGTAGTTCTGTCATTGTGTCCTGGTTCTGTCTGATGTAGCTCTATCATTGTGTCCTGGTTCTGTCTGATGTAGTTCTGTCATTGTGTCCTGGATCTGTCTGAAGTAGTTCTGTCATTGTGTCCTGGTTCTGTCTGATGTAGCTCTGTCATTGTGTCCTGGTTCTGTCTGATGTAGCTCTGTCATTGTTTCCGTGTTCTGTCTGATGTAGCTCTGTCATTGTGTCCTGGTTCTGTCTGATGTAGCTCTGTCATTGTGTCCTGGATCTGTCTGATGTAGCTCTGTCATTGTTTCCGTGTTCTGTCTGATGTAGTTCTGTCATTGTGTCCTGGATCTGTCTGATGTAGTTCTGTCATTGTGTCCTGGTTCTGTCTGACGTAGTTCTGTCATTGTGTCCTGGTTCTGTCTGATGTAGCTCTGTCATTGTGTCCTGGTTCTGTCTGATGTAGTTCTGTCATTGTGTCCTGGATCTGTCTGATGTAGCTCTGTCATTGTTTCCTGGATCTGTCTGAAGTAGTTCTGTCATTGTGTCCTGGTTCTGTCTGATGTAGCTCTGTCATTGTTTCCGTGTTCTGTCTGATGTAGCTCTGTCATTGTGTCCTGGTTCTGTCTGATGTAGTTCTGTCATTGTGTCCTGGTTCTGTCTAATGTAGCTCTGTCATTGTGTCCTAGTTCTGTCTAATGTAGCTCTGTCATTGTGTCCTGGATCTGTCTAATGTAGCTCTGTCATTGTGTCCTGGTTCTGTCTGATGTAGTTCTGTCATTGTGTCCTGGTTCTGTCTAATGTAGCTCTGTCATTGTGTCCTGGTTCTGTCTAATGTAGCTCTGTCATTGTGTCCTGGTTCTGTCTAATGTAGCTCTGTCATTGTGTCCTGGTTCTGTCTGATGTAGCTCTGTCATTGTATCCTGGTTCTGTCTAATGTAGCTCTGTCATTGTGTCCTAGTTCTGTCTAATGTAGCTCTGTCATTGTGTCCTGGTTCTGTCTAATGTAGCTCTGTCATTGTGTCCTGGTTCTGTCTGATGTAGCTCTGTCATTGTGTCCTAGTTCTGTCTGAAGTAGCTCTGTCATTGTGTCTTGGTTCTGTCTAATGTAGCTCTGTCGTGGAACAGGTTCCTTTTACACTCACTAAAGTGGTGTTATCTTGTTAGGAACCGAGACAACTGTCTTTTGGTGCAAAGAGCAGACAGTGTCCCTGGATACTCAGATACAGACTCGAATTGGCTCGCGAAAGAAGGTGAGCTGCCTGAATATCCCCAGAAAAGGGATAAGGGAATTTAGATGCCTAAACACTTAGACAGAGCAGGTTACCCCTCCCGACAATTTCCCTTTCTGGTAATAAAATTAAGCCCCCATCTAGACTATGTATATTGGTAGACAACACTGACACCATACATACATCTAGAAATAGAAATAAACTTTAACTATGAGTTTAAATCAATCATAGGAACGTTTATTAAAATTAAAGTAAAATTCAATCATCTATTTACTTTTGAAAATACATTATTCAAACTAAGTAGGATGAAAGATAAAAATGATAGTAACATGAAACTGTCGTCATGAGAGGATCAGTGGGAAATAACATACAACAATTACCACCTGGAGTTTCCCAGAGGATCATCCATTTCAAAGACTGAGGTGGGAATTGATCTGTCCCAAGCACCAAGATCTTCCTTAGGGCACTCCAATCATTAGCTACAACCAGCCTGGCAGTGGTTTGGAAGCTCGTCCTGCCACAAGGAATCTGTCCTCGGCTTTTCAGCAGCTAGGGATGGAAACAATCAAAAAATATATAGTCCCTGCTGTTTTGCAAATAAAATATATTTCCAACTTTCCCCTCTCTCTTCATATTGTCAGAAGTGGGATAATGGTCTAGTAGCCTTGTCATTTACATAGCTTCCACTTCTGACTACTGTCCAGTCCAGATGAATGTCTTCCATCTTCTGTCCTTCAGGATGATAGTGTAATACCACTCATTTACACAGACTCAGACAGCAATATGCAGTTGTAAATGCAACACAAAATCAGACAGAATGTTATAGAATTCTCTCTATAAATGTTGAGAATTCTAGATAAAAGGTCTTGCCTTTCCTGTCTTCCAGATATTCCACTGGGTGTTTTCTTGGACAGCATGTCCTCAAAATCACAGCATTTAATACTGCTGTGTATAAGTAAAATGATACATTAATAACATCATGAATAATACATCAATAACCTGAAAACAAAATTCAGCACTTCTACAACAAGCAAACATTATGAATTATAGAAGTATGAGCATGAGAAGAACAATGTCTCCTATGAAATGTTACCATTGAAATGTTACCATTATCTACACAGACTCTAATAACCAGCCATAGATCATTCATCTACCAGCAATAGAAGATAGATAATTTCCTAAGAGTCTTAGATACAGCAAACAGAAGTAACCTCCTAGATACCGAACAATAGGAATCAGGAATAGATCATAAAGAAATGGTTTCCTGTCCATGTGCAGAAATGGGTCAGCGTGGTTTTTCCTCTGTCTGGTACAATTCTAATATTGTACACGAAATGCGGCCCGAAAACTGAAATCACGATTTAATTAACAGTTACTGTGCTCACCTGGATTTAGATGTAACTATATGGTCATGTTGCTAGGGTTTTTAGGCGGCGAGAAAGACAAAGTTCTGCCAAAACGGCCCGCTCTAACACCTGCTTGCTGACCTGAAGTAAAATGGCTGGCAATCTTGTCTCACTGCGGGATCCGGTGTTTGGCCAGGATTTTTCCGCTACGTTGCCGAGTTACTAGCCGTATATTTTTATACGTGAAAGCTCAGGGGAATTACAAATAAGACAATGGAAAATCCCCAAACAGCAACCGTAGGCTATAACCGGGATATCTCTCAATGCGTCTTATGACGAAAATGAAGTCACTGGGCGCATGTAAGAGGGAAAAATAGAAGGGTCACAAAGGGGTGGTACGTCAGCCAAGTATCTTGTCTACTTTAAGCGGCGTCTCGCGACAGAAGCCCCCCTTTCGAAGCTTTCTGTAAGAATGCTAAGATCGCTGTCAAGTAGAACAAGAATACCAGACTACCACTTTCCACTGGCTCCCAAGACTTCCACTGGTCTGAATTTCCAGTAGTCTTTATGACAATGTCTTGTCCAGTAGATGTGCTTAAAATGCATGCACCAGTGGTGTACTGACCGTTTGTCCGGAGGTATTGCATCCCCCAGAATCAATGATTTCGTGGGTCTGGATGCTGAGATACCAAGGCCAACCTGATAACAACTCTTAACCCACAATGTACCTAGATTCTGCCCTATCAAAAGCGGTAGAGCTTGTAGGGACTGCTTGTATGGAAGAGTCACAGTGCAACTATCTTCCGCTATTCTCCTCCACCCATTATCAATCTTGGTACAATCTGTCACTTTCCTTTTGGTATAAGGGATGGCGTCCATCAAGGTACCATGAGGTTGGCGCAGTTTACCACTGACTCTTTCTTGGTAGGGGGTCAACTTGTCCCCTCCTGTGTGCATTCTGTCCTCCCCTTCATAATTGATCGGGGTGAGTTTCTCATGAATAGAGCTCCTTTCGGAATCAGAGCACAAAAGTAGTTCAGTAAATACAGTCACATCAGTCAGAAGTGGTTCGTTTTCTGAAGATGCTAAGGTGGTATTGCTTCGGACCGAAGCTTCTACCGGCAGCTGAGTTACTCCTGTCGCATCTTTCGAAGTGAAGAGTACTCTTAGACCAGAGTATTTGGTTTCCCTTTTACTCTTGGCTTGTTCAGCCACAATGTCCTTCATCTGAAGTTCCCCTGTGGTGTCAGCTGCACAGGCAAGAGATAGGCTCTCTCCCTGCCCAAAAGAAGTACATTCTTTTGTGTTGATGGCAAACAGTGCTGTTTGACCATTTTCAAAGTTAATAAGGCTTACAGGAATTTCCTGCTCATCAAGAGTTTCCTTCCCAGAATACTCTGCAAAGACCTCAGGGAAAGTATCCTCTGTGTCGGTTATTTCCTCCCTGGTCAAGCTTTTATGGGCCAAGTCCAGAGGGAGTAAATAAAGTTGAGTGCTGCTGCCATCACAGTCACCCATCTGGGATGCCAAATCAGAACTGATACTCATCTCCCTATTGCATGTGGCTGCATCAAGGGAAATGAAAAAAAACAGATTTACTGTTATTCTCTGTACTATGCTGCCATGATTCCACTTCTTGTTTAACATTACCGAAGGGCATCAAAGAGTCACTGAAGGTGCTACCTTCCCTTTCATTATTGGCTAGTGTCCCAGTCAAACCGCCATGTTTACGGTTCCAGCAGTTATCACGTTGGTGGCTGCTGTTCGATGTGTTCGGGGTCCTCTTAGTCCTACACTTCCCTTTCGGAACATGCCGATTCCCTTCTTTCACTAAGGAACATAAGAAGTTAAATGAATCGGATGTGGTGTTTGAGGTTCGTCTGTCACTGGTATGACGATTACGGGTGCCCACGGTACAATTTCTCCTTCCATGATTCCATTTAGGCTCAGGAGGAGTCTCCTCACTTTGCTCATCTGAGTTAAGGGGAGTAAAGGGGTTCAGCAATGTGGATCTGATCCCTTTTGAAGATTTCTTTGTTTTTTCTGTCCTCGCTTCCTTGTGGGGACAGGAGGCTTCTCATTTTGCTTATCAGGGCAATGGAGAATACAGGGGTTCAGCAATGTAGATCTGATTCCTGTCAAAGAATTCTTGATGTCCACTCTTTTCCTATATGGAATAAGAGAGGTGAGGCAAGGTCTTGGGTGGTCTATTACTTCATCATTTGATGAGGTACCATTTGGCGCAATAGTACACACCTCTCCATTGAGAGAGTGAGTCCCTGACCTTTCTACCAGAGTGTCAGTATGGGAGTTGTCAGTTCCCTCAACTACCTGGATGTTGTTCTCACCGTTCCCTGTGTCTAACTGCAGTTCTCTCTTCTTTGTCTGCCTAAGTAGTCGATAGTTATGCAGCTTTTCTTGAAGAAGCTTCATTCTTTTGACAGCTGCATCCTCTTGGAGTTGTCTAGCATCTTCTTCTTCTTCAAGTTGCCGTATTCTCTCTTCTTCTTCCCTCTCCGCTGCATGACGAGCAAGCATTGAGTCCCATTCTTCCTGTTCGCGTTGTATGAACGTTGTTAACTCTTGTCCTCTATAGCCCCTTTGTGCACCAAAAATCCTTGCATTTTCTAAGAACCTGGACCGGCGGTCCATAATGTCTAGATTGTTCATTTACAAAGCAAGAGAAACTGATCACATGCAGGACTAACCAGAAGAGTATTTATAGTTGAAGGGTTGGGTGATAGAATAGAAAAAAAGGAAAACTGACCACAGCAGTAAGGAGAACGTTACTGAAAATAATGCAAGTAATCAAACATTACTGCACAGCAATCAATGACACATTAAATAAACTTAACAGTAATGTCAAATGATAGAATGTCAACATAAAAATGATTTACAATCAATATCAAATGCTAAAGCAGTCAAGATTGGGAAAAAAAATTCTCAGACTACTTCCTAATTGTGATATTACACTAATTAAGGTAAGTATAAACAGTTCATATTTTTTACTATCATTTACTTAACAGTTAATACTGCCACTCTTCAAACCCTAATTATGTAAGTCACTATTATAAAAAATGGTGCCTGTAATCTAGGGAATGTAAAAGTTTTTTAAGTATTTAAAAAAATTTATGAAATAAAATTTCAATTGTCTAGGGTTTCCCGGGTTTTAAATAACAGGCGCCGACACACTTGTGTGGCCTCAGATTATTATTCCGGAGAGCGCCTCACTTGTCGTGGAACAGGTTCCTTTTACACTCACTAAAGTGGTGTTATCTTGTTAGGAACCGAGACAACTGTCTTTTGGTGCAAAGAGCAGACAGTGTCCCTGGATACTCAGATACAGACTCGAATTGGCTCGCGAAAGAAGGTGAGCTGCCTGAATATCCCCAGAAAAGGGATAAGGGAATTTAGATGCCTAAACACTTAGACAGAGCAGGTTACCCCTCCCGACAATTTCCCTTTCTGGTAATAAAATTAAGCCCCCATCTAGACTATGTATATTGGTAGACAACACTGACACCATTACATACATCTAGAAATAGAAATAAACTTTAACTATGAGTTTAAATCAATCATAGGAACGTTTATTAAAATTAAAGTAAAATTCAATCATCTATTTACTTTTGAAAATACATTATTCAAACTAAGTAGGATGAAAGATAAAAATGATAGTAACATGAAACTGTCGTCATGAGAGGATCAGTGGGAAATAACATACAACAATTACCACCTGGAGTTTCCCAGAGGATCATCCATTTCAAAGACTGAGGTGGAATGTTGATCTGTCCCAAGCACCAAGATCTTCCTTAGGGCACTCCAATCATTAGCTACAACCAGCCTGGCAGTGGTTTGGAAGCTCGTCCTGCCACAAGGAATCTGTCCTCGGCTTTTCAGCAGCTAGGGATGGAAACAATCAAAAAATATATAGTCCCTGCTGTTTTGCAAAATAAAATATATTTCCAACTTTCCCCTCTCTCTTCATATTGTCAGAAGTGGGATAATGGTCTAGTAGCCTTGTCATTTACATAGCTTCCACTTCTGACTACTGTCCAGTCCAGATGAATGTCTTCCATCTTCTGTCCTTCAGGATGATAGTGTAATACCACTCATTTACACAGACTCAGACAGCAATATGCAGTTGTAAATGCAACACAAAATCAGACAGAATGTTATAGAATTCTCTCTATAAATGTTGAGAATTCTAGATAAAAGGTCTTGCCTTTCCTGTCTTCCAGATATTCCACTGGGTGTTTTCTTGGACAGCATGTCCTCAAAATCACAGCATTTAATACTGCTGTGTATAAGTAAAATGATACATTAATAACATCATGAATAATACATCAATAACCTGAAAACAAAATTCAGCACTTCTACAACAAGCAAACATTATGAATTATAGAAGTATGAGCATGAGAAGAACAATGTCTCCTATGAAATGTTACCATTGAAATGTTACCATTATCTACACAGACTCTAATAACCAGCCATAGATCATTCATCTACCAGCAATAGAAGATAGATAATTTCCTAAGAGTCTTAGATACAGCAAACAGAAGTAACCTCCTAGATACCGAACAATAGGAATCAGGAATAGATCATAAAGAAATGGTTTCCTGTCCATGTGCAGAAATGGGTCAGCGTGGTTTTTCCTCTGTCTGGTACAATTCTAATATTGTACACGAAATGCGGCCCGAAAACTGAAATCACGATTTAATTAACAGTTACTGTGCTCACCTGGATTTAGATGTAACTATATGGTCATGTTGCTAGGGTTTTTAGGCGGCGAGAAAGACAAAGTTCTGCCAAAACGGCCCGCTCTAACACCTGCTTGCTGACCTGAAGTAAAATGGCTGGCAATCTTGTCTCACTGCGGGATCCGGTGTTTGGCCAGGATTTTTCCGCTACGTTGCCGAGTTACTAGCCGTATATTTTTATACGTGAAAGCTCAGGGGAATTACAAATAAGACAATGGAAAATCCCCAAACAGCAACCGTAGGCTATAACCGGGATATCTCTCAATGCGTCTTATGACGAAAATGAAGTCACTGGGCGCATGTAAGAGGGAAAAATAGAAGGGTCACAAAGGGGTGGTACGTCAGCCAAGTATCTTGTCTACTTTAAGCGGCGTCTCGCGACAAGCTCTGTCATTGTTTCCGTGTTCTGTCTGAAGTAGTTCTGTCATTGTGTCCTGGTTCTGTCTGAAGTAGCTCTATCATTGTGTCCTGGTTCTGTCTGAAGTAGCTCTATCATTGTGTCCTGGTTCTGTCTGATGTAGCTCTGTCATTGTGTCCTGGATCTGTCTGAAGTAGTTCTGTCATTGTGTCCTGGTTCTGTCTGATGTAGCTCTATCATTGTGTCCTGGTTCTGTCTGATGTAGTTCTGTCATTGTGTCCTGGATCTGTCTGAAGTAGTTCTGTCATTGTGTCCTGGTTCTGTCTGATGTAGCTCTATCATTGTGTCCTGGATCTGTCTGAAGTAGTTCTGTCATTGTGTCCTGGTTCTGTCTGATGTAGCTCTGTCATTGTGTCCTGGTTCTGTCTGATGTAGCTCTGTCATTGTTTCCGTGTTCTGTCTGATGTAGCTCTGTCATTGTGTCCTGGATCTGTCTGATGTAGCTCTGTCATTGTTTCCGTGTTCTGTCTGATGTAGCTCTGTCATTGTTTCCGTGTTCTGTCTGATGTAGCTCTGTCATTGTGTCCTGGATCTGTCTGATGTAGCTCTGTCATTGTTTCCGTGTTCTGTCTGATGTAGCTCTGTCATTGTGTCCTGGTTCTGTCTGATGTAGCTCTGTCATTGTTTCCGTGTTCTGTCTGATGTAGTTCTGTCATTGTGTCCTGGATCTGTCTGATGTAGTTCTGTCATTGTGTCCTGGTTCTGTCTGACGTAGTTCTGTCATTGTGTCCTGGTTCTGTCTGATGTAGCTCTGTCATTGTGTCCTGGTTCTGTCTGATGTAGTTCTGTCATTGTGTCCTGGATCTGTCTGATGTAGCTCTGTCATTGTTTCCTGGATCTGTCTGAAGTAGTTCTGTCATTGTGTCCTGGTTCTGTCTGATGTAGCTCTGTCATTGTTTCCGTGTTCTGTCTGATGTAGCTCTGTCATTGTGTCCTAGTTCTGTCTAATGTAGCTCTGTCATTGTGTCCTGGTTCTGTCTGAAGTAGTTCTGTCATTGTGTCCTGGTTCTGTCTGATGTAGTTCTGTCATTGTGTCCTGGTTCTGTCTAATGTAGCTCTGTCATTGTGTCCTAGTTCTGTCTAATGTAGCTCTGTCATTGTGTCCTGGTTCTGTCTGAAGTAGTTCTGTCATTGTGTCCTGGTTCTGTCTGATGTAGTTCTGTCATTGTGTCCTGGTTCTGTCTGATGTAGCTCTGTCATTGTGTCCTGGATCTGTCTGATGTAGCTCTGTCATTGTGTCCTGGTTCTGTCTGGTGTAGCTCTGTCATTGTGTCCTAGTTCTGTCTAATGTAGCTCTGTCATTGTGTCCTGATTCTGTCTGAAGTAGTTCTGTCATTGTGTCTTGGTTCTGTCTAATGTAGCTCTGTCATTGTTTCCGTGTTCTGTCAGAAGTAGTTCTGTCATTGTGTCCTGGTTCTGTCTGAAGTAGCTCTATCATTGTGTCCTGGTTCTGTCTGAAGTAGCTCTATCATTGTGTCCTGGTTCTGTCTGATGTAGCTCTGTCATTGTGTCCTGGTTCTGTCTGATGTAGCTCTGTCATTGTATCCTGGTTCTGTCTGATGTAGCTCTATCATTGTTTCCTGGATCTGTCTGATGTAGCTCTGTCATTGTGTCCTGGTTCTGTCTGATGTAGCTCTATCATTGTATCCTGGATCTGTCTGATGTAGCTCTATCATTGTGTCCTGGTTCTGTCTGATGTAGCTCTGTCATTGTGTCCTGGATCTGTCTGATGTAGCTCTGTCATTGTTTCCGTGTTCTGTCTGAAGTAGTTCTGTCATTGTTTCCGTGTTCTGTCTGATGTAGCTCTGTCATTGTGTCCTGGTTCTGTCTGATGTAGTTCTGTCATTGTGTCCTGGATCTGTCTGATGTAGTTCTGTCATTGTGTCCTGGATCTGTCTGATGTAGCTCTGTCATTGTGTCCTGGTTCTGTCTGATGTAGCTCTGTCATTGTGTCCTGGTTCTGTCTGAAGTAGCTCTATCATTGTGTCCTGGTTCTGTCTGATGTAGCTCTGTCATTGTGTCCTGGTTCTGTCTGAAGTAGTTCTGTCATTGTGTCCTGGATCTGTCTGATGTAGTTCTGTCATTGTGTCCTGGATCTGTCTGATGTAGCTCTGTCATTGTGTCCTGGTTCTGTCTGATGTAGCTCTGTCATTGTGTCCTGGTTCTGTCTGATGTAGTTCTGTCATTGTGTCCTGGATCTGTCTGAAGTAGTTCTGTCATTGTGTCCTGGTTCTGTCTGATGTAGTTCTGTCATTGTGTCCTGGATCTGTCTGAAGTAGTTCTGTCATTGTGTCCTGGTTCTGTCTGATGTAGCTCTGTCATTGTGTCCTGGTTCTGTCTGATGTAGCTCTATCATTGTGTCCTGGATCTGTCTCATGTAGCTCTGTCATTGTGTCCTGGTTCTGTCTGAAGTAGCTGTCATTGTGTCCTAGTTCTGTCTGATGTAGCTCTGTCATTGTGTCCTGGATCTGTCTGAAGTAGTTCTGTCATTGTGTCCTGGTTCTGTCTGAAGTAGTTCTGTCATTGTGTCCTGGTTCTGTCTGAAGTAGTTCTGTCATTGTGTCCTGGTTCTGTCTGAAGTAGTTCTGTCATTGTGTCCTGGTTCTGTCTGATGTAGCTCTGTCATTGTGTCCTGGTTCTGTCTGATGTAGCTCTGTCATTGTGTCCTGGTTCTGTCTGATGTAGCTCTGTCATTGTGTCCTGGATCTGTCTGAAGTAGTTCTGTCATTGTGTCCTGGATCTGTCTGATGTAGTTCTGTCATTGTGTCCTGGATCTGTCTGAAGTAGTTCTGTCATTGTGTCCTGGTTCTGTCTGATGTAGTTCTGTCATTGTGTCCTGGATCTGTCTGAAGTAGTTCTGTCATTGTGTCCTGGATCTGTCTGATGTAGCTCTGTCATTGACTTCCTGGTTCTGTCTGATGTAGCTCTGTCATTGTGTCCCGGTTCTGTCTCATGTAGCTCTGTCATTGTGTCCTGGTTCTGTCTGAAGTAGTTCTGTCATTGTGTAATGGATCTGTCTCATGTAGCTCTGTCATTGTTTCCGTGTTCTGTCTGATGTAGCTATGTCATTGTGTCCTGGTTCTGTCTGATGTAGCTCTGTCATTGTGTCCTGGTTCTGTCTGATGTAGCTCTGTCATTGTGTCCTGGTTCTGTCTGATGTAGTTCTATCATTGTTTCCGTGTTCTGTCTGATGTAGCTCTGTCATTGTGTCCTGGTTCTGTCTCATGTAGCTCTGTCATTGTGTCCTGGTTCTGTCTGAAGTAGTTCTGTCATTGTGTAATGGATCTGTCTCATGTAGCTCTGTCATTGTGTCCTGGTTCTGTCTGAAGTAGTTCTGTCATTGTGTAATGGATCTGTCTCATGTAGCTATGTCATTGTGTCCTGGTTCTGTCTGATGTAGCTCTGTCATTGTGTCCTGGTTCTGTCTGATGTAGCTCTGTCATTGTGTCCTGGATCTGTCTGATGTAGTTCTGTCATTGTATCCTGGTTCTGTCTGATGTAGCTCTGTCATTGTATCCTGGTTCTGTCTGATGTAGTTCTGTCATTGTGTCCTGGTTCTGTCTGATGTAGCTCTGTCATTGTATCCTGGTTCTGTCTGATGTAGTTCTGTCATTGTATCCTGGATCTGTCTGATGTAGCTCTGTCATTGTGTCCTGGTTCTGTCTGAAGTAGTTCTGTCATTGTGTCCTGGTTCTGTCTGAAGTAGTTCTGTCATTGTGTCCTGGTTCTGTCTGAAGTAGTTCTGTCATTGTGTCCTGGATCTGTCTGAAGTAGTTCTGTCATTGTGTCCTGGTTCTGTCTGAAGTAGTTCTGTCATTGTGTCCTGGTTCTGTCTGAAGTAGCTCTGTCATTGTGTCCTGGTTCTGTCTGATGTAGTTCTGTCATTGTGTCCTGGTTCTGTCTGATGTAGCTCTGTCATTGTGACCTGGTTCTGTCTGATGTAGCTCTGTCATTGTGTCCTGGTTCTGTCTGAAGTAGCTCTGTCATTGTGTCCTGGTTCTGTCTGATGTAGCTCTGTCATTGTATCCTGGTTCTGTCTGATGTAGTTCTGTCATTGTATCCTGGATCTGTCTGATGTAGCTCTGTCATTGTGTCCTGGTTCTGTCTGAAGTAGTTCTGTCATTGTGTCCTGGTTCTGTCTGAAGTAGTTCTGTCATTGTGTCCTGGTTCTGTCTGAAGTAGTTCTGTCATTGTGTCCTGGATCTGTCTGAAGTAGTTCTGTCATTGTGTCCTGGATCTGTCTGATGTAGCTCTGTCATTGTGTCCTGGATCTGTCTGATGTAGCTCTGTCATTGTGTCCTGGTTCTGTCTGATGTAGCTCTGTCATTGTGTCCTGGTTCTGTCTGAAGTAGTTCTGTCATTGTGTCCTGGTTCTGTCTGAAGTAGTTCTGTCATTGTGTCCTGGTTCTGTCTGAAGTAGTTCTGTCATTGTGTCCTGGATCTGTCTGGTGTAGCTCTGTCATTGTGTCCTGGTTCTGTCTGAAGTAGTTCTGTCATTGTGTCCTGGATCTGTCTGGTGTAGCTCTGTCATTGTGTCCTGGTTCTGTCTGAAGTAGTTCTGTCATTGTGTCCTGGTTCTGTCTGAAGTAGTTCTGTCATTGTGTCCTGGATCTGTCTGGTGTAGCTCTGTCATTGTGTCCTGGTTCTGTCTGATGTAGCTCTGTCATTGTGTCCTGGTTCTGTCTGATGTAGCTCTGTCATTGTGTCCTGGTTCTGTCTGATGTAGCTCTGTCATTGTGTCCTGGTTCTGTCTGGTGTAGCTCTGTCATTGTGTCCTGGATCTGTCTGGTGTAGCTCTGTCATTGTGTCCTGGTTCTGTCTGAAGTAGTTCTGTCATTGTGTCCTGGATCTGTCTGGTGTAGCTCTGTCATTGTGTCCTGGTTCTGTCTGAAGTAGTTCTGTCATTGTGTCCTGGTTCTGTCTGAAGTAGTTCTGTCATTGTGTCCTGGATCTGTCTGGTGTAGCTCTGTCATTGTGTCCTGGTTCTGTCTGATGTAGCTCTGTCATTGTGTCCTGGTTCTGTCTGATGTAGCTCTGTCATTGTGTCCTGGTTCTGTCTGAAGTTGCTCTGTTGTTACTGAAGTGTTTGTATAATTGTGTCATGGTTCTTCCTGAAGTGTTTGTGTCTTTGTGTCATGGCTCTTCCTGGAGTCTTTTTGTGTGTGTGTCATGGCTCTTCCTGGAGTGTTTTTTGTGTGTGTGTCATGGCTCTTCCTGGAGTGTTTTTTGTGTGTGTGTCATGGCTCTTCCTGGAGTGTTTTTTGTGTGTGTGTGTCATGGCTCTTCCTGGAGTGTTTTTTGTGTGTGTGTCATGGCTCTTCCTGGAGTGTTTTTTGTGTGTGTGTCATGGCTCTTCCTGGAGTGTTTTTTTGTGTGTGTGTCATGGCTCTTCCTGGAGTGTTTTTTTTTGTGTGTGTGTCATGGCTCTTCCTGGAGTGTTTTTTTGTGTGTGTGTGTCATGGCTCTTTCCTGGAGTGTTTTTTGTGTGTGTGTCATGGCTCTTCCTGGAGTGTTTTTTTGTGTGTGTGTGTCATGGCTCTTCCTGGAGTGTTTTTTGTGTGTGTGTCATGGCTCTTCCTGGAGTGTTTTTTGTGTGTGTGTCATGGCTCTTCCTGGAGTGTTTTTTGTGTGTGTGTCATGGCTCTTCCTGGAGTGTTTTTTGTGTGTGTGTCATGGCTCTTCCTGGAGTGTCTATTTCCTTGTGTTCTGTTTCTTTCGGAATTGTCTATTTGCTTGTGTTTTGTTTCTTCCTGAAGTGTTTGTGTCTTTGTGTCATGGCTCTTCCTGGAGTGTTTGTGACTTTGTGTCATGGTTCTTCCTGGAGTGTTTTGTGTGTGTGTGTCATGGCTCTTCCTGGAGTGTCTATTTCCTTGTGTTCTGTTTCTTTCGGAAGTGTCTATTTGCTTGTGTTTTGTTTCTTCCTGAAGTGTTTGTGACTTTGTGTCATGGTTCTTCCTGAAGTTTTTGTGACTTTGTGTCATGGTTCTTCGTGAAGTTTTTGTGACTTTGTGTCATGGTTCTTCCTGAAGTGTTTGTGACTTTGTGTCATGGTTCTTCCTGATGTGTGTGTGACTTTGTGTCATGGTTCTTCCTGAAGTGTTTGTGACTTTGTGTCATGGTTCTTCCTGAAGTGTTTGTGACTTTGTGTCATGGTTCTTCCTGAAGTTTTTGTGTGTCATGGTTCTTCCTGAAGTGTCTATTTCCTTGTGTTCTGTTTCTTTCGGAAGCGTCTATTTTCTTGTGTTATGTTTCTTCCTGAAATGCTGTGTCCGTGTGTCTTCCCGATTGTCCATTTCCTTGTGTCCTGTTTCTTCCTTAAGTGTCTATTTCTTTGTGTTCTGTTTCCTCCTGAAGTGTTTCTGTCCTTGTGTTATGTTTTTTTTTCTGGCGTGTTTCTGTCGATATGTCCTGGTTCTCTCTGTTTCATTTCTGTTCATGTGTCTTGTTTCTTCTTGACGTTTCTCTGTCTCTGTTCTGCTTTAGTATCAGCAGTCACCGGGGCTGTGTCATCAACAGGCTCGGTCTTCTAAACGAATCACTGCTTATCCCAGAGAGGGTTAGACTTTATACGCCAAACATCACATACACCCTGAAGACCACCAGAACACAAACATGGGAGTGTGCAAGTTTCCATACCAACAATGACATTCATTAGACACCACACCCTGCTGTCACCTGTACACGCAGACACACACACACACATACCAGCAGCTCCAAGTGTCGCTAGCAGTGAACCTGAACCGGCGCCCACATGTAAACTGATACAGTCAGTGAACACGGCTGACCCGGTACTTTCCTCTTGTTTTTCCGTTGTTTTTATAGGACAGGGTAAGATGGGCTGAACAAACGAATGAACTAACAAGCTTTATTTTCAAATGGTTAAGAATTGGGAACACAGGCCCGTCTTACATTCTGCCCTTCTGGCCTCACGCCATGCATACATTATTTATGCACACATTGAAGCATATTGACACGTGACCTGAGTATGTTGTCAACAACATATCTTAAATACTTGTTCTAAGTCGTGCATATGTCAAAGATTGTAAAAACTAGCATAAAGGACCATTTACAATCCTCTTGCCTATTGGCCTTACGGTACTAGACCAGTATCTTATAGACTAAACTTAGCTGTGTGGATGATATGGTCATCAATGCGCCGACCGATTTTACTTCCCGGGACATTACCTGGTACCGTGTTTTCCATTTCCAAATGCGGTAGTTTTTACTGTAACGGAGATAACTTTGACACCGTTGTTTGTTTGCCTGGTCCTGAGAAATACCGAAGTCTGCGTCTGTTATGTAACGCCATGTTGATAACACGACCAGTGTATAGGATACACAAACTACTTACTGATATATTGTCAATCTGTGCTGCCTTTTACTGAGTGAACTAAACTGCCAGGGTCAGACTACTTCCGGATTGTTGTGGGCTCATTCGTCGTTGCCCTGTGTGCCATTGTGTGGCATGTCACATACGGCTGGCCGTCTGTTTCTCCATTCCGTTCTATGAAGTTTCCTGGATCATGGATGAAACCTGGTCGCCAGCACCTTTGGTCTCTCTCATTAGAGTTCGCTGTAGGGTTTCTCTCCGATGTCTGCGTGTCCTCATTTCATCGCTGTCCAATGCTTGTGTTGTGTTTCTCTGCCTCTTCTCAGAATGTATCCGAAATAGCGCCTTCGTCCAAGTCTTATAACTGTCACCCAGAACTGTTAAATTCATCCCATTTTATGTTCATCATTTACGCATGCATTTAAAATTCTTTCTCTGTCTCTGGTGGCTGTCCAACTTTCACTGGTATATGTTACAGTTGCATAGATATACTGAAGTAACATTTGAATTTCAAATATGTAACTTGGTTCTAAAACTATCTAGTTTAAAGCTCCATATTTTGCTCAAGCTTTTAAAAGCAGCTGATGCCTTGCTCAGGCTTGTCATACTTTCTGCCCTGTGGTTTCCTTGGCTGTAAGTCTGACTACTCACATAAGTAAAATGTTACTACCTATATAAGTAAAATGTTACCACCCACATAAGTAAAGTGTTACTACCCACATAAAGTAAAATGTTACTACCCACATAAAGTAAAATGTTACTACCCACATAAGTAAAATGTTACTACCCATATAAGTAAAATGTTACTACCCACATAAAGTAAAATGTTACTACCCACATAAAGTAAAATGTTACTACCCATATAAGTAAAATGTTACTACTTACATAAGTAAAATGTTACTACCCACATAAGTGAAATGTAACTACCCATATAAGTAAAATGTTACTACCCACATAAGTAAAATGTTACTACCTACATAAGTAAAATGTTACTACCCATATAAGTAAAATGTTACTACCCAAATAAAGTAAAATGCTACTACCTACATAAGTAAAATGTTACTACCCACATAAAGTAAAATGTTCCTACCCACATAAAGTAAAATGTTCCTACCTACATAAGTAAAATGTTACTACCCATATAAGTAAAATGTTACTACCCACATAAGTAAAATGTTACTACCCATATAAGCAAAATTTACTACCCACATAAGTAAAATATTACCACCCACATACGTAAAATTTTACTACCCACATAAATAAATTGAACGGTGACTGTAATTCTTTTTGCCTCTAGTCTTACGGCTTCTTGATCTCTTAATGATGTCTTTAACATTTTGGTCTTGTCATAACTAATGTGTAGACCAACTGTTGATGCTGCTTTTGCTAAATCATCTGTTTTTCTGTGCACCCCATTACCATTCTTACTTAGCAAAACAATAGCCCCTGCTATTATATTGTTGTGGGCTAGTAACAATTACATATGTTATTTAACATGGGCCACAGCTGGTCTCGAAACCATGTTAACATGAACCAGGAGCCAACGTCTCACCCTCTAAGTATCATCTAGGGTCGATCCCCTTCCTTTTCTTTGGGTTCCGTGCTGCAGCTAGATAGTTGTGCTGTGTTCTGTCCATCACCCTGGGAGATGCTGAAGGTGTGTGGGTTAACTCACGTGTTTCATGTGCTCTTGTATGGTAGCCATGAACCTGAAGTCAGCTGTTGTATGGTAGCCATGGACGTGATGTCAACTGTTGTATGGTAGCCATGAACCTGAAGTCAGCTGTTGTATGGTAGCCATGAACCTGATGTCAGCTGTTGTATGGTAGCCATGGACGTGATGTCAGCTGTTGTATGGTAGCCATGAACCTGAAGTCAGCTGTTGTATGGTAGCCATGGACGTGATGTCAACTGTTGTATGGTAGCCATGCAGCACTTGATGTCAGCTGTTGTATGGTAGCCATGCACGTGATGTCAGCTGTTGTATGGTAGCCATGAACTTGATGTCAGCTGTTGTATGGTAGCCATGAACTTGATGTCAGCTGTTGTATGGTAGCCATGGACGTGATGTCAGCTGTTGTATGGTAACCATGCACGTGATGTCAGCTGTTGTATGGTAACCATGCACGTGATGTCAGCTGTTGTATGGTGGCCATGAACTTGATGTCAGCTGTTGTATGGTAGCCATGAACTTGATGTCAGCTGTTCTTTGGTAGCCATGGACGTGATGTCAGCTGTTGTATGGTAGCCATGAACGTGATGTCAGCTGTTGTATGGTAGCCATGAACGTGATGTCAGCTGTTGTATGGTAGCCATGAACTTGATGTCAGATGTTGTATGGTAGCCATGAACTTGATGTCAGCTGTTGTATGGTAGCCATGCACTTGATGTCAGCTGTTGTATGGTAGCCATGTACGTGATGTCAGCTGTTGTATGGTGGCCATGAACTTGATGTCAGCTATTGTATGGTAGCCATGAACTTGATGTCAGCTGTTGTATGGTAGCCATGAACTTGATGTCAGCTGTTCTTTGGTAGCCATGAACTTGATGTCAGCTATTGTATGGTAGCTATGAACTTGATGTCAGCTGTTGTATGGTAGCCATGAACGTGATGTCAGCTGTTGTATGGTAGCCATGAACGTGATGTCAGCTGTTGTATGGTAGTCATGAACTTGATGTCAGCTGTTGTTTGGTAGCCATGAACCTGATGTCAGCTGTTGTATGATAACCATGAACTTGATGTCAGCTGTTGTATGGTAGCCATGAACGTGATGTCAGCTGTTGTATGGTAGCCATGAACGTGATGTCAGCTGTTGTATGGTAGCCATGAACGTGATGTCAGCTGTTGTATGGTAGCCATGAACGTGATGTCAGCTGTTGTAATGTAGCCATAAACGTGATGTCAGCTGTTGTATGGTAGCCATAAACGTGATGTCAGCTGTTGGATGTCACCCGACCCTCCTGTCGGTTCCAGGGCCCAATTGTCGGGGGGGGGGGGGGGGGGTAGACCCACTCCCCTCTAACAAGCATATCGCAAAGAGGGACTAACGAGCTTGCTGAAATCGGATTATTGGACCGAGAGGCGCAAATATCGCATCTTTGCTGTAAACCACAATACAGTGTGCCAGAATCCTTTTTAAGGGATAAGCGCAAAAGAAGAAGACTGTGATCGGTATTTATGGACTTGTGACGCAAGATAAGAAACGGCAAGCAACTTGATGACTAGCTGAAATCATAGCCCAAATCTCACAGACAACTCATTGTTTCTTGAGCATATCACAGATTGTAGAAACCGATCTTCTCTGGCTGTCGTCACGCGATCTTTGATCCTGTCAGTACTTTACACAGTATATACCAGACATCACTCTCCTTCCCCAGTACTTTACACAGTATATACCAGACATCACTCTCCTTCCCCAGAACGTTACATAATGAGGACTTGTTTGCTGTGCCCACATAAATGTACACACACATACACACACACATTCATAAACCGAGGACTCCGTCTGTTATCAAGCGATATGTTGATAACGCGACGAGTGTATAGGACACATTAACTACTTACTGATATATTGTCAATCTGTGCTGCCTTTCACTTTGAGTGGACTAAACTTGTGCCCTAGAACGTCTTCAACCTCCAAGGGTCATTTGATCTATAGAGTTGCCTGTCGGTGTCAGAGGCAGGGCACAAACTGTGCCCTTGCTTTCCAAACGGTTCAACGTTAATACCATTGTCGACATAAACGCATAATTGGTCTGAAGCAAAATTGCTGGCATAATCATTCGAAACCTGGTGTGTCAGAAGTTGAAACTGCGTTCACAGCCCCTAAGCCAAAGGTGCCGACTACAAGAAGATTGGTCCATTTATGGATATATTGGTGCTCACTGTATTTGATCCATTATGAAATAAACGAATGTTTGTAGGTGTGTGTAAGTGTGTGCCTGTGTTTGTGAGTGTGTTGGAGAGGATGACCGTGAAGGCTATAATAATAATAAAAAAACAACAAATAAAGAACCTACAACTAATGGCAGCACTATATAAGTTATCGTTTTGTGTTACAGGCCAAGAACGGAGACAGCGGTAGTGACGGGGGATTTCACACGAGCAGCACCAGAACTCCCTTCCACAACATGAGCACCGACAGCCAACCATCAAATCCTCTCTATGACCTGGGAGACTTCGGCTCGGAGCCGGCCAACCCTCTGTACGACCTCGACTCAGAGTTCAACCTCAACGACTCGTCTAACCGCGGCTACGAGCTGAGGTCGGAGACCACAGTCAAGACAGAGTCGGCAGGCAACCAGCTCTACGACGCCTACGAGGTTGATGAAACCATAGATGAAGCAGCGGAGGAGGTGGATTTGCTTTCTGGGACCAACGAGATACAGGAGGAAGAGGAGGAAGACGAACATGTCAGCTACGAACGAACCAGGCAGCATCAGTACAATGACAGCGACTCCCAGGAGGTTCAAGAGGAGGAGGAGGAGGAGGAGCAGGGCCAGGTGAAGGTTGTGACCTTGGAGTACGAGAACACAGCTATGAATGGTGAATCCAGGCATTGGGTGGGGAATTTACCAGATGAGGAACCAGAGGAACGGCAGCGTGGTGATTCCGATGATGGAGATAATGATTCTGGACGAGTTGAAGTTGTTGAAGAGGTAAGTGATTCACATCCGAGTTTGTTGCATATTCGTCTTGTTCTTGATTACAGTGAGCTTCCTCACAGGACATCAGGTATACGTAATTTGCCCTCCTCGTGTGGTTCCAAGCATGTCGTAGAAGTCGAATAACTTGGGACTTTCTCTGAAGTCGGAGTGCATCTGCCGGACCGGCAAAGAACAACTAGCACACAAATAAGCCGGTAAAACTGATGTACACGCACAAGTCAGGCCCTGTCACTAAGCCACAGTATGCATGGATGAACAACCATAACTTTCCGCCACAGCTTAAACAAAAAAAGAAGAAGACGAAGGTAATTTGCCATTTCCCATCTGCCGTGACGTCTCTCTTGCATATACACGTATTGTCATTGTTGCCAGCTGTGTTGTAAAATTTTCAACTGTGCCCTAATTACGTCTGTAAGGAATGTTTAGCAGTGTAAAAGGTTGTAACTGTTTTCTTGTGCAGTAGTCTGTCTGTAAAGATACCAGCCTGGCTGTACCTCAGCTACTGCAGACTGACGTCACATTGTCCAGTCCGTGAATGTTCACTGTTCTGTTGTTCTTATCTCTTCTTCTGTTAGCCGCAGTTTCTTAGATCAGGTTGTCCTCTCTGGGATGCTACCGGAACGTTCAGTTCCAGAGTGCAGTTTTTACACAGATTCTGGAGAGTTCGTTGCAGGAGATACGAGCGTGCTTTGTGTGAGGCTCCTGGCACACTGCCAGCTGTTCTGCCAATAGAGACCAAGCCATGTAGGATCAAACCTGGTACAGCCAAGTCGATCTTCTCGACTTTAACCCTAACCGGAAGGTTTAAAAAAAAAAAACCTAAATGACAGACCACCAACCAATCAGATTTGAGATAGCACGTTCAAGCTCTAAAAAGGTTATAATTAGGGCAGCAGTAACGGTGTCACCAGCCCGGTGTCAGCTGCCGTTACGAGAGGACAATTACCAGCTACAGTAGAACTTTAGGTCCTTAATATCATTGCAAGTTCTCTAGATCTGTCTGTCTCGTGTAGAATGTCCTTGTCTATGAGAGGACAATTACCAGCTACAGTAGAACTTTAGGTCCTTAATATCATTGCAAGTTCTCTAGATCTGTCTGTCTCGTGTAGAATGTCCTTGTCTATGAGAGGACAATTACCAGCTACAGTAGAACTTTAGGTCCTTAATATCATTGCAAGTTCTCTAGATCTGTCTGTCTCGTGTAGAATGTCCTTGTCTATGAGAGGACAATTACCAGCTACAGTAGAACTTTAGGTCCTTAATATCATTGCAAGTTCTCTAGATCTGTCTGTCTCGTGTAGAATGTCCTTGTCTATGAGAGGACAATTACCAGCTACAGTAGAACTTTAGGTCCTTAATATCATTGCAAGTTCTCTAGATCTGTCTGTCTCGTGTAGAATGTCCTTGTCTATGAGAGGACAATTACCAGCTACAGTAGAACTTTAGGTCCTTAATATCATTGCAAGTTCTCTAGATCTGTCTGTCTCGTGTAGAATGTCCTTGTCTATGAGAGGACAATTACCAGCTACAGTAGAACTTTAGGTCCTTAATATCATTGCAAGTTCTCTAGATCTGTCTGTCTCGTGTAGAATGTCCTTGTCTATGAGAGGACAATTACCAGCTACAGTAGAACTTTAGGTCCTTAATATCATTGCAAGTTCTCTAGATCTGTCTGTCTCGTGTAGAATGTCCTTGTCTATGAGAGGACAATTACCAGCTACAGTAGAACTTTAGGTCCTTAATATCATTGCAAGTTCTCTAGATCTGTCTGTCTCGTGTAGAATGTCCTTGTCTATGAGAGGACAATTACCAGCTACAGTAGAACTTTAGGTCCTTAATATCATTGCAAGTTCTCTAGATCTGTCTGTCTCGTGTAGAATGTCCTTGTCTATGAGAGGACAATTACCAGCTACAGTAGAACTTTAGGTCCTTAATATCATTGCAAGTTCTCTAGATCTGTCTGTCTCGTGTAGAATGTCCTTGTCTATGAGAGGACAATTACCAGCTACAGTAGAACTTTAGGTCCTTAATATCATTGCAAGTTCTCTAGATCTGTCTGTCTCGTGTAGAATGTCCTTGTCTATGAGAGGACAATTACCAGCTACAGTAGAACTTTAGGTCCTTAATATCATTGCAAGTTCTCTAGATCTGTCTGTCTCGTGTAGAATGTCCTTGTCTATGAGAGGACAATTACCAGCTACAGTAGAACTTTAGGTCCTTAATATCATTGCAAGTTCTCTAGATCTGTCTGTCTCGTGTAGAATGTCCTTGTCTATGAGAGGACAATTACCAGCTACAGTAGAACTTTAGGTCCTTAATATCATTGCAAGTTCTCTAGATCTGTCTGTCTCGTGTAGAATGTCCTTGTCTATGAGAGGACAATTACCAGCTACAGTAGAACTTTAGGTCCTTAATATCATTGCAAGTTCTCTAGATCTGTCTGTCTCGTGTAGAATGTCCTTGTCTATGAGAGGACAATTACCAGCTACAGTAGAACTTTAGGTCCTTAATATCATTGCAAGTTCTCTAGATCTGTCTGTCTCGTGTAGAATGTCCTTGTCTATGAGAGGACAATTACCAGCTACAGTAGAACTTTAGGTCCTTAATATCATTGCAAGTTCTCTAGATCTGTCTGTCTCGTGTAGAATGTCCTTGTCTATGAGAGGACAATTACCAGCTACAGTAGAACTTTAGGTCCTTAATATCATTGCAAGTTCTCTAGATCTGTCTGTCTCGTGTAGAATGTCCTTGTCTATGAGAGGACAATTACCAGCTACAGTAGAACTTTAGGTCCTTAATATCATTGCAAGTTCTCTAGATCTGTCTGTCTCGTGTAGAATGTCCTTGTCTATGAGAGGACAATTACCAGCTACAGTAGAACTTTAGGTCCTTAATATCATTGCAAGTTCTCTAGATCTGTCTGTCTCGTGTAGAATGTCCTTGTCTATGAGAGGACAATTACCAGCTACAGTAGAACTTTAGGTCCTTAATATCATTGCAAGTTCTCTAGATCTGTCTGTCTCGTGTAGAATGTCCTTGTCTATGAGAGGACAATTACCAGCTACAGTAGAACTTTAGGTCCTTAATATCATTGCAAGTTCTCTAGATCTGTCTGTCTCGTGTAGAATGTCCTTGTCTATGAGAGGACAATTACCAGCTACAGTAGAACTTTAGGTCCTTAATATCATTGCAAGTTCTCTAGATCTGTCTGTCTCGTGTAGAATGTCCTTGTCTATGAGAGGACAATTACCAGCTACAGTAGAACTTTAGGTCCTTAATATCATTGCAAGTTCTCTAGATCTGTCTGTCTCGTGTAGAATGTCCTTGTCTATGAGAGGACAATTACCAGCTACAGTAGAACTTTAGGTCCTTAATATCATTGCAAGTTCTCTAGATCTGTCTGTCTCGTGTAGAATGTCCTTGTCTATGAGAGGACAATTACCAGCTACAGTAGAACTTTAGGTCCTTAATATCATTGCAAGTTCTCTAGATCTGTCTGTCTCGTGTAGAATGTCCTTGTCTATGAGAGGACAATTACCAGCTACAGTAGAACTTTGGGTCCCTTAATATCATTGCAAGTTCTCTAGATCTGTCTGTCTCGTGTAGAATGTCCTTGTCTATGAGAGGACAATTACCAGCTACAGTAGAACTTTAGGTCCTTAATATCATTGCAAGTTCTCTAGATCTGTCTGTCTCGTGTAGAATGTCCTTGTCTATGAGAGGACAATTACCAGCTACAGTAGAACTTTGGGTCCTTAATATCATTGCAAGTTCTCTAGATCTGTCTGTCTCGTGTAGAATGTCCTTGTCTATGAGAGGACAATTACCAGCTACAGTAGAACTTTAGGTCCTTAATATCATTGCAAGTTCTCTAGATCTGTCTGTCTCGTGTAGAATGTCCTTGTCTATGAGAGGACAATTACCAGCTACAGTAGAACTTTAGGTCCTTAATATCATTGCAAGTTCTCTAGATCTGTCTGTCTCGTGTAGAATGTCCTTGTCTATGAGAGGACAATTACCAGCTACAGTAGAACTTTGGGTCCTTAATATCATTGCAAGTTCTCTAGATCTGTCTGTCTCGTGTAGAATGTCCTTGTCTATGAGAGGACAATTACCAGCTACAGTAGAACTTTAGGTCCTTAATATCATTGCAAGTTCTCTAGATCTGTCTGTCTCGTGTAGAATGTCCTTGTCTATGAGAGGACAATTACCAGCTACAGTAGAACTTTGGGTCCTTAATATCATTGCAAGTTCTCTAGATCTGTCTGTCTCGTGTAGAATGTCCTTGTCTATGAGAGGACAATTACCAGCTACAGTAGAACTTTAGGTCCTTAATATCATTGCAAGTTCTCTAGATCTGTCTGTCTCGTGTAGAATGTCCTTGTCTATGAGAGGACAATTACCAGCTACAGTAGAACTTTAGGTCCTTAATATCATTGCAAGTTCTCTAGATCTGTCTGTCTCGTGTAGAATGTCCTTGTCTATGAGAGGACAATTACCAGCTACAGTAGAACTTTGGGTCCTTAATATCATTGCAAGTTCTCTAGATCTGTCTGTCTCGTGTAGAATGTCCTTGTCTATGAGAGGACAATTACCAGCTACAGTAGAACTTTGGGTCCTTAATATCATTGCAAGTTCTCTAGATCTGTCTGTCTCGTGTAGAATGTCCTTGTCTATGAGAGGACAATTACCAGCTACAGTAGAACTTTGGGTCCTTAATATCATTTTAAGTTTTCTAGATCTGTCTGTCTCATGTAGGATATCCTTGTCTGTCTGTCTCATGTAGGATATCCTTGTCTGTCTGTCTCATGTAGGATATCCTTGTCTGTCTCATTTAGGATATCCTTGTCTGTCTTTCTCATGTGGGATTTCCTTGTCTGTCTGTCTCATGTAGGATATCCTTGTCTGTCTGTCTCATGTAGGATATCCTTGTCTGTCTGTCTCATGTAGGATATCCTTGTCTGTCTCATGTAGGATATCCTTGTCTGTCTAGCGTCTCATGTGGGACATCCTTGTCTGTCTGTCTCATGTAGGATATCCTTGTCTGTCTGTCTCATGTAGGATATCCTTGTCTGTCTCATGTAGGATATCCTTGTCTGTCTAGCGTCTCATGTAGGATATCCTTGTCTGTCTAGCGTCTCATGTAGGATGTCCTTGTCTGTCTAGTGTTACTTGAATATCCCCCAAGTACCTTCTCAGTATGTTAACGATGGTACCAGGTGTCTCTCCAGCTTTGTGAGCTCCAGAGGACACCTTCTCTAGTTACAGGCACCTGTTGCTCAATCATTCCAAATGTTTCCATCTCCGTATGGCTTTGATAAGGTGTTACCCTTGATTTTATTTGACAAGCGTGTTTCTGCTTCACTAATTTTACAACGTTCTATACATCTACGCTGACAGATCTCTTTCCATAGATGCCCTGTCACTACCTGTTTATGACACATCCTTTGGGTCAGATCAGCTATAGGTGCCTTGGAACCTGGGAGTTTTGTGTCCTTCAACTTCTTACTCCAAACTCCAATAAAAGGTTTTATTATTTTTTGGAGGAGGGAGGGGTGTCAGTCCACTCTGTCCCCAACCCCTATAAAATGTGAATTGGGGGAGGGGGGGGGGGGGGAGGTCCCCATAGCTACATACATTTAAAAGTATACATGTTATATGTGCAAGTTTTTGTTCATACATTTCATATTCTTTCAAACATATGATTATATTCATGTTTCATTTAGCATATTATTATTATTATTATTCACTGAAACAAGACTTAGACCCCTTGAGCACGGGGCAGTGCCGTTGTTTAGCTATCCTCGACCCTGAGTGTGTATTGGCAATGTTGATTTATGTTTGTTGGTGTAAGTGTCTTCAGTCTTGGATGTGGTGACGATTGGTTTACAGTACATGCGATCATGGTTCATAGTCCAGTCCATGGAGTCCCAGAAATCTCGCGTGAACAGTCTATGTCGACAGACGGGGGTGGGGGCGGGGGGGGGGGGGGGGGGTTTAGTTTTGTTCGGATCGCAAAGAAGAAGAAGAACAATTGTTCTGGGGCAGACCGCTTCAGATGCTTTCTATTATTCATGTGCTAAACATTTGTCTCAAAACTGAACTTGTATGAAGCCGGTGGTGAGTTTATGTCTCAGCCATTGACTGTTTTCCCTTGCTGGGTGGCTTTCATCTTTTCACTAGACCACCTCATTGTCTTTGTGCATATTTCCCCTGTGATCCAGAAAGCAGCAAATGGGTGTTGAATATGATGTTTATCTTGTCTTGTCTGTCTTCGTTTTCTGTTGTGTTTTTCTTTCCTTCTTCTCTCATGTTTGAAATAAGGAATATGCAGGGCTGTGTTTACATGTCATAATTGTGACCAGATGTTGGGTAGATCTCTCTGGGATCTGTCAACAGACAGGATGTCATGATTTGTTGATGTCGCATCTATTCGTCACACATATAGGCAGGATGTCATGATTTGTTGATGTCACATATGTTCGTCACACATACAGGCTGTTACTGATGAAGAAGACATCAGGGAAGAGTCTCTGGCAAGTCAGGTCCAAGATCAGAGAATGATCACCAAGGATAAAGAAGCAGTGCCAGGGGACGCTTCAGCAAGACGCGCTGAGGAAGACAGTCGAACGTCAGAAGAAGAAGAAGAGTTGCCCGAAGATGATGCCGAGAAGGGCGTACAGATACACGTCAGTGAATTCACCGACATGTCGCCTTTCGAGGAGGATAACATCGTGCGAAAAGCTATGGAAGTATATCATGCTGAGGCGGCGAGGACTGCCAGCGATGGTGGTGGAGTAGCGGCTGATGGTGAAGCCATTTATGGGGTCATCGTTGGCAGCAGCGGACGAGGATTTGAAGGTGTTGAACATTTCAGTGACGACCGAGCTGAGGAAGCCTTGGAGAAGTATTGCTTAGACAGGGAGGATTCTGATGTAGTGGAAACCGTGGGACTGGCAGATGCCAATCGTTTCAGTGTTGACCAGGCGGAAGAAGATCTGGAAAATTATTGTTTGGATAGAGAGGAATCTGACGTCGTCGAGGAAGCAGAAAACGAAGCTGACGAGCAGTTGGGAGATTTGAAGTCACGACAGACTAGAGACCTTACTTCCGGCAGTGGTCTTGGCCCCGATGTCACAGGTTCGCTCGAGAACAGATATGGACATGAGCCTACCTCTACTTGGGAAACCAGCAAAGACAGAAGCCAGGAGCCGATGCTGCATGCACAGGAAACTCATCAGGTTAGAACATACCTGTTTGCTGCCTGCCCCCTTGGATGTTGCACGGCTCAATATATTGCGTGTTTTTTCCCCATTGTCTTTCTAGCTTATCAACGTTTTGTTGGGGTGTTCCCCGTTTGGCATTGATGTTTGATGAAGTGCTGCTTGGTTTCAACCCTTTTGGTTGATGTTTCAGTGAAGCTTTTGCATTTTGTTGTTTCCCATTGACATTTGATTTGCACATTTGTTCGCCTTGAATGTTGCAGTTTAAATCACTTCACTTTTATGTTGTAGTTTAAATCACTTCACTTTTATGTTGTCTACTGTCGTTGTATGAAATGTTATCCTAAACATTGATGTGTTGTTGGATTTCATCTTGTTCTATTTTTCACATTGATGTTTGCTGGATTAAGGCTTGCATGCTGATCATAGATGTAAATGCTTTACAGCCCAGATTATTTGCCTGTTTCAATTAGTGATGTCTGCTGCTATATCATGCAACACACGCAATTTATGTTCTCGTATCGTTTACAGTGGCTTAGGAAGCTAGGGAAGGGAACGTGTAGCATGCGCAACACACACAATTTCATCACATAAATGTTTGCGTTGAACCTGTAGAAGTTTAATTTAGTAAATATCTGAAGATCTAATGGCATGAAGCAAATAGCCCTACAAATCGAACCTCTGCTGGCAAACATAAGGCGCACAGACACGGGGCAGAGTAAGTGGGTCAGTCAGTGTTGTGCAACCTGTGGGTGTTTAGCTTTGCTGCGGTTTGTGTGATCTCCCCTTGTCTATGCCACGGCACGTTCATGAAGAAATAAAAAAGCAGAACTACTGTCAAAGCAGAAGACACACTTCCGACAACATCGTGTCAATACGTGAATTAAACACCGACACCATAGCACTCATGACATTTTCATAAGCCTGTCACCTCCAGACGGCGTGTGCGCCTCGCCATGGATACAAGTGCACTAAGAACATGGTCAACTAGGCACTCCCAAAAAAAGATGTCTTATTGGCCATGTCTGTCGTACAGCTTTAAATCCACAACTATGGAATACGGACAGAATTCATTTCAAACCATTGAAATGGCACCATAAGTTACATAAATTTATATTAACGAAGCATAACACAAATAACAATCACAGCAACAATTTACGAATACAGTAGGTCTTAATGCTTTGTCTAGAATACACAAACATTTAAGAAAGGTATTTGATTCAACCGTGGATATTTCGAGGTGGTCCGCCAAAAACATCTGCTTAATATTTTAGTGGCTGACATGAATGTGGCGTTGTATTGCTGTTGGGTGATTGGCATCATTGCAGGTCCAGGACCCTGGTCAGAACGATCCAGTCAAGGTCCCTGTTCACCCCAGTGGGGCGTGGAGTATATAGTGGTACAACTATATCGTTAGACCGGTCGGCACTCGATGTGCTAAAGATTAGGCCGGCCACATTTGCTCCCCAGGACATTACATTGTACCCATTTTAGGTTGGGTGAGCCAGTTCCAATGAGTTGGGGGTGGGGTGGGTATCCGTATTGATGCGGATCTGAAACCCTAGACCTTGGGGCTAGGAGGCCAGCGACTGTCCGCTACGCTTTCCCGGCTGCTATCATCACTACAGTAGACATGTCATCTGTCCGTACTGTAGTCCTCAGACCAGCACATTCAGCTAGTTCTCCCTGGTGCAGTAATGCAGAAACACTAAGGTATGCGGTGGAACCACTCGGTGTATTGCGTCGACTAACTTTGTCACATTCTCGCAGCTTTGGAGTGCAAGATGTTCATCGGCCTCCCCTTTCCCATGGCAACCTCTAGGAAGTGAGAGGCAATGAAGTGTTGCGGAAAGAGGTGAGGCTGCCAGAGCTGTGCTTTCAACAGGTAGAAAATTACCTATTATGTTTGTACCTGGTTCTGAAGCGATGCCAGATTTCCAATTGTTGGTCCTGGCAGCTTTCAGCAAAGCGCCGCTGGTGCACACAACAGGTCGTGCTTCCAACTGCTCACAGCACGGGCAGTATCAACAGCAGTCGGTGATTCACGTTAGCAGGATAGACACGTCATATAGATAGTTGGTGTCTTAGAGCGGTGTTTCTGGCGTTACATTAGAGAGACAACAGTTCGTTACATTATAGAGTCAACAGCTCGTTACATTATAGAGTAACAGTTGGTTACTTTATAGAGACAACAGTTAGTTACTTTATAGAGATAACAGTTAGTTACTTTATAGAGACAACAGTTCGTTACTTTACAGAGACAACAGTTCGTTACTTTTTAGAGACAACATTTCGTTACTTTTTAGAGACAACAGTTCGTTACTTTATAGGGACAACAGTTCTTTACTTTATAGAGACGACCGTTCGTTACTTTATAGAGACAACAGTTCGTTATTTTATAGAGACAACAGCTCGTTACTTTATAGAGACAACAGTTTGTTACTTTATAGAGACAACAGTTCGTTACTTTATAGAAACAGCAGCTCGTTACTTTATAGAGACAACAGTTCTTTACTTTATAGAAACAACAGTTCGTTACTTTATAGAGACAACAGTTCGTTACTTTATAGAGACAACAGTTCGTTACTTTATAGAGACAACAGTTCGTTACTTTATAGAGACAACAGTTGGAATAGGTTTAGGGTATTGTTTTTCTTTTTTTGGTTGACTCATTTAGTCCACGCTTTATAACAATGTATCAGACGCATTATATTACAACTGTCTAATTGAGCAATGCGTTATTTTTGCAGTTGTCTTATTTAGCAGATGTGTTATTTTATAGTTATCTAAGTGAGCAGAGGCGTTATTTTACAACTGTCTATTTGTGCAGAGGCGTTTATCCCCTTTGGTAGTGCTTTGGTAGTGCTTTGGTAGTGCTTTGGTAGTGCTTTGGTAGTGCTTTGGTAGTGCTTTGGTAGTGCTTTGGTAGTGCTTTGGTAGTGCTTTGGTAGTGCTTTGGTAGTGCTTTGGTAGTGCTTTGATAGTGCTTTGGTAGTGCTTTGGTAGTGCTTTGATAGTGCTTTGGTAGTGCTTTGATAGTGCTTTGGTAGTGCTTTGGTAGTGCTTTGGTAGTGCTTTGGTAGTGCTTTGATAGTGCTTTGGTAGTGCTATGGTAGTGCTTTGATAGTGCTTTGGTAGTGCTTTGATAGTGCTTTGGTAGTGCTTTGATAGTGCTTTGGTAGTGCTTTGATAGTGCTTTGGTAGTGCTTTAGTAGTGCTTTGATAGTGCTTTGGTAGTGCTTTGATAGTGCTTTGGTAGTGCTTTGAAGGTAGTTGGCCCCAGGCGGAGTGGAGGTTGAGTTCTTGGGCCCCATTTAATTCATTGTGTCCAGTTGCTATTTTATACTTGTTTAAGTACTGAGTCGGCACCATGCTGGCCACATCAGCCACCAAATGCTGATTTGTCTTTAAATATTAGGTCTAGCCCTATGTGCCCAACACTTGTGATGGCGTGGTAAAGGGTCCTATACTTTTACTTTACCTAATTTCTCAGTGGCATTCTTTTTATAAAAGTCTGATTGTGTGAATGCATTATTATATTATGGTCTAATTATGTATATATATATATATTTAAATAGTATCACTACCCACCACGCTTTGCCGTGGCTGAGTCTAACGAAATGGAGACCCAAAAAAATAGAACGCGAACGTGTCTAATACACATAATTTCAACAGCAAAGCGACAAGGTGAAAAATATCACGCGAGACCCTCTCCAGTGTAATCGTTAGCTTCTAGCGCTTACACATGCGAATTGCTCACCCTTCGCCGCTCTCCCGTAGAAAACTCAAACTGAATAATAAACACATTACCACGCTGGGCGTGATGTGGTGGAGAGCCTATGCTCCATTGTGAGGATACCGGTATATATTTGTGTGTGTCGGCGCGTGCTCGGAATAGAGCTACCTGTGTGTTTAGGATTGGAAGACACCTGTTTGGGAGTTCAATCTTTCACCCAGGCTGGCTAGCATTTGTTGACCTATTTTCAGAGATGTGGCCGTTTGGCGAAAGCTTGGCAGGGGCTGATCGCCTGTAAACACCCAGCACAGATTAGCAGCTTGTTGATCATCACCTGTTGGGCTGCTGTAACCCCGCATGCCGGTGTAAATCTCGGGGATGGCACAGCAGGCACGGGATGTCAGCGGCTAGATGGTCCAATACTGGGTTTTCGATCTTCAGATATTTAAGTATCCAAAAACCATGAGCTGTTGACCTTTTGGCTCGGTAAAAGATGGAAATCGCAACCTTTTGGGATTGATTCCATAATAGATAGCGTATATCTGGGAGAAGTGTGGCTTGTCTGATATAGGTATACATGTTGACAAGATTTCTGGCCTAGCTTACAGTTCGATTAGTTCCACTTGTCAGTCTGTTTTCTAAAGTAGAACACAAAACGTGTTTGCCTCATATTTTTACTCCCCTTCTTGTGTGTATGTGTGTATGTGTGTATGTGTGTATGTGTGTATGTGTGTATGTGTGTATGTGTGTATGCTCACCGGCGTTTGTGTGAGTAACCGGTATGCGTAGGAGATTCAGACTGTGGGGGAGTTTGTTCTTACCTGAGTCATCTGTTCTTACCTAGGCCGTGCTTTCTTACCTGAGCCGTGCCGGCCTCGTGAGCTGGGCATTCCTACCTGAGTAGTGTGTTGTGTGACCTGAGTAATGCTCCACTCACCAAAGTATTGGAATTGTTAAAACAGTTGGAAGCTCTCAAGTCTCGGTGGCGGGGGATAAACAAGACTGTTTTTATTATTTTATTTCTTTTAACCAAATGTACAGTCAGGGGTAACGAAACTTGCAGACTGTCAGTCGGATCAGGGGCGCCGTGTCAGAGCAGGGAAGCCACGGAGTTAAGATGTGAGGTTGTGTAGTTGGATGTCGCCAGTTCGCAGTTAAGATGTGATGTAACATAACCTCGGTGTGTAGTTGCGTGTATCACGTTCTGGTGATCCGTCTTGATTCCCTGTTACTGTTCTGTGTGATTGTGTGTAGAGAAGTTATAGAAGAATTCAGTCAACCGTGTTAATAACTTTGTTCTGATACTACTTAAAAAATCTGTGCAGTGTAATCATTAGAGGCACGGCAAATGGGTTGTATACAAGTCGAAAAATCTGTAAGTGTGATGGTACAGAACAGTTAAATAATCTGCGAAATGTGATATGTTGTAGTTATATAATGAGGTAAATATGATATAGTTAGTTAGTTGCGTATCCTTTACAGGACGTTACAGAACCAACCCCAACAGCCCCTGGCTGTTGTGTGGTTTTTCTATGCAAATTTAAGTCCAGTAGTTTTGAAATATGATATACAGGGGTTAAATAATCGATTACATGTGTTATTCATTAGTTAAATAATCTGGTAAATCTGATATATAATAGTTGAGATGTGAATAATCTAATGAATATAATATGCGCACACTACTACAAGTGGATACACCAGCAAATGTCGATTATAGTGGGTTGAGATGTCGACAAATGCCCGGAATCAGACTTCAGCTGCCTACTAGCTGATGCCTCTAAGACACAATCAGTTAGCAGTTGTACACTTGTTAACTAACTTTCCAGACTTGTTAACTAACTTTCCAGACTTGTTAACTAACTTTCCAAACTTGTTAACTTTCCAAAATTGTTAACTAACTTTTCTTAACTTGAATGATTTTCCAGACTTATTAACTAACTCTACCGACCTGTTATCTAACTTTCCAAACCGGGTACCAGGACATGTTCTTGCCCCTCTCCCGGGTACCAGGAAATGTTCTTGTCCCTCCCCCGGGTACCAGGAAATGTTCTTGTCCCTCCCCCCCCCCCCCCGGGTACCAGGACATGTTCTTGCCCCCCTCCCCCGGGTACCAGGAAATGTTCTTGCCCCCCTCCCCCGGGTACCAGGAAATGTTCTTGCCCCCTTGGTTGGAGAGGGGGGGGGGGGGGGTAGGGGGAGGGAGAACTGTTGCAGACTCGGGCAATGGTTCTCATTATAGCTGTTTGTTGACTGTGGACAGGTACGTGTGATAGTGACTGTTGCCTGGCCTTTGAGTTCTAACCGTGACTGTGTGCTTTATCTTGTGTCTAATCAAGGATTTAATGAGCTAGCTCTCCATGCCTCTCATTGCCGAATCTCTCTCTCTCTCTCTCTCTCTCTCTCTCTCTCTCTCTCTCTCTCTCTCTCACACACTCTCTCACACTGTCAGGCACACACTCTGCTTATTTAGACAATAAGTAACCAGAGCTTAAAATGCACTGCGACCTCCAAGTAGTGTATCGGGACTTCTTGCCTTCTATGATAAATACCGGAAGTTAGGAGGACCCGTGTGCACGTTGACCACGTTAAAACGTTCCCGGCAGGTGGACACTCTACAGGCCAGGCCAGCAACTGGACACTACAGGGCAGGCCATACCGGCAGCTGGAACTCTAGAGGCCATGCCGGCAGCTGGACACTCTACAGGACAGGCCATGCCGGCGGCTGGATACTCTACAGGGCATGCCGGCAGCTGGACACTCTACAGGCCATGCCAGCAGCTGGACACTCTACAGGCCAGCAGCTGGACACTCTACAGGGCAGGCCATGCCGGCAGCTGGACACTCTACAGGCCAGGCCAGCAGCTGGACACTCTACAGGGCAGGCCATGCCGGCAGCTGGACACTCTAGAGGCCATGCCGGCAGCTGAACACTCTACAGGGCAGGCCATGCCGGTAGCTGGACACTCTACAGGGCAGGCCAGGCCGGCAGCTGGACACTCTACAGGGCATGCCGGCAGCTAGACACTCTACAGGACAGGCCATGCCAGCAGCTGGACACTCTACAGGGCAGGCCATGCCAGCAGCTGGACACTCTACAGGCCATGCCAGCAGCTGGACACTCTACAGGACAGACCATGCCGGCAGCTGGACACTCTACAGGGCAGACAATGCCGGCAGCTGGACACTACAGGGCAGGCCATGCCGGCAGCTGGACACTCTACAGGGCAGGCCATGCCGGCAGCTGGACACTCTACAGGACAGACCATGCCGGCAGCTGGACACTCTACAGGGCAGGCCAGGCCGGCAGCTGGACACTCTACAGGGCAGGCCATGCCGGCAGCTGGACACTCTACAGGGCAGGCCATGCCGGCAGCTGGACACTCTACAGGCCAGGCCATGCCGGCAGCTGGACACTCTACAGGGCAGGCTGGGCCGGCAGCTGGACACTCTACAGGACAGGCCATGCCGGCAGCTGGACACTCTACAGGGCATGCCGGCGGCTGGACACTCTACAGGGCAGGCCAGGCCGGCAGCTGGACACTACAGGACAGGCCATGCCGGCGGCTGGACACTCTACAGGGCATGCCATGCCGGCAGCTGGACACTCTACAGGGCATGCCATGCCGGCAGCTGGACACTCTACAGGGCAGGCCAGGCCGGCAGCTGGACACTCTACAGGACAGGCCATGCCGGCAGCTTGACACTCTACAGGGCAGGCCAGGCCGGCAGCTGGACACTCTACAGGGCAGGCCATGCAAGCAGCTGGACACTCTACAGGGCATGCCATGCCAGCAGTTGGACACTCTACAGGGCAGGCCATGCAAGCAGCTGGACACTCTACAGGACAGGCCATGCCGGCGGCTGTTCGGGCAACATGTTGACACTAGGTAACAAACCGATTAGGTGATATACACTCACATACAGTGACTGACTGAGTGCTAGAGAGCTGGTTTGTCACGCCGGTTGCATCCTAGGTAGAAATGTCAAAACCCTTACCTGCACAGTTCGTGGCGACTGCACTAGCCTTGCGGTGCTAAACCCTCAGGCTCAAAACTCCCCTGTCCTGCACCGCCATAACAGTGGGCGATAGAGGCATTGAGGACTGTCTGATGATGCTACAGGCACAGATAGAGCCTAGACACTAGTAGATTAGATACCACATATAGAGTCAGGTACAACACATACACACGCATACAGACATTTGTGGGAGCCTAGACACCAGACGTATGGTAGGTTAGATATCACATATAGAGTTAGGTACAACACATATACACGCATACAGACAGTTGTGGGAGCCTAGACACCAGACGTATGGTAGGTTAAATATCACATATAGAGTTAGGTACAACACATACACACGCTTACACACAGTTGTGGGGGCCTAGATACCAGACGTATGATAGGTTAGATACCACATATAGAGTTAGGTACAACACACACACACACACATACAGACAGTTGTTGGAGCCTATACACCAGACGTATGGTAGGTTAGATACCACATATAGAGTTAGGTACAACACATACACGCGCATAACCACAGTTGTGGGAGCCAAGACACCAGACGTATGGTAGGTTAGATACCACATACAGAGTTAGGTACAACACATACACACACACATACAGACAGTTGTCGGAGCCTATACACCAGACGTATGGTAGGTTCGATACCACATATAGAGTTAGGTACAGCACATACATATGCATACACACAGTTATGGGAGCCTAGACACCAGACGTATGGTAGGTTAGATACCACATATAGAGTTAGGTACAGCACATACATATGCATACACACAGTTGTGGGAGTCAAGACATCAGACGTATGATAGGTTAGATACCACATATAGAGTTAGGTACAGCACATACATATGCATACACACAGTTGTGGGAGTCAAGACACCAGACGTATGATAGGTTAGATACCACATATAGAGTTAGGTACAACACATGCATATGCATACACACAGTTATGGGAGCCAAGACACCAGACGTATGGGAGGTTCGATACCACATATAGAGTTAGGTACAACACATACATATGCATACACACAGTTATGGGAGCCAAGACACCAGACGTATGGGAGGTTCGATACCACATATAGAGTTAGGTACAGGACATACATATGCATACACACAGTTGTGGGAGCCAAGACACCAGATCTATGGGAGGTTCGATACCACATATAGAGGTAGGTACAGGACATACATATGCATACACACAGTTGTGGGAGCCAAGACACCAGATCTATGGGAGGTTCGATACCACATAAAGAGGTAGGTACAGGACATACAAATGCATACACACAGTTGTGGGAGCCAAGACACCAGACGTATGGGAGGTTAGATATCACATATAGAGTTAGGTACAACATTTACACACGCATACATACAGTTGTGGGAGTCTAGACACCAGACGTATGGTAGGTTAGATATCACATATAGAGTTAGGTACAACATTTACACACGCATACATACAGTTGTGGGAGTTTAGACACAAGACGTATGAGAGGTTAGGTGCCACACATACATGTTATATACAACACATATTCACATTTGAAGCCTTAGACATCAGACAGATAGTTAATGCTACTTATAGAGCTTAGATACAACACATATTCACATTTGAAGCCTTAGACATCAGACAGATAGTTAATGCTACTTACAGAGCTTAGATACAACACGCATGCGTGCACACACAGAGAGACACTAGATTACAATTCAGATTGACAATTAAATTGAGAGATTGTGTTGGGGTTTGTAACGATAACTACAGAGATGGATAATATAGTTGTGTGAGAATCTCTTGTGAGAGATTGGAGACCGAGATGCATTCTAACAAATGACAGATTAGGGGATTAGTTGTGTACAGCTGTTGTTGAAGTCATTACCGGTGAATGCCAGGGGGAAGGAACTTGTGGCCAGCGATGGGAAGATTGCCCGAGTTAACTGCCCACAGACGACAGCCAGCCACAGTTCATAGAGGTGACAGTCAGTGCTGGCACCATATGCAAGGCAACAGTTGTTTTCTGTGTTTTCATAAAGCCTTTACTTGTTGCAATATTGATGTTGTGCCGCCTTTACGCAAGTCTTGCTCCGTACACAGAAGCACACAGTAGTCTATCATTTATTAACGGTTACCTGTAGCAACAGCTCACGTGCACGCATCGTAAGTCGTCGTTGTTAAGATCAAACTGTATACAGGCAGAGATTGTTCAGATTAGTTTCCTTCAGTATGAAGGGACTTGTATTTGCCCTGTTTGTTGTTTTGTAGCTTTTCTGCCGAGTGGTGGTCGTGCTGGATTCTGAGAGATACCCCTGAGACTGTGCTTGTCTGTGGTAAGTTTGATGGTAATAGAGCTGCGGAGGGCCTTTCAATGTGTTAGCTGTTGCACTGGTCACAGAGAATGAGATCACGTTAGCCGACCGACACAGAAGTGCCGCTAGCTTGGTAGCATGGATGTCATTTAGTCTTTTCCTAGCACTCAGAGGTGGCGAGAACAGACGTTGTCACATTATCCTCGGTGGTAACCTTAGATTTCTTAGGTTCAAATACTTCACATACTACTTTGCCCTGTGTATGATTATATTTGTCTTGTGAGGAATATCAGTAAGGCCGTTATCACTATAAATGAACTGAGAAAGTTTACTATCAGAATTAGAAAAAGCAAGTCCGCTTTTTTTTTCTGGGCACACAGTAAGAATGGAAAACTAGAGAATATTGTGCAGCAAGTTGACTGGAGGGGGACAGACCAGGAAAGGCAATGTTGGACAGTTTGGTGTCATGTCCTTTGTGCAAATGTTAATCAGACATGATTAGCAGTGCGGCAGGAGAAAGACAAAGACAGATCTTCAGCTGCAAGTCCAAACGTCATGGAAGTGAAGAAGAGACCGACCATACCAGTTTCATTGACCATCAAATGCCATTTGGGCAGCGATTGGGCTTAGACAAACCCACTGTTCTGCAGACACAAACACTCATTGCAGATTCCTTGGTCTAGATTGTATCTCTACAGGATGTAAGTGCCGTTGCACACCTGGATGATGGTGTCACTTGATTGACTTTTGAACGGAAGTCCGAAGTAAGCTCTCATGCTGAGCTTGTACCTAGCTAGACATCGTCTGCTGGCTTCAGCAGCACAGAGAACAAGGTCGCCAGAACCTGTACGCTTAGCCATCTTGAACTCTGTTGTCGCTCCTTTCATTTGTTTAAATGGAGGACCGCTGCCACAGAGAAAACATGGGGGCCTCAACCGCAATAATAAAAATAATCATCATGTAGCAGATCCCTTGCAGAACGTCGCTCCCATCACTGTATGACTGAAAGAAACTCCGGTCTTTCTCGCCTCATGTAATTTCATATTCACGGAGTCATTTATGTCTTGGCTCCTGCCCCTCATTTCTGGTACCATGCCTTCTGCTATAATTTGTTCAAATCCGCCGTGACGCTTGGTATGAGTAAAACTGTTGACCTGATGTTTGTTAGCCAATCTTTCTTGATGTTGAGATCTTTTCAAATATCAGTATTTATTCTCTTCTTTGTCCGTGGTATTCTGAGACATTTTCTATAGCATTTCAGCTCAAACGTCCATTTGTTCTTCCTTAGGGGCTAACAGATAGTCCATGGCTTACATCCATATGTTGCTACAGGGAAGATACATGCTCTTAACATTTTCACTGATTTCCTTGCTGTTGCTTAACCATTTACTTTTAATGCTGTTTAAAATTAATAATAATATTTGTTTTAAACAAGACACGATCTTTTTGTCCGCCGCCTGTATGAAATGATTCTGAGGGGGGGGGGGGGGGGGGGAAAAGAATCACATGGGTCTTCAGGTTTGTTTGATTTCGCAATAGTAATAATTACTGTTATCTTTATCTTCTCTTTCAGTTCAGCGACTGTAAACTGTTGCGGACAGTTCTGGTTGTTTATCCACTTCTGGGCTTCAGTTTTGTTCTAGAACCCGAGTTTTGAGTGTACATCTGTTATACATATATCGCTTACTTGTATGCAGACTGTTGGTTCCTCGCCTCCCAGGCAGATGCACGCCAACTTTGACATAAATCCCTTTAAATATTCGACGGTCAAAGTAACGTTTTCCGGAAAGAGAGTAACTTCCCTTCCCATTCATGCCTTGTCGCGTCGCAGGGCTCTACTATGTTGCAGGAGTGTTATGGTATGGTTTAGTTCCGCGTTCGCTCTCCGTATGTAATGTTTGTGGGAGGTTGTGGTGTCTTGTCTCTTTGAGGCCCCACGGGCGCCTGTATACAAGTAAGAAGTACTGCTGGAGGAAGCGCGGCTAGCGCGATTATTCTTGTTAACGACACTGGGATATTTTTGTATTTCTTTGTTCATTGGCGATAGCTTCGCCCTGAAACAGAGAAGCCACTGACAAGGAACGTAGAAGTACAAACATATCTCGGTTTTCTGACCTCTGAACCGTCGCGCTGGTAGCAGAACATGAAAATAATCACGCAGGTGAGCGGTGGGAAGACGAGAAAAGAAAGAATGGTTAAAGCGTTGACAATAAGGATTGTTGCGAGGGCCCTTTGTGAGCGAGTAAACAGTGCCGAGAAACAGATAGATCATTACGGTCAGAGGAGAATGGCACTGCGAGGAGTTAAACGGGATCTGGCTGACGCTCGACACTCGGGTGAGGGGCGAGACGGAAATACAATCAGAGTGTTACTGGTACCATCGGAATTTTAACTCTTTGCTTGCTGCTGAAGATGGGGACAGAGCGCTTATGGGAGTGTCCCGAGTGATGTGATGTCGATTCTTAATTTAACATTCAACATTCAATAAGGAATACATGACACCCCCTGCAACCTAGGAGAGACCGTGCGATCCGATGAGGCATGAATATGAAGGGAAGTCACTCTCTTTGTGTGGCGAAAAAGGTCACTTGAACATATTCGACTTCTGCGACATCCTTCTTAGGGGATCAGTGGCTCTGTACTGCCTCTCCCCGGCCCCGTAATGTGGTCACAGAACCCACATGTGGAACCTGTCGCTAGCAGTCTACAGAGTTGCTGTCGCGCCTCTTATCATCTCTGGCTGTGTTTGCGTGATTGGCAGATCTGAAACCCAAGCCATAGAAACCCTGTTCAACCTCACATAAAGTTATAATTAGGGTCCTCGAAAGAGTCCGGTGTCAGCAGCTGCTGCTGTTCTGTGTGGGTAGGTATATATAATGAAGCTGCTGAAAGGAGCCACTTTGAAGGAAATGGGGTGCTGATTTGTTTGTTGTGATTGGAAGTTAGACAGAACGCTACGTACGGTGGGAAGTAGGGGGAAGAGAGGGGGGATGTTTTGGAGTTACCTAGATGTGTCATGTCAGGTTGTTCAGTCACGTGACGTGTTTTTAATTACTGTAACTGCTGGCGGTTGGAAATCTTCCTTTGTGAATTTTTTCATAAACATATACTTTAAGAGAGAGAGAGAGAAAGAGAGAGAGAGAGAGAGAGAGAGAGAGAGAGAGAGAGAGAGAGAGAGAACTGAATAGAATCAGCTGTGTAGTTTAAAGGTCAGTCATACGCCATACGGCGACCCGCGTAAAGGTCACGTTAATACAGGTCAGATAATCTGCCCTTGACCTTCTGTTGAGATTGGTTGATTAAACCACAGAAACCTGCCCACTGATCTTATATATCCCTGCGATCATCCTATTGCTATGCTTCAGCTATCTATTGCCCTTATTCTTTCCCGCTCTCTCTCTCTCTCTCTCTCTCTCTCTCTCTCTCTCTCTCTCTCTCTCTCTCTCAGGTATTGGTACTCTGAAAAATGAGAACTTAGAAGGGCCAAATGTCTGAGGGGCCTGCGTGCCCGAATTGTAACCCTTTGAAAATAGTTCGTTCGTACTCTCTCTCTCTCTCTCTCCTCTTGTGTTCTCCTCTCACCCTCATTACTGTACGATGTTTTACGCCATCGACTTGATGTTGGCGTAAAGGGAAGGAACGGATGCACTTGTTATATGCAAACTCACACAGTCAGTGTTGGCGTCTGCTCAAGTTTGGTCTGGCTGTGGTTTTGAACTGACAACACGGGCTGGGAGTTTATACAGCAAGATGTCTACAGTGTTGTCTCTTTAGAAGAAGTTCATCTGTTTATTATCTGGCCATCGTCTACTTGTGGGCGTCTATTGTGGGATCTCTGAGGGCTACAACAATCACATGGTCAGCTTTAGAATCTGGTGGTAACCAGTGCAGAGATAAGGAACACGACAGGGATAGGTGACAGAAAGAAAGACAGACTCAAAGAAAGGGAGAAAGACAGACAGCGAGAGAGAAAGAGAAAAAAAAAGAAAGAGAGAGAGAGAAAGAGAGAGAGAGAAAGAAAGAAAGAGAGAGAGAGAAGGAGAGAGAGAGAAAGAGAGAGAGAGAACGAACGAATGAACGAACAAACTTTGTTTTAAAAGGGTTAAGAATTGGGCACGCAGGCCCGTCTAACATTCTTACATCATTTCATTCATACATCAAGTAATATTAAAAATTAGCAAAAGCATCACAATAATCAATACAAGCACTGGAATGTGCACATTTCTAGCTACAGTAAACCATAGTAGTTGTAACAAATCTAGGGAAAATAGATAGATAGAGAGAGAGAGAGAGAGAGAGAGAGAGAGAGAGAGAGAGAGAGAGAGAGAGAGAGAGAATGATGTGTTTGCTTAGCCTTGTATTGCTTTGCCTTGTATGTGCTGCAGACTGAGTTGATAGACATGTTTGACACTCTTACGACTATAGAACAGTAGCTGAGATCCAGTTATGTTCGGTGTCTGTAGTTGCGATGTCAGATACCTGATAACTCTGACATGTACCGGCGTGGTTTGTCACTGAATGTACCTGCGTGGTTTGTCACTGAATGTACCTACGGGGTTTGTCACTGAATGTACCTACGTGGTTTGTCACTGAATGCACCTACGGGGTTTGTCACTGAATGTACCTACGGGGTTTGTCACTGAATGTACCTACGTGGTTTGTCACTGAATGTACCTACGTGGTTTGTCACTGAATGTACCTACGGGGTTTGTCACTGAATGTATATACGGGGTTTGTCACTGAATGTACCTACGTGGTTTGTCACTGAATGCACCTACGTAGTTTGTCACTGAATTTACCTACGGATTTTGTCACTGAATGTACCTACGGGGTTTGTCACTGAATGTACCTACGGATTTTGTCACTGAATGTACCTACGGGGTTAGTCACTGAATGTACCTACGTGGTTTGTCACTGAATGCACCTACGGGGTTTGTCACTGAATGTACCTACGTGGTTTGTCACTGAATGCACTTACGGGGTTTGTCACTGAATGTACCTACGGGGTTTGTCACTGAATGTACCTACGGATTTTGTCACTGAATGTACCTACGGGGTTTGTCACTGAATGTACCTACGTGGTTTGTCACTGAATGTACCTAAGGGGTTTGTCATTGAATGTACCTACGTGGTTTGTCACTGAATGCACCTACGGGGTTTGTCACTGAATGTACCTACGGGTTTTGTCACTGAATGTACCTTGGTGGTTTTCACTTTATGTTGTATGTTCATTTGGTACTGGATGTTGTAGCCCTTGATCTGACACTCATTGTTGTGCTATACGTGTGTCACTGACTGACTGCTGCACGTTCATGGTTTCACTGACATGTGTGGCACGTGCTTGTTGTCGTGTCCTCAGGGCTGCCCATGTCCATGACCTTCGTCTGCATGCTTTTGATCACCTCGGTTTAATGGATCGTTAGAGTCCTTCTTCGTCCGGGTTCCGGGGCCCCATTGTTCGAGAAACAGAGAACAGACACACTACTTCCTAGCAAACATGTCGTAACAGTTGACCAATTAGTATTTGTTCCTTCGAAGTCGGAGTGCATCTGTTTGGGAAGCAAGAAAGTAACAGTCTGAATACAAATAAGCCAGATATGTAAAACAGATGTGCACTAAAAACTCAAGTACTAAATCAAGACTGAAGACCAGAAGTGGACGAACAACCAGAACTTACCACCGGAGTTTACAGCCGGTGAGTGCGAAGAAAAAGAAGTAACCTTCTTATGATGCTGGTTTCACACACTGCTGAACACCTTCCACACCCGGCCACCAGCTGTCCACCGTTTGCTAGTTTCTGGTATTTGCTTTTTCTATATCAGGTTCCGGAACAACGCTAAAGTCCAGACACGGACGAACATCCAGAGTTTACCCATGGAATTTACATCAGGTGAACACGGAGAAGAAGAAGACAGTGCATTGACAACTTAGTGACGTGTTGACAAGTTCCCCTTTATTTGAGAGACTGGGCGTCACGGTCACGTATTTGTGTCGTTATCATTTAAACGCTATCGATTCTACTATAGTGGGAGACGTCAGGGAACGAGGTAGACACGATTGTTCATGGCGTTAATGTAGAACCCTCTCTACCAAGAACTTTGCCGGTGTTCATTGGCACACACTACATCTATACCTGGAATTGCTTACGCAAGCTAGCGAAGCCGTGGTGTATTGTATGACCTTATGACCACTCTGGTAAGGGCGCACAGATCTCTATGGTCAGATAGCCAGAGATTGGTCAGTGGTAGAGATGCCATTCCGGTTCTGGGGCGTGTGTTGGAATACTGTTGCTTGTGTGTGCTTGCTGTGTTGTTTGTGTGGCTCCTTCTGTCGTGTAGTGTCGTGGCACATTTATTAGACATTTAATGTATATTGATTCATAGCCATTCTCATTCAAGAGATGCAGACAATTTCCTGTTTTAATACAAAGTTAGTTTTTAGATAAGCCGATATTAGTCTGCGTATTCTTTGTTTGAGGATTCGCTTTGTCGGTTTCTTGCAACAGAAGCAAATAAACTTTAAGTTGAAAATGTGTCGCTAACTAGATTTTCCCAAAATATTTCTGACTGGACTAGAGGTCAACAGTTGTTGGTATTTCGCTAGCTCCCGTTAAAACATTTTTGAGTAAACTTAAGTCAACAGTTTCCAGCATTAAATTGTAGCTCAACAGTTGTTGGTATTTCGCTAGCTCCCGTTAAAACATTTTTGAGTAAAATTAAGTCAACAGTTTCCAGCATTAAATTGTAGGTCAACAACTGTCAGTGTTAAAAGTGGATCAGGATTGTTTCGACAGTCAGCGTCTCGTATAAACTTGTGTGACTGGACTGTGAGGCAGAGACACCACACAACGGTAGTTATGCCCCGAAACCCGAGATCTGCCGCTGGTGGCACCTACCTGAACCTGCTGGCGTCCCGCTACCAGAGCACAGCCTCCGAGAAGGAGCCGCCCCTGACAGCTAAACAATATGCCTTTAACTCTTTTCAGGAGGAGGAGCTCCTTGAGGGAGGCAGGACTGTGATCAGGACCACTCGCACCGAGACCAGCTACTCGGGAGGAGGTGAGTTGGCCGTTCTACAGCTATGTGTTATTTCTTCTTCTTCTGCTGCTCCTGCTGCTACTTCTTCTTCTTCTTCTCCTCCTCCTTCTCTTCTTCTTCTTCTTCTTCTTCTTCTTCTTCTTCTTCTTCTTCTTCTTCTTCTTCTTCTTCTTCTTCTTCTTCTTCTTCTTCTTCTTCTTCTTCTTCTTCTTCTTCTTCTTCTTCTTCTTCTTTTTCTTCTTCTTCTTCTTCTACTTCTTCTTCTTCTTCTTCTTCTTCTTCTTCTTCTTCTTCTTCTTCTTCTTCTTCTTCTTCTTCTTCTTCTTCTTCTTCTTCTTCTTCTTCTTCTTCTTCTCCTCCTCCCTCACTCCCTCCCTCCCTCCCTTCCTTCCTTCCTTCCTTCCTTCCTTCCTTCCTTCCTTCCTTCCTTCCTTCCTTCCTTCCTTCCTTCCTTCCTTCCTTCCTTCCTTCCTTCCTTCCTTCCTTCCTTCCTTCCTTCCTTCCTTCCTTCCTTCCTTCCTTCCTTCCTTCCTCCTTCCTTCCTTCCTTCCTCCCTCCCTCCCTTCCTTCCCTCCTCCCTCCTTCCCTCCTTCCTTCCTTCCTTCCTTCCTTCCTTCCTTCCTTCCTTCCTTCCTTCCTTCCTTCCTTCCTTCCTTCCTTCCTTCCTTCCTTCCTTTCTTTCTTTCTTTCTTTCTTTCTTTCTTCCTTCCTTCCTTCCTTCCTTCCTTCCTTCCTTCCTTCCTTCCTTCCTTCCTTCCTTCCTTCCTTCCTTCCTTCCTTCCTTCCTTCCTTCCTTCCTTCTTTCCTTCCTTCCTTCCTTCCTTTCTTTTTCATTCTTCTTTCTTCGTTCTTTCTTCTTTTTCCTCGTCTTCCTCTTCCTCCTCTTTTTCTTCGCCTTTTTCCTCGTCTTCCTCTTCCTCCTCTTTTTCTTCGCCTTTTTCATCGTCTGCGTCTTCTTCTCTTCTTCTTGTCCATTTACTTGACACCTTCTTTGTTAGTTTTTATAGACCCACATCCTTGTGTACATCGATCATCTTCCTTCTCCCCCCCCTCCCCCTCTCTTCCTCCTCTTCTTCATTTTCATTTCTCTTCCTATCTTTTTCTTCTGCGGATCATCGTGCTGCTTGTTCTGCTTCTGCTTCATTTATTTACTTCTTTTGTAGTGTTAGAAAAGGGGAAAGGGGAGGGGGGATCTTTGAGCCAGAGGATTTAAGGCCGCATGGTCAGCTCTGTGGCATGGTCAGCTCTGTGACATGGTCAGTTCTGTGGCATGGTCAGCTCTGTGGCATGGTCAGCTCTGTGACATGGCCAGCTCTGTGGCATGGTCAGTTCTGTGGCATGGTCAGCTCTGTGGCATGGTCAGCTCAGTGACATGGTCAGCTCTGTGGCATGGTCAGCTCTGTGGCATGGTCAGCTCTGTGGCATGGTCAGCTCTGTGGCATGGTCAGCTCTGTGGCATGGTCAGTTCTGTGGCATGGTCAGCTCTGTGGCATGGCCAGCTCTGTGGCATGGTCAGCTCTGTGGCATGGTCAGCTCTGTGGCATGGTCAGCTCTGTGGCATGGTCAGCTCTGTGGCATGGTCAGCTCTGTGACATGGTCAGCTCTGTGGCATGGTCAGTTCTGTGGCATGGTCAGCTCTGTGACATGGTCTGCTCTGTGACATGGTCAGTTCTGCGACATGGTCAGCTCTGTGGCATGGTCAGTTCTGCGACATGGTCAGCTCAGTGACATGGCCAGCTCTGTGGCATGGTCAGCTCTGTGGCATGGTCAGCTCTGTGACATGGTCAGCTCTGTGGCATGGTCAGCTCTGTGGCATGGCCAGTTCTGTGGCATGGTCAGCTCTGTGACATGGTCTGCTCTGTGACATGGTCTGCTCTGTGACATGGTCAGTTCTGCGACATGGTCAGCTCTGTGACATGGTCAGCTCTGTGGCATGGCCAGTTCTGTGGCATGGTCAGCTGTGTGACATGGTCTGCTCTGTGACATGGTCAGTTCTGCGACATGGTCAGCTCTGTGACATGGCCAGCTCTGTGGCATGGTCAGCTCTGTGACATGGTCAGCTCTGTGGCATTGTCAGTTCTGTGGCATGGTCAGCTCTGTGGCATGGTCAGCTCTGTGACATTGCCAGCTCTGTGGCATGGTCAGCTCTGTGGCATGGTCAGCTCTGTGACATGGTCAGCTCTGTGGCATGGTCAGTTCTGTGGCATGGTCAACTCTGTGGCATGGCCAGCTCTGTGGCATGGTCAGCTCTGTGACATGGTCAGCTCTGTGGCATGGTCAGTTCTGTGGCATGGTCAGCTCTGTGGCATGGTCAGCTCTGTGACATGGTCAGCTCTGTGGCATGGCCAGTTCTGTGGCATGGTCAGCTCTGTGACATGGTCAGCTCTGTGACATGGTCTGCTCTGTGACATGGTCAGTTCTGCGACATGGTCAGCTCTGTGACATGGCCAGCTCTGTGGCATGGCCAGCTCTGTCGCCACGGACTCAGCAGCTCTATGACTCTATAAAAGAAACAAACGATTTATGCCTCCCATTCGTAGTCGTTACTCTTCCTGATTTGGCATATTATGCTTTTTTCTACCGAGGTCACCAGGCGGCTCGGGTGAGGCTCGATGACAGGTCTGCTGTGGGTTAAATGGATGCTAGGGTGGTTTAACATCCCTTAGCGGTTCGGATAAGGCTCTCGTGGGACCTCGTAATGGGGCAAGCAGAGCAGAGGATCCGAGGGTTTCAAGTATGGCGATAAGAAGTGGCGGGCAGTACTAAGTCGTTTTAGAGATTATATAATAAAGTAAAGAAAACTAGGGGTATTGATTCCCTTGGCGGCCGCGTGACAAGACAACTTGACCTCTGAGTTATCTCTCCTCTGCAAAATTTGGATTTTTATTCTATATAAATTCATAGCACCATATGCCTCAGGAGCACTAACACCTCTACAACCCTCGTGTAACTAGCTGACATGACGAATTAAACACTCACTAAGCCACCGGCACTTAACATTATGAAATGACACCCGCCAATTTGTCCTATTTTTTTTTTTTAATTTATTTATAAAAAGTCATAGAAACAAATGCTCAGGAGACCCTGATGACCCCTGCGCCCCCCCCCCCCCACGGCATAGTTGTCGATGACTGTCGCTGCTTAGTTGTGTACTACGAGAGGCATGATCACCCTCGTCTGTCGACATGACACTTGATGATGGTGATGCTGTTGTTTGACCCCAAACTGCCACCCGAGCGCCAGCTGACACCCGCCTATATAATCATTGTTACACATTTTACTATCTAAGGTTTATATTTCCAACCCCTCAACGAAGCCAATCAATACCCCGCTCTTCCTTTATTCTAATATATAACTTACACAGGTCTAGTGTCATATCGCTCTATTTGATCACTTTTGTACATTTCTACTCATATGACCAGTTTTCTTTCTCGTTACTGCAATAAGTGTTTGCCAGACTATTGGACAATAAACGGTCCTAGCCCATACAGCAGGGACATTTGCCTGAATAAGTTGCGTACTGGGGGCGCTAAACTTGTCCATGCATGCCTCAGCAAGTTATAAATAGGAAACTGAAGTCTCTCTTTCTCTCTCTCTCTCTCTCTCTCTCTCTCTCTCTCTCTCTCTCTCTCTCTCTCTCTCTCTCTCTCTCTCTCTCTCTCGTATCTGTAGGTAATTGTCTCTTCATGCCGGCTGTGTTTGTGTAGTTGGCAGATCTGGTAAGAAAGCAATAATATCACACAACGAACACCAGTCAGGAGGCAGCACAAATACTTCATCAACATTCCAGTCGTATTGGCGCCGGAGTGATTGTGCCAAGACTTCACCTTTCTGCTCTCTTTACCTACACTCGAGGTCTGTGCCCAACCCTAACCTGTCTTATATGTTGACCCTCACTCAGTGGGCTGGGTCCAACCCTAATATGCACCCACACTGGACTACAGGCTTTACTTAACCGTTCTAGGGTGTTCCAATATAACTATGGCATGGCACTGTTACACACTGCAATCTTGGAGAAGTGAGAACTTTTAATAACAAAACGGCCCAAATCTCACCTGTCTTCTACCTGTACCAACACCCAGGTACAGGCCCGGGCAACACATGCGCTTGGAACACGGCCAGACGCCAGTTTGATTGCCACTGGTTGCTGGTGAACTTGACATACCTGCTTGTTGAGTTTTTGCTAGAAATTCTCAGAGGGAAATAGCCCGGAGTAGCAAATTAAGACCCGCCATCTTAACTGTCAACTGATGCCTTGCTTTGTGTATGTGTGTGTGGGGGGGGGGGGGGTGATGAGGATATAATGGCAGGAGACAACTTGAGAAGAAATATGTGGCATTAGTACACAGTACGTGAATTGGATGGAAGAAAACAAACTGGAAGATTCACCTCATGATGGCATGCTGTTGATGACTGTCACAGTGGTCAGTGAATGTTCTGTGTTCGCTACTGCAAGATCATGCCAGAGGGGATAACCAGTGTCCAGTAAATGTGTCCTAAATATCCAAGTAGACCACTAGCTGTTGTTTTTCCCTGTTGTTGTTGTTTCAAGTGCTGTTAACATGCTGTACCAGGAGCACCGACTCCAGGAGTTGAGGGAACCCTTCCTTGACGTCTGTGGGCGCTTGTGAGAGACTAGACATCGAAGCACAGCATGAGCTTCCTTCTGTGTGTACGCTATGTATGGCATAGAATCCCTTCGCAGTTGGACATTGGAAAGAAAGTTTCAAGTATGCCGGTTGTAGCATTTACAAAATTTACAAAGATAACATACCCACAGCAGGATTAGGTGATCAGAGTGTTCAACGGTTTTGTAAGTGTGGAGAGGTGATACTTATAGTACACACAGGTGAGGTCTGATATACTTTCATATCCAGAGACAAAACAAACAACAAAGAAAGATAAAACATGCCTCATTTGTTTCTTATTGTTTCATCGCTGTTAGTTTGTATATATTTCTTGCAATTTTGAAATGCAATTAGCAATATTACTTTCTGATTGTCACTTCCTATGCCTTTCTCCTCCCCTCTTCCCCTCTATGTCGTTCCTTCATTTGGTTGTTCACACGTAGAACTTGTCTGCCTGCAGACTCACAGAACAGACAGACAAGTCAAGACTTCTCGTCCAATCACTGGTAAGCTTCACCAGAGCCAGGTGTCTCACTTTGTTTATTTAGTCTACAATCCATGCTGAAACAGATCAGTTTTATTTGTGTGCTATGTCATGCAGGTGTGCAAGAAAATGAGCAAGCAGATAGGCCTGCAGGCTGCTGTGAAGTGTGGATGAACTGTGACCTGGCTGATATACTGAATGCTGTACAAGAAGTAACAAGTTTGCAAGAACCAAATGAGGACTGAATCGGCAACCATAGTCAGACTGGAAGTACAGCAAGTTAAACAGAGTGTGGCCAGACACAGGCATTATGCAGGAAGCCAAAGAAGAATGAGAAGCCAACACAGAACTGGTGTCATCAGCCACTGTATACTGCGGGATTTACTAGAGGAGAAGATCCAAGCACTAATGGACTGAATGATTTGATGTGCAGTGTGGATAATGTATCGACTAACTAACTGACAGTTAGTACACATATGGGTATACTGCATCTGCATACACTGCAAATGTCACATCAGTATACACTGAATCTGCCCACACTACATCTGGAGACAGTGAATGTTTCTAAAGACAGCAGTTGATGCAGACACCCGCTCCAGGTAATCTCCATGTGAAGATAGCACCAACAGAACTGAAATTATCTGCAGTCAACACGACCAGTCTCAACGTTTTCATGGCAGGAAAGACAAAAAGACAATTAGTCACAAACTTAAGAAAATCAAGAAGAGGTTTACCTTTTTTTTTGGTCACATGATAAGAGAAAAACTGTAACAATGAAAATGATTTATTTAGAGAGCTAAAGGAAAACAGTGAGAGAAGGTTGTAGAAACTGTATGTCATCATGTCTTGGAACCATGCCAGCACATGTAGTGACTCATTCTGTTGGGGATGGGGAGATGTTGACATTGTTGTCTATACCAAATGTCAGGACATTTGAAGTAATTGCATGTTTGTTTGTTTGTTTGTTTGTTTGTTTGCATTCATCAACTTTAAGCAGGCAGAAAGTCCTAGTTGTTTATCTATATCTGGACTCTGCTTTTGCTGAAAGACCTGCAGTTTGCATGCACATATGTTTGACAGATTGGGCTTGTTTGTTATGAGTTAGATTATCTACACAGCACTCCAGACTCATCCATAGGTGCTTAGATTCCCCTCTCAACATATTCATTGTCGTATGGTTAATAGTGCCAGTCCTATGTTGGTAAACAAGACTTCATGTGCGTCCAGTATGCTGTCTCATCTGACTTGTCACTGATAAGCGCGCATACCTCGGCATTGACAGCAGCTGGATTCTGCGTCCGACAACTCCTCTCAAGTGTCACGACACAGAAGAATGTGAGATTGGGCACTTTAAATGCTGGTATCCATTCCTCACCTGGATGAATGTCTGTAAGGCTACAAACCTGCATGATGTCATCCTCTGCCCTACCCAGCCATGATTTGCCCCTTTTAAGCCTATTGCCCTTTTTCATGAAGAGCATGTGGTGCAAAGGGTGATTCAGATCTGAGCTTATTTTGAGGTATGCACGGGCCCTTCAGATCTTGATCCTGTAGTTTAGGGAAGTCAAGAAGTGTCTCTAGTGTGCCCCAGAATAATGTACATTGCTTTATTTTGTACTTTCTCAAGTCTCCCAGTCTGAGTATGGCTGACAGTGAGGATGGCTAGAGCATATTCGACGTGAGAAAGTGCAAGTCCCTGGAACAGAAGAAGTCTCTGCTCAGTGTTAGCGGCAGCCAGACCCTCATTGCAGACAGGTCCTTGCGTGCTTTATTTTTATGCAGACAGTTGGTTCCTCACTGCTCAGGCAGATGCACTACAACTTGAAGGAAACAACCCCTAATAAGTCGACCTTAACAACATTAGGGTGCAGTGGGTCTGTTCTTGTTTTCTCCAAAATAGGGCCTCAGAACCCCCACAGAGAGATGATGATGATAGTGATGATGGTTGTAATGATGCTGATGGTAATGATGATGGTAATGATGTGATGGTGGTGATGATGTGATGGTGATGAGAATGCGGTGGTGATGGTAATGATGTGATGAAAATGATGTAATGGTGGTGATGTGATGGTGGTGTTGATGATGTGATGGTGGTGATGATATAATGGTGATGATGATGTGATTGAAATGGTGTTATGATGGTGGTAATGATGTGATGGTGATGGTAATGATGTGATGATTGTAGTAATGATGTGATGGTGATGATGTGATGGTGGTGATTTGATGGTGGTGTTGATGATGTGATGGTGGTGATGTGATGGTGGTGTTGATGATGTGATGGTGGTGATGATATAATGGTGATGATGATGTGATTGAAATGGTGTTATGATGGTGGTAATGATGTGATGGTGATGGTAATGATGTGATGATTGTAGTAATGATGTGATGGTGATGATGTGATGGTGGTGGTGGTGATAGTGATGATGATGATGATGGTGATGGTGGTGGTGGTGATGATGTCATGATGATAGTGGTGATGGTGATGATGATGTCATGATGATCTTGGTGATGAAGATGATGATAGAGGTGGTGATGATGATGGTTGTGGTGATAATGATGACAACAGGTAAATCTTGATGTTTGTATTCATGTGTTGTCTGCTTTGCAGGGATGAGGACAGACATCGTGAAGATGTGGACTTTGGCACGCAGACAGCTGAGCAGGATGTAGTAAGTGCTTTTTATTCTTATATTACCTGACATTTCTGTACTAGATGATCAGTGTGGCAACAAGCAATCAATATAGACCTCACAGTCAATACATCAATATAGACCTCACAGTCAATACATCAATATAGACCTCACAGTCAATACATCAATATAGACCTCACAATCAATACAACAATATAGACCTCACAGTCAATACATCAATATAGACCTCACAGTCATTACATCAATAAAGACCTCACAGTCAATACATCAATATAGACCTCACAGTCAATACATCAATATAGACCTCACACTCAGTACAACAATATAGACCTCACAGTCAATACATCAATATAGACCTCACAGTCAATACATCAATATAGACCTCACAGTCAATACATCAATTTAGACCTCACAGTCAATACAACGATATAGACCTCACAGTCAATATAGACCTCACAGTCAATACATCAATATAGACCTCACAGTCAATACATCAATATAGACCCTACAGTCAGTACATCAATATAGACCTCACAGTCAATACATCAATATAGACCTCACAGTCAATACATCAAAATAGACCTCACAGTCAATACATCAATCTAGACCCCACAGTCAGTACATCAATATAGACCTCACAGTCAATACATCAATATAGACCTCACAGTCAATACATCAATATAGACCTCACAGTCAATATGGACCTCACAGTCATTACATCAATATAGACCTCAGTCAATACATCAATATAGACCTCACAGTCAATACATCAATATAGACTTCACAGTCAATACATCAATATAGACCTCACAGTCAATACATCAATATAGACCTCACAGTCATTACATCAATATAGACCTCACAATCAATACATCAATATAGACCTCACAGTCAATATGGACCTCACAGTCATTACATCAATATAGACCTCACAGTCAATACATCAATATAGACCTCACAGTCAATACATCAATATAGACCTCACAGTCAATACATCAATATAGACCTCACAGTCAATACATCAATATAGACCTCACAGTCCATACATCAATATAGACCTCACATTCATTACATCAATATAGACCTCACAGTCAATACATCAATATAGACCTAACAGTCAATATATCAATATAGACCTCACAGTCAATACATCAATATAGACCTCACAGTCAATATAGACCTCACAGTCAATACATCAATATAGACCTCACAATCAATACATCAGTATAGACCTCACAGTCAATATAGACCTCACAGTCAATACATCAATATAGACCTCACAGTCAATACATCAATATAGACCTCACAGTCCATACATCAATATAGACCTCACAGTCATTACATCAATATAGACCTCACAGTCAATACATCAATATAGACCTCACAGTCCATACAACAATATAGACCTCACAGTCAATACATCAATATGGACCTCACAGTCAGTACAACAATATAGACCTCACAGTCAATACATCAATATAGACCTCACAGTCAATACATCAATATAGACCTCACAGTCAAAATAGACCTCACAGTCAATACAACAATATAGACCTCACAGTCAATACATCAATATAGACCTCACAGTCAATACATCAATATAGACCTCACAGTCAATATAGACCTCACAGTCAATACATCAATATAGACCTCACAGTCAATATAGACCTAACAGTCAATACATCAATATAGACCTCACAGTCAATACATCAATATAGACCTCACAGTCAATATAGACCTCACAGTCAATACATCAATATAGACCTCACAGTCAATACATCAATATAGACCTCACAGTCCATACATCAATATAGACCTCACAGTCATTACATCAATATAGACCTCACAGTCAATACATCAATATAGACCTCACAGTCCATACATCAATATAGACCTCACAGTCAGTACATCAATATAGACCTCACAGTCAATACATCAATATAGACCTCACAGTCAGTACATCAATATAGACTCACAGTCAATACATCAATATGGACCTCACAGTCAGTACAACAATATAGACCTCACAGTCAATACATCAATATAGACCTCACAGTCAATACATCAATATAGACCTCACAGTCAAAATAGACCTCACAGTCAATACAACAATATAGACCTCACAGTCAATACATCAATATAGACCTCACAGTCAATACATCAATATGGACCTCACAGTCAGTACAACAATATAGACCTCACAGTCAGTACATCAATATAGACATCACAGTCATTACATCAATATACACCTCACAGTCAATACATCAATATAGACCTCACAGTCATTACATCAATATAGACCTCACAGTCATTACATCAGTATAGACCTCACAGTCAATACATCAATATAGACCTCACAGTCAATACATCAATATAGACCTCACAGTCAATACATCAATATAGACCTCACAGTCAATACATCAATATAGACCTCACAGTCAATACATCAATATAGACCTCACAGTCGTTACATCAATATAGACCTCACAGTCGTTACATCAATATAGACCTCACAATCAATACATCAATAGAGACCTTGCAGTCAATACATCAATATAGACCTTGCAGTCAATACATCAATTTAGACCTCACAGTCAATACGTCAATATAGACCTCACAGTCGTTACATCAATATAGACCTCACAATCAATACATCAATATAGACCTCGCAGTCAATACATCAATATAGACCTCACAGTCGTTACATCAATATAGACCTCACAGTCGTTACATCAATATAGACCTCACAATCAATACATCAATATAGACCTCACAGTCAATACATCAATACAGACCTCACAGTCGTTACATCAATATAGACCTCACAGTCGTTACATCAATATAGACCTCACAGTCGTTACATCAATATAGACCTCACAGTCAATACATCAATATAGACCTCACAGTCGTTACATCAATATAGACCTCACAGTCGTTACATCAATATAGACCTCACAGTCATTACATCAATATAGACCTCACAGTCATTACATCAATATAGACCTCACAGTCGTTACATCAATATAGACCTTACAGTCGTTACATCAATATAGACCTCACAGTCATTACATCAATATAGACCTCACAGTCAGTACAACAATACAGACCTCACAGTCAATATAGACCTCACAGTCAGTACATCAATATAGACCTCACAGTCAATACATCAATATAGACCTCACAGTCAATACATTAATATAGACCTCACAGTCAATATAGACCTCACAGTCAATACAACAATATAGACCTCACAATCAGTACAACAATATACTCCTCACAGTCAATACATCAATATAGACCTCACAATCAGTACAACAATATACTCCTCACAGTCAATATACACCTCACAGTCAATACATCAATATAGACCTCACAGTCAATACATCAATATAGACCTCACAGTCAATATAGACCTCACAGTCAATACAACAATATAGACCTCAGAGTCAATATAGACCTCACAGTCAATACATCAATATTGACCTCACAGTCAATACATCAATTTAGACCTCACAGTCAATACAACGATATAGACCTCACAGTCAATATAGACCTCACAGTCAATACATCAATATAGACCTCACAGTCAATACATCAATATAGACCCTACAGTCAGTACATCAATATAGACCTCACAGTCAATACATCAATATAGACCTCACAGTCAATACATCAATATAGACCTCACAGTCAATATATCAATATAGACCTCACAGTCAATATAAACCTCACAGTCAATACATCAAAATAGACCTCACAGTCATTACATCAATATAGACCTCACAGTCAATACATCAATATAGACCTCACAGTCAATACATCAATATAGACCTCACAGTCAATACATCAATATAGACCTCACAGTCATTACAACAATATAGACCTCACAGTCAATACAACAATATAGACCTCACAGTCAATATAGACCTCACAGTCGTTACATCAATATAGACCTTACAGTCAATACATCAATATAGACCTCACAGTCAATACATCAATATAGACCTCACAGTCATTACAACAATACAGACCTCACAGTCAATATAGACCTCACAGTCAGTACAACAATACAGACCTCACAGTCAATACATTATTCCCAGGTGTAGATGAAGGCTGAAGAATGTAGTCCTAGAACCTCAAACATGATTTCATACATGGGCATACAAAACCCAAAACAAAGAAGAAGCCACATTTCACTTCATAGTTAAATGTTCATTGCCCAGACTTCTACACCATATAGATCTCTTTATGCTGTGTTTAAAAACTGCCTACTCCAGTGCTTGTTTCATTAGTGGATCTGGTACCATCTTGTCAGTGATTGTTGACTGCCATAGGTTCTACAGGATACTCTGTCTCTTGTCCTGGTTGAACACTCTCTGGGACTGTTGTTTGTACAGCACTTGGTGTTATCTTCCCTCCTTTATCGATGACCACCTTTTACAGTCCTGCCTTAAACAATATTTATAATATGCAGTCCCTATCGTGAAAGTGTTGAAAGTGGAAGGGAGACAGTCACCGCTCTTAGGCTGATAAAATGTGTCTTTCCTCTTAGTTGTTTATGTTCTCATTGTAACACTGATGGGAGTTTTGTGTTGTCTGATGAAGCTAAGGTTTTGTATTGCACATTGTTCACAGATCCACTTCAATGAGATGTCAACCACCAAGGCCCAGTTTGAGTCTCAACCCTCAGCAGCTCCCAGAAAGCAACAGATTGACTTCCAGCAGGAGATCCTCTCTGCCGAGGGTGGAGTCTATGAAAGCCAGCCTCAGGTCTTCCAGCAGTGGCAGAATGAGGTGGAAGAGGAGGGAGTCTTTGAAAACGAGCCACAGAAACGAGCAGATGTTGTCAGAGAAGCCGATTCCGACAAGACAGCAGACCTACCGCCTGTGGGCACTGCTCAGAGTATGCGTGCCAAATTCATGTCTGTCCAGCAGGAGTCGACTACAGCTCACATCAAGCATGAGATAACACCTCCATCTTATTCTGTACGTGGGGAATATGTGTCAGAGCCGAGAAGCCAGGTGGAGAGGTACGAGGGGCGACCAGAGTCTGGGGTGTTTGAGAGTGAGCCAGTTCATATTCCAGATGTGGTCAGGTCAGGAGAAGAGGTCAAAGAGGAATTACCAGAAAAGGGCACGGCCAAAAATTTGGCCAACCTGTTTCGTCAGTTCAGTTCAGAAAAGCCATCTGCATCACCTGTCAGAAGTAAAAGGGAGATAACTCCAGATCGTACAACATCCCGCGTGGAATATGTGAGTGAACCACAGAGTCATCACGTACATGAATACGACGTCAGAGTGGATGCTGGTGTCTTTGAGAATCAGCCACAGAGGAAGGCAGATGTGGTCACCTCTGACTCTGTGGTAAGCATCATTTAAAGTCTATAAAGCTGTTGAGTTGTCTCCTCTTGGCAGTCCTGTTCTCCATACTACAGGGTGTGTCAAAAACACGGCTACACACATTCCATTGTGCTTGTGTGAGAAAGCAGTGAGTGACTTTTCACAGCATTACAGTTTATGCTGTGATGTAAACGGTGGGCAGTTTGACTGGGTATTAGAAGCTTGAAGAACGGCCATTCTAATGCTCACATTTCTGTTGCTAGAATGCTGTATTTACACGTGTAGCCTTATTTCTGACTCACCCTGAAGATCTGGGGATCTATGAGGGCCAGTAATTGTGCTGTATTCTGTTCACAGCTGAGCATGTTTGTCAGTTTCTGAGTCTGTTGACACTGTGACTAACTTCAACTGTAGCATGTTGGTACAGGGATTTATTTCCTTCTTTTTGAGACCAGCAGGCTTGTGAAATCTGTTTGTTTATGTGCTACAAATTTTCTTTCCGTGACAGAATGTTGGTATTTTGTTGTGTTTTTAATTGTTATACCAGAACCACTTGAGATTCCGTCCCTGGAAGGCTAACCCGGTCAAAAAATGCCTACAGAAGTTGGAGGTGTCGGCTGGCAGGTGCAAATATCGCAGCCATGCTGTAAACGTGCACAATGCAATTACATCTTCAGATGAACACAGAAGAAGAAGATTCAGCCAGGTTTGTGTCTCAGGAGCTGAGCCTGTCATGTGACCACCAATGGAAACCACAAGGGTAGTAGACCGGGGCGTATTCTGTGGTGGTGAAACTCACAGCAGCTTTGTCACAATGGTATTTTTGCAATCATAGTACACAGCACCATGGGCAGCCAGAGTGAGCAGTCTCGTTTGATGAGCAGTTTCGTTTGATGAGCAGTCTCGTTTGATGAGCAGTCTCGTTTGATGAGCAGTCTCGTTTGATGAGCAGTCTCGTTTGATGAGCAGTTTCATTTGATGAGCAGTCTCGTTTGATGAGCAGTCTCGTTTGATGAGCAGTCTCATTTGATGAGCAGTCTCGTTTGGTGAGCAGTCTCGTTTGATGAGCAGTCTCGTTTGATGAGCAGTCTCGTTTGATGAGCAGTCTCGTTTGATGAGCAGTCCCGTTTGATGAGCAGTCTCGTTTGATGAGCAGTTTCATTTGATGAGCAGTCTTGTTTGATGAGCAGCCTCGTTTGATGAGCAGTCTCGTTTGATGAGTAGTCTTGTTCGACTGAGGCTAAGACAGAGAGTCCAGATACTACAAACATCACAAGGAGGCAGTTTTTCCCCATAATAAAATATACATTAAATAAACGTTCTGTCTCCACAACGGAGGTTGGTTGCTATGTGTCCACTCCTGACTATGGGAATTGTACAAGGATTGTATGTTAATCTTTCACTGCTAAGGAAAATTAATATTTACCTTCATTGGTAAATGGTTGTGAACTTTCACGATAATTTAAGACCAGGCACTGATATGATGCTCAGTTGTAAATCATAGTCTTAGAAAATCTTTTGTTATGTTTGTTCATGCAGTGTCCCTGTTATGTCTGACCTCTAGTTTATCTTTAATTTTCCTGTTCTGTTTTAACTCTACATTGTTTATATATTATGTCCCTGTTCTTTCTGAACTCTACTTTGTCTATAATATCCCTGTTATGTCCTAACTCTAATTTATCTGTAATGTCCCTGTTTTGTCTGAACCCTACATAGATTTTCTCTAATGTCTCTATTCTCTCTGAACCCTACATAGATTTTCTCTAATGTCTCTATTCTGTCTGAACCCTACATAGATTTTCTCTAATGTCTCTATTTTGTCTGAACCCTACATAGATTTTCTCTAATGTCTCTATTCTGTCTGAACCCTACATAGATTTTCTCTAATGTCTCTATTCTGTCTGAACCCTACATAGATTTTCTATAATGTCTCTATTCTGTCTAAACTCTACATAGATTTTCTTTAATCTCTATTCTGTCTGAACCCTACATAGATTTTCTATAATGTCTCTATTCTGTCTGAACTCTACATAGATTTTCTATAATGTCTCTATTCTGTCTGAACCCTACATAGATTTTCTATAATGTCTCTATTCTGTCTGAACCTTACATAGATTTTCTCTAATGTCTCTATTCTGTCTGAACCTTACATAGATTTTCTCTAATGTCTCTATTCTGTCTGAACTCTACATAGATTTTCTATAATGTCTCTATTCTGTCTGAACTCTACATAGATTTTCTTTAATCTCTATTCTGTCTGAACCCTACATAGATTTTCTATAATGTCTCTATTCTGTCTGAACTCTACATAGATTTTCTATAATGTCTCTATTCTGTCTGAACTCTACATAGATTTTCTATAATGTCTCTATTCTGTCTGAACCCTACATAGATTTTCTATAATGTCTCTATTCTGTCTGAACCCTACATAGATTTTCTATAATGTCTCTATTCTGTCTGAACTCTACATAGATTTTCTATAATGTCTCTATTCTGTCTGAACCCTACATAGATTTTCTCTAATGTCTCTATTCTGTCTGAACTCTACATAGATTTTCTATAATGTCTCTATTCTGTCTGAACCCTTCGTAGTTTCCCTATAATGTCTGTGTCCTGTTCTAACTGCAAGATTCATATAATGCCCATACGCGATATGTTGTATCCTGGCTCTAGTTTATGTTTAATGTCCAGGCTTGATATGTTGTATCCTGATTCTAGTTTATGTTTAATGTCCAGGTTTGATATGTTGTATCCTGATTCTAGTTTATGTTTAATGTCCAGGTGCGATATGTTGTATCCTGGCTCTAGTTTATGTTTAATGTCTAGGTTTGATATGTTGTATCTTGGCTCTAGTTTATGTTTAATGTCCAGGTTTGATATGTTGTATCCTGATTCTAGTTTATGTTTAATGTCCAGGTTTGATATGTTGTATCCTGGCTCTAGTTTATGTTTAATGCCCATATGCGATATGTTGTATCCTGGCTCTAGTTTATGTTTAATGCCCATATGCGATGTGTTGTATCCTGGCTCTAGTTTATGTATAATGCCCATATGCGATATGTTGTATCCTGGCTCTAGTTTATGTTTAATGCCCATATGCGATATGTTGTATCCTGGCTCTAGTTTATGTTTAATGCCCATATGCGATATGTTGTATCCTGGCTCTAGTTTATGTTTAATGTCCAGGTTTGATATGTTGTATCCTGGCTCTAGTTTATGTTTAATGTCCAGGTTTGATATGTTGTATCCTGGCTCTAGTTTATGTTTAATGTCCAGGTTTGATATGTTGTATCCTGGCTCTAGTTTATGTTTAATGTCCAGGTTTGATATGTTGTATCCTGGCTCTAGTTTATGTTTAATGTCCAGGTTTGATATGTTGTATCCTGGCTCTAGTTTATGTTTAATGTCCAGGTTTGATATGTTGTATCCTGGCTCTAGTTTATGTTTAATATCCAGGTTTGATATGTTGTATCCTGATTCTAGTTTGTTTCATGCCGTGTTGGACACACAATGTTTATGTATATAATATCTCTTCAACAGCCAGAGGACTACATCCCAGAGCGAGGCTTCGCTAAAAATGTTGCTGCAAAGTTTAAGCAGTTCGAGTCCTCAGTTAAATCACCCCCACTGTCACCAGGCAGGAAGAAAGAGTTCACACCTCCAAGAGAGGACGACCACTCACACCAGGGGGTGGTTGTTGAAAGCAACCCCGAGTTCAAACCTGATATTGTCCACTCCACCGACCCACTGGAGGAGACCCTGCCCGAACGAGGCATGGCCAAAAATATTGCTCAAATGTTTCGTCAGATGGAAGCTGGAGTCAAAAGCCCTGACAGTCCCAAAGCAAAGAAAGAGTTCACGCCTCCTCCCAGGGACTCTGGGGTGTATGAGAATCAGCCCAAGCAGTTCCATGCGGACTACAATAGACCGGCTGAGTCTGGTGTCATTGAGAATGAGCCACTTCACAGGGATGATGTTGTCCGGGGAGACGAACCTCCTAGATACGAGGAGGAGCTGCCAGAGAGAGGAGCCGCCAAGAACTTGGTCAACAAGTGGAGGCAGATGGAGTCTGAGAGTGCTAAACTGAAGTCTCCAAGTTCAGCAGGTCGACCCAAGGAGTTCACACCACCCAGGGAGGAGCCAAGGATAGCACAACACAAGAAGTAAGTCACTTGTACACAGATTGTACAAGTATTAGTCTAGTGTGTACCGACTGTAGAAGAGAGAGTACAAAAAACATTTCACTGCACACAATGCAGCACTGACTTGTCTTATAGAAATTCCATGCTATATTTAAACAATATGTTAACTTTGTTTTACATTAGCTATCAGCTTTTTCGTCTGCGTCTGTGGCTTAGGTGTTGGGAACGCTCTTCATAATGCCGGGGTACTAGGTTTGATCCCAGCTGCGGGCATTGCGCCTTGCATTGGTTTCAACAATGGTATTGAGATGCAGACAGTCCAGAAAGCAATGGCAAACTCCTGGACATAAATTTGCCTAGAAAAACCACAAGGGCCAAACAATGGGGTTTGTTCTGCAACGTCCTCTAAAGAATAAGGAACTACTAACCAGCTTTCATTGTGAAATAATATGACAAAGTCTCTTATTTAGTAGACTGAAAAACTGTGTGTGTGTGTGCGTGCGTGCGTGCGTCCGTGGGTGGGTGGGTGGGGGTGACTGAAGGAAGTGTCCTCCATCAAAAGATACAAGGCAGAAGAGTAAGAAGAAATTGAATTTTACAAACATAAGCCAGCCCAGAACAGCAGATAGCATGCTAACAAACATAAGCTAGCCCGGAACAGCTGCTAGCATGCTTACAAACATAAGCCAGCCCAGAACAGCAGATAGCATGCTTACAAACATAAGCCAGCCCAGAACAGCAGATAGCATGCTAACAAACATAAGCTAGCCCGGAACAGCTGCTAGCATGCTTACAAACATAAGCCAGCCCAGAACAGCAGATAGCATGCTAACAAACATAAGCCAGCCCAGAACAGCAGATAGCATGCTTACAAACATAAGCCAGCCCAGAACAGCAGATAGCATGCTTACAAACATAAGCCAGCCCAGAACAGCAGATAGCATGCTTACAAACATAAGCCAGCCCAGAACAGCAGATAGCATGCTTACAAACATAAGCCAGCCCAGAACAGCAGATAGCATGCTAACAAACATAAGCCAGCCCAGAACAGCAGATAGCATGCTTACAAACATAAGCCAGCCCAGAACAGCAGATAGCATGCTTACAAACATAAGCCAGCCCAGAACAGCAGATAGCATGCTAACAAACATAAGCCAGCCCAGAACAGCAGATAGCATGCTTACAAACATAAGCCAGCCCAGAACAGCAGATAGCATGCTTACAAACATAAGCCAGCCCAGAACAGCAGATAGCATGCTTACAAACATAAGCCAGCCCAGAACAGCAGATAGCATGCTTACAAACATAAGCCAGCCCAGAACAGTAGCTAACATGCTTACGAACATAAGCCAGCCCAGAACAGCAGATAGCATGCTTACAAACTGACTCAGTGATCATGTGATCAGTTCCCCATTGAGGTTAACATTTGTGTGTACATTTTTTGATTTGTGCAACCTAAAGTATTTACCAGGAAATGTTCTGGAAAGCAAAGTTGGTCAGTTGACAGATTGTCTTCATTGCACATTGAACTGTTCAGCTCATAAGTGCTTGGATTCCCTCCTCAGTAAATCTGCTTTATGTAGCTGGTTTCTGCTTCAGGTAGCTGATTTCTCCCAGTGTGTGTTCTGGGTCCCTGTTTGAGGGAGAAGGGGAGAATGGACCTACAGCATCCACAACAAACAACAGTTTACACGACAACTAAACAGAGGAGTTTTCTTTGATGAAAGAGTGCATCTGCCTGAGAGACCAGCAACGGACAATCTGCATAATAATGAGCCAGATCTGTATCATGGATCTGCATGTAAAACTCAAGTTCTAGAACAAGGCTAAAGACCAGAAATGGATGAACACCAAAATCCTCCACTAGAGTTGGGGAATGCTATGAAGAAGAAAAAGATACATGCTTTTACAATGTCTGACATGATCTTTAGTTACACTGGGTTCTTGTTATTATCATCATAAAGCAGTCCTTAACAAAGTGCCTCTTACTAACAACTCTCTTGAGAAATTCTTATCCTTCACCAGCTCTCTCACTTCATGCCTATATAATCTTACTCTTTTGACTGAGCACAGCTAAAGTAGGTATCAGCATGAGAAGTGTCCCTTAGTACTCAAAGAGTTAATGCTCTCTGTCTCATCATTTACCCACTAAAATATTTATCTCTGCAGATCGCCTCGCACCCCAATGTCACCTGGCAGCTACGGTCAGCTGGACAATGGCTCGGTTCACCCTTCAGACCTGCCGGGGCAGTACCAGCCTCAGAGCGAGGAGAGCGTGTCTGAGTCCTCCCCTCAGAACCGCGGTGATGTTGTCAGAGAAGCTGATACCGACTGGCAAGAGGGGCTGCCCAAGAAGGACACGGCCAAGAAGATGCTGGCCAGGTTCCAGAGCATCCAGGCTGAGGCATCCAAGCCGGCCCAGTCTCCACCCTCACGCAAGGTAAGTCTGCCTCATCACTGGCACCCTTCATATGACTTCTAACCTCAACAACTCCACTTCTGTGTTTAACATACCTGCATGTGCCCTGAGCACCAGCACTGTAACATACTAATTTGTACATGACATTTGACACAACCTTGGGAATATACTTCTGTCATTTGACAGTTTGGTATCATTGCATTGCACAAATTTACTTCACATCTTCACACAATGTAATCCTTTAATACTGGATGCAATATTGTTATTTTGTGAAACTATAAACAAGAAATACTCCTGTAGCATGTGGTATATAGAGTTTATGTTAGTACAGTCATAAAGAACTGCTTCTATAGCATGTGCTACATATACATAGAGTGTATGTAAGTAAAATTATAGATCAGGAATACTTCAGTAGCTTGTGGTATATAGAGTGTATGTTAGTAAAACCATATCAGTGGCATGCTTGTAAATTGGTTTTACGGTTAAATTATAATAACATAAATAGGAAACTAATTTCCCGCATTCTGTATATTCTCGTATTGTCTTAGAAACCATGAAAATGATAGATCATTCTCTGTCCTGGATACTGGCCGGGGTCTGTAAACAGCAGATTACCCAAAACCTGGTTGTGCAAGAAATATAAAAATGATGGACATTCTCTCTCCTGGACGGATCCTGGGCAGAAATCTGTTCATTGAAGCACCTGAAACCTGTTTGTGCAGCCTAGAGCAGCTAACCCAAGCTGTGCTGTGCTGAATCAGGGCCTAGTTTCACCTGAATATGCTTCTCCACAGATGTGTTCTGTATGGTGTGTCCATCTCTGTTGTTAGAGACTGCTTAGCATCAAAAAAGAAGTCAGTGATTTTGAGTATGAAGATGGCTGAATACCCCAGTTTGGGCCAGGTTTTGAAAGTGTTTGGCATACTCTAGTGCTAGTCTTGAATAGTTTTCTAGTGTCTGTCTTGGAGAAGGGAGCAAATCTTTGCCACACAGTCCCCATGGAGAAAGTAGTTCAGTACTGAGGAGTATAATCTCTACACTAGTCTGTCCAATAGATTCAAGTGATCATCAGGCTGTAAACTGCCTGAATGTCGGTAAATCAGACTTGGGAATTTAAATTCGGCTCGAGAGGACTCACAAGCAACTCTCCATGAACCATGTTGCAAACTCTCCATGAACCATGTTGCAAACTTTCAATGAACCCTGTTGCATGGAGAGGGAAAATAAAAATGGGAAAATGAGTAAATGAGAAAATGAGGGCAGACAGGTTAAGAGCTGAGGGTCGAGAAGAAGCACATTAAATAAGTACAATGACAACAAAGGTCCTGAAATCCATTTCTCTAATTATGGAAGACCATTGTTAACATCTGCGGGTCTAACTTGTCACACTAGCCATCTCCATGGGCTGTGAGTTAACATCTGCAGGTCCAACTTGTCACACTAGCCATCTCCATGGGCTGTGAGTTAACATCTGCAGGTCTAACTTGTCACACTAGCCATCTCCATGGGCTGTGAGTTGAGTTAACATCTGCAGGTCTAACTTGTCACACAAGCCATCTCCATGGGCTGTGAGTTAACATCTGCAGGTCTAACTTGTCACACTAGCCATCTCCATGGGCTGTGAGTTAACATCTGCAGGTCTAACTTGTCACACTAGCCATCTCCATGGGCTGTGAGTTGAGTTAACATCTGCGGGTCTTGCTTGTCACGCTAGCCATCTCCATGAGCTCCATGCCCCCCACCCCACCCCCCCTTGTAGCACGGTATGACATATGACACTGTCATCTGTACACATGGAAGATGCCAACAGGAACATGTTTGTGAAAGCAAAGAATCTGACACTTTTACTGCACATCTTACATAATGTTAACAAAATGTTTAATTTTACAGTTTAAATAATGTAACTTTACTTGTTTAAAACCGTGAGTGACCTCCTTCTACAGCATGTTTGATGGCATTTTACTATGGGAGTAATACTGTAAAAGTGACAAATGTTACAGTTTTGTTTTAACTTGCCATTCTCTTACACAACATGTGACATGATTATTCAATAATGCATTTTTGTACAGGTTACTTTCATTGAACTTGTGTTTTAATACAGATGCCCCAGGAGCATGGGACTGCGACAGTTGTAGCAGTATTAACTTGATTCATAACTTTCTTCATTAGTTTTAGCCATGACTTGTGTTTCTGCCCTTTGTCGGGATAGTTTTTTCTATAGAGGACTGTATTGTACACCAGGTGATAGAGGATTATAGGGTACAATGAGTATTCTCATTATGTCATAGTCTGTTCTTTATTGATTTCATATTACAGATAAATTATCATTAAGAATTATTGTGAAACTTGCAGTTTCTGCATAAAATTTTAAATAGTGTAACAGCTAGATGCTTGACTGTGGGCCCACAGGTGTTGGGTTCAGTTCGACATCAAGTTGAATTGTTTCTGAAAACTGACCTTGGTTCCCAGGCTGACCCACACTAAAGTTGCTACCAGGAAATATCCTGGGAAGTAAAAGTGGCTGGCATGATGTTGACCACACCATCCATTGATCGCCGACTGGTTTTTTGAAATAGCATCATATGCTCAGTGCTTTGTTTACATCAAAAGTGTCCTTGGCTGGATTTTTACATACAAACATACACATGTAAACATCTATTACTGAGGTAGCCAGGAGTATAAACATACAAATATACACATGTAAACATCTAGTGCTGAGGTAGCCAGGAGTATAAACATGCAAACATACACATGTAAACATCTATTACTGAGGTAGCCAGGAGTATAAACATACAATCATACACATGTAAACATCTATTACTGAGGTAGCCAGGAGTATAAACTTACAATCATACACATGTAAACATCTATTACTGAGGTAGCCAGGAGTATAAACATGCAAACATACACATGTAAACATCTATTACTGAGGTAGCCAGGAGTATAAACTTACAATCATACACATGTAAACATCTATTACTGAGGTAGCCAGGAGTATAAACATGCAAACATACACATGTAAACATCTATTACTGAGGTAGCCGGGAGTATAAACTTACAATCATACACATGTAAACATCTATTACTGAGGTAGCCAGGAGTATAAACTTACAATCATACACATGTAAACATCTATTACTGAGGTAGCCAGGAGTATAAACTTACAAACATACACATGTAAACATCTAATACTGAAGTAGCCAGGAGTATAAACATACAATCATACACATGTAAACATCTATTACTGAGGTAGCCAGGAGTATAAACATACAAACATACACATGTAAACATCTAATACTGAAGTAGCCAGGAGTATAAACATGCAAACATACACATGTAAACATCTATTACTGAGGTAGCCAGGAGTATAAACATACAAACATACACATGTAAACATCTAGTGCTGAGGTAGCCAGGAGTATAAACATGCAAACATACACATGTAAACATCTATTACTGAGGTAGCCAGGAGTATAAACGTACAAACATACACATGTAAACATCTAGTGCTGAGGTAGCCAGGAGTATAAACATACAAACATACACATGTAAACATCTAGTGCTGAGGTAGCCAGGAGTATAAACATACAAACATACACATGTAAACATCTAATACTGAAGTAGCCAGGAGTATAAACATACAAACATACACATGTAAACATCTAATACTGAGGTAGCCAGGAGTATAAACATACAATCATACACATGTAAACATCTAGTGCTGAGGTAGCCAGGAGTATAAACATGCAAACATACACATGTAAACATCTATTACTGAGGTAGCCAGGAGTATAAACATGCAAACATACACATGTAAACATCTATTACTGAGGTAGCCAGTAGTATAAACATACAATCATACACATGTAAACATCTATTACTGAGGTAGCCAGGAGTATAAACATACAATCATACACATGTAAACATCTATTACTGAGGTAGCCAGGAGTATAAACATACAATCATACACATGTAAACATCTATTACTGAGGTAGCCAGGAGTATAAACATACAAACATGCACATGTAAACATCTATTACTGAGGTAGCTGGGAATATAAACATACAAACATACACATGTAAACATCTATTACTGAGGTAGCTGGGAATATAAACATACAAACATACACATGTAAACATCTAGTGCTGAGGTAGCTGGGAATATAAACATACAAACATACACATGTAAACATCTATTACTGAGGTAGCTGGGAATATAAACATACAAACATACACATGTAAACATCTATTACTGAGGTAGCTGGGAATATAAACATACAAACATACACATGTAAACATCTATTACTGAGGTAGCTGGGAATATAAACATACAAACATACACATGTAAACATCTATTACTGAGGTAGCTGGGAATATAAACATACAAACATAAACATCTAGTGCTGAGGTAGCTGGGAGTATAAACATACAAACATAAACATCTAGTGCTGAGGTAGCTGGGAATATAAACATACAAACATACACATCTAGTGCTGAGGTAGCTGGGAGTATAAACATACAAACATACACATGTAAACATCTAGTGCTGAGGTAGCCAGGAGTATAAACATACAAACATACACATGTAAACATCTAGTGCTGAGGTAGCCAGGAGTATAAACATACAAACATACACATGTAAACATCTAGTGCTGAGGTAGCCGGGAGTATAAAGAGGATTGGCAGAGAGTTAAAATATGAGTCTGAAGTGCCAGGTTCAAGTCCCTGGTAAGGCCTACTCTGTTTAGGATATATACGAGAATATGTGGCCTCTACATTACGTATGTGGCCCCTACATTATGTATGTGGCCTCTACAATGCGTATGTGGACTATACTTTCTAGCCAACATCCCTCCACTCTCAGATAATTGCAGTTGTGCAGTAGAGTGTCGCTACTGGGTTTATAATTGTCAGGTCCTTGCCATGACAGGCTTGTGGCTGTCTCTGGTGGGTGCAAGCTGTCAGATTTTGTGTTGCATGTCACATTTTTGTCTGAGACCTTCAATGTTCGTGGTCCTCTGTATTCCTAGTGTTATTTTATCATTATTCTGTGATTTATTCACCGGTCCCTCCATAGTCACAGTATTATTGTATCTTTATTTGATGGTCACTTGTCTTTCACTTATCATGATGTAACTTTGTTTATATGCATATAAATGCATATATATATATATATATATATATATATATATATATATATATATATATATATATATATATATATATATATATATATATATATATATATGTGTGTGTGTGTGTGTGTACGTGTATATATTTATTTATTTTCTGTGTGGGAGTATATATATATATATATATATATAATTCAAAAACTATCAGCTATAGAATGCAATCCTTTTTTGCCATTATTATGTGCATAAATTACAATCATTTCTCTAGTTGACTGTAAAAAAAAAAGAGGGTCTTTGCCAGACTTTTGTAAATAAGAAGGTCCTTAAATCTTGACTAATTAGAAAGCACTGGTCTATGAGGCCCTCTGGTGTCCATGTTTTGAACCACTGGTCTCAGAGGCCCTCTGGTGTCCAGGTGTGAATGGGGAAGATTGCTTGCAGGCTGTGAGGTGCAGTTTTAGGTGTTTGTGTGAGAACAGCGATGTCTTCTCCACTTTCAGTGTTTGTACTATTCGTGCAGCACCTTTGATTGAGACATCACAAGACTATAGTAGTGTTATACAGTCATGTTTCCCCAACCTCAAATGGGTCCCAGATAAAGTCTTGGGAAGTAAAAGCCATTAGCATAATGCTGACTACGTCAGCCACTGAGTGCCGATTGGGCTATAAAATATAGGCCTAGCCCTATATATAATATTCTTGAAGGTGTAGAAAAGGGTTGTTGACTTTACCTTACTTAACTTAACAATTGTGTTTCAGCTGTAACACTTGTGTTTTCTCATTTAACCATCTCCTTTATGTGTGCCAACGCAAACTGACATTTTGTTTCCTGTTGTCATCTTGCTATCACAGCATGAAACATTCTAGAAGTTCTTGTCTCACTGATATCAACGTCGGTCTGACCGATTGTTGGTGCCTGCAGTCAGCCTGACTGATACGGCGTATTTGAAACCGACTACTAGTTTCTAACTGACCGACGTATTTAATGAATCGGGCACACAACTCTGTGTCTACTCGTGTGCCGCTTGTCTATGAGTTAAGTCCCTTTATGAGCCGCACATTGGATTAATTGATGTGGTGCAAAGTTCACGATCCAGTAGTCATGACCAATTGTTATTGATTTGTGCGAATATTTTCACCAAGTGCGTTTTTCTGTCTGTCTCCCCGCCCTCATAACGCTGTTTGGCTCCTGTGTCACCTCATGAGTTGATACACCTCCTACAATTATTGTGTATGGTGGTAGCTTTGAGAGGATCTAATATCTCCGTTGTTTTCTTGTCTGTCTACGATACTGTCCACATACATACATACATACATACATACATACATACATACATACATACATACATACATACATACATACATACATACATACATACATACATACATACATACATACATACATACATACATACATACACACATACATACATACATACATACATACATACATACATACATATGCGTCAGAATATGACATTAACCCTCTATACGACATTTTAGTACATATCGTTTGGTGCAATCATGGTTATTATTGAATCAAGTTGAGAACGCTTGCCTAAGTATCGGAAAGGTTGTGGCAGACGCGGAGTCTTCGCTACTACACGCAGCAGTGTGGTGTCTGGTTTGTGTGTTTTATTGGCACACGAGTGTGAATTATTTGGGGCACACAGGTATGATGGATGTGAATGATTGGAGAGAGACACTAGTTTTGTGGGAACGATTTGCTTTCAATGAAGTCACGCCAGGTGCACCACTCAGTATTGTTCAGTACTAGAACAGTTTTAGCGACACAAAGCTCCGTATCCTGTGCCCCCCCCCCCCCCCCCCACACACCGTGTCTGCATTTTCCTGCGAATTGTCGTATTAATCTGCCTTGTCCTGCGAACTGTCGATTTAATCTGCCTTGTCCTGCGAACGGTCTTATTAATCTGCCTTGTCCTGCGAACTGTCGTATTAATCTGCCTTGCTCTGCGAACTGTCTTATGAATCTGGCTCCAGCACAAGTGTTTGCTGCGGGTCACGGCTGGTGGACGAAACCAGGAGACTTTCTCTAAGACATTCTCTTGAACGGGTAGCACAGTATTCGGTGTATGTCGGGTCAGAACGATGTTGTGTGTTGACGTGTTGTTGGTTGTCGACTTCTCTTGGTCACTAATAAACAAACATCACTTATGATTGCCCTGGTGTGGGTTCCGGAGCCCCGGAGTGGGGCCACTAGAAGAGACTCACAGCCTCCCTAACCGGCATTGTCGTTCAAGACTACGAATGTGGCATGTTTCGTTTGAAATCATAGTACGTCTGCATGAGGGTCGACGAACCAGCAGTGTGCGTACAGGTAATCTGGTAATCATAGTTTCAGCTTCATAGCGTACAGCTAAGGCAGATGTTTAAAACAGGAATACATGCACAGCTCAAGTACCAGAACAAGACCAAAGTCCAGAAGTGGACGAACATTCAGACCTTTCCGGTTGAGTTAATAGCCGGTGGTCGCGAAGAATTATGATTGCTCGTTACACTATAGCAAAATGCAGTTCAGGTAGGGAGAAGAGATTGTTGCAATCATATTTTTGTCAGCATTCTAAATTTAAGAAACATTGTTTTATTGTAGATAATAAAGATACCGACAATGTAAGGTAATGAAGATGGCTTTAATGTAGTTAATAAAGATACCGATGATGAGAGGTAAAGAAGATACCGATGATGTGAGGTAAAGAAGATACCGACGATGTGAGGTAAGGAAGATACCGACGATGTGAGGTAAAGAAGATACCGATGATGTGAGGTAAAGAAGATACCGATGATTTAAGGTAAAGAAGATACTGACGATGTATTGTAAAGAAGATACCGATGATGTGAGGTAAAGAAGATACCGACGATGTGAGGTAAAGAAGATACCGACGATGTGAGGTAAAGAAGATACCGATGATTAAAGGTAAAGAAGATACCGATGATGTAAGGTAAAGAAGATACCGATGATGTGAGGTAAAGAAGATACCGATGATGTGAGGTAAAGAAGATACCGACGATGTAAGGTAAAGAAGATACCGATGATGTGAGGTAAAGAAGATACCGATGATGTGAGGTAAAGAAGATACCGACGATGTGAGGTAAAGAAGATACCGATGATGTGAGGTAAAGAAGATACCGACGATGTATGGTAAAGAAGATACCGACGATGTGAGGTAAAGAAGATACCGACGATGTATGGTAAAGAAGATACCGATGATGTGAGGTAAAGAAGATACCGATGATGTAAGGTAAAGAAGATACCGATGATGTAAGGTAAAGAGGATACCGATGATGTGAGGTAAAGAAGATACCGATGATGTGAGGTAAAGAAGATACCGACGATGTAAGGTAAAGAAGATACCGATGATGTGAGGTAAAGAAGATACCGATGATGTGAGGTAAAGAAGATACCGACGATGTGAGGTAAAGAAGATACCGATGATGTGAGGTAAAGAAGATACTGATGATGTGAGGTACAGAAGATACCGACGATGTGAGGTAAAGAAGATACCGATGATGTGAGGTAAAGAAGATACCGACGATGTATGATAAAGAAGATACCGATGATGTGAGATAAAGAAGATACCGATGATGTGAGGTAAAGAAGATACCGATGATGTGAGATAAAGAAGATACCGACGATGTGAGGTAAAGAAGATACCGATGATGTGAGGTAAATAAGATACCGACGATGTAAGGTAAAGAAGATACCGACGATGTGAGGTAAAGAAGATACCGATGATGTGAGGTAAAGAAGATACCGATGATGTGAGGTAAAGAAGATACCGATGATGTATGATAAAGAAGATACCGATGATGTATGATAAAGAAGATACCGATGATGTGAGGTAAAGAAGATACCGATGATGTGAGGTAAAGAAGATACCGATGATGTGAGGTAAAGAAGATACCGATGATGTATGATAAAGAAGATACCGATGATGTGAGGTAAAGAAGATACCGATGATGTATCATAAAGAAGATACCGACGATGTGAGGTAAAGAAGATACCGATGATGTGAGGTAAAGAAGATACCGATGATGTATGATAAAGAAGATACCGATGATGTATAATAAAGAAGATACCGACGATGTGAGGTAAAGAAGATACCGACGATGTATGATAAAGAAGATACCGACGATGTGAGGTAAAGAAGATACCGACGATGTGAGGTAAAGAAGATACCGACGATGTGAGGTAAAGAAGATACCGATGATTTATGGTAAAGAAGATACCGATGATTTAAGGTAAAGAAGATACCGATGATTTAAGGTAAAGAAGATACCGATGATGTAAGGTAAAGAAGATACCGATGATGTAAGGTAAAGAAGATACCGATGATGTGAGGTAAAGAAGATACCGATGATGTATGATAAAAAAGATACCGATGATGTGAGGTAAAGAAGATACCGATGATGTATGGTAAAGAAGATACCGATGATGTATGGTAAAGAAGATACCGATGATGTATGGTAAAGAAGATACCGATGATGTATGGTAAAGAAGATACCGATGATGTAAGGTAAAGAAGATACCGACGATGTATGGTAAAGAAGATACCGACGATGTGAGGTAAAGAAGATACCGATGATGTGAGGTAAAGAAGATACCGATTATGTATGGTAAAAAAGATACCGATGATGTGAGGTAAAGAAGATACCGATGATGTGAGGTAAAGAAGATACCGATGATGTGAGGTAAAGAAGATACCGATGATGTGAGGTAAAGAAGATACCGATGATGTATGATAAAGAAGATGCCGATGATGTGAGGTAAAGAAGATACCGACGATGTGAGGTAAAGAAGATACCGACGATGTGAGGTAAAGAAGATACCGACGATGTGAGGTAAAGAAGATACCAATGGTTTAAGGCAAAGAAGATACCGACGATGTGAGGTAAAGAAGATACCGATGATGTGAGGTAAAGAAGATACCGATGATTTAAGGTAAAGAAGATACCGATGTTGTGAGGTAAAGAAGATACCGACGATGTGAGGTAAAGAAGATACCGATGATGTATGGTAAAAAAGATACCGATGATGTGAGGTAAAGAAGATACCGATGATGTGAGGTAAAGAAGATACCGATGATGTGAGGTAAAGAAGATACCGATGATGTGAGGTAAAGAAGATACCGATGATGTGAGGTAAAGAAGATACCGATGATGTATGATAAAGAAGATACCGATGATGTGAGGTAAAGAAGATACCGACGATGTGAGGTAAAGAAGATACCGACGATGTGAGGTAAAGAAGATACCGACGATGTGAGGTAAAGAAGATACCGATGATTTAAGGTAAAGAAGATACCGACGATGTGAGGTAAAGAAGATACCGATGATGTGAGGTAAAGAAGATACCGATGATTTAAGGTAAAGAAGATACCGATGTTGTGAGGTAAAGAAGATACCGACGATGTGAGGTAAAGAAGATACCGATGATGTATGGTAAAAAAGATACCGATGATGTGAGGTAAAGAAGATACCGATGATGTGAGGTAAAGATGATACCGATGATGTGAGGTAAAGAAGATACCGATGATGTGAGGTAAAGAAGATACCGATGATGTATGATAAAGAAGATGCCGATGATGTGAGGTAAAGAAGATACCGACGATGTGAGGTAAAGAAGATACCGACGATGTGAGGTAAAGAAGATACCGACGATGTGAGGTAAAGAAGATACCGATGATGTGAGGTAAAGAAGATACCGATGATTTAAGGTAAAGAAGATACCGACGATGTGAGGTAAAGAAGATACCGACGATGTGAGGTAAAGAAGATACCGATGATTTAAGGTAAAGAAGATACCGATGTTGTGAGGTAAAGAAGATACCGACGATGTGAGGTAAAGAAGATACCGATGATGTGAGGTAAAGAAGATACCAACGATGTGAGGTAAAGAAGATACCGACGATGTGAGGTAAAGAAGATACCGACGATGTGAGGTAAAGAAGATACCGATGATGTGAGGTAAAGAAGATACCGACGATGTGAGGTAAAGAAGATACTGATGATGTGAGGTAAAGAAGATACCGATGATGTGAGGTAAAGAAGATACCGATGATGTGAGGTAAAGAAGATAACGACGATGTATGGTAAGGAAGATACCGACGATGTAAAGTAAAGAAGATACCGACGATGTATAGTAAAGAAGATACCGACGATGTATGGTAAGAAAGATGGCTTTCATGAAAACGTTAACCGAAGTTGAGCAGCTGGTCAAGTCTGGTGCTTCGTGTGTTCGGTGATGCAGAAATATCACCGACCCGCCGCCCCTCGGAGGACATTCCCAAGAGTGTTCATGTTATAACAGTAATATATGTCTACTCCGACAACACGGAGAGGTTGTTTTTATGTCCCGTACAATCAGCAAATTATGTGTCCTACATCCAATTTCTGGCAGCAGCAATCGTTATGGCGGCCAATGACATTGTCAAGTACCGGCGACCTGACACTGCCAGTTTTTATAGCAGTGTTGTGTTTCCACCCAGGGTGCTCAGGGTTTTATAGCCGTGCTGTTTCACCCAGAGCTCTCTGGTCTGTGAGAGGACAAGGAATGAGAACAATAATGAAAGGTCATACGACAGGGTCAGGTCGGTCCGGGAATTCCTGGCAGTGGGTTAACCCAACTGCTACAGTGAACGTGTTATGTTATAACAATCGACGTCACTGCACACGATGCATTCCCATGCGTGCTCACTCCTCCGATTCAGCAGCCACTCCAAGATACCACAAATTGTTCTCATGAATAGTTGGTTATAGTCTCCTATCTCGGCCTCGAAGACAGCATAGTCGTGCTTCACCGTGCTTTACTCCTATGTTACGCAAACGTGTTAGTGTCAGGGATTCGTCATTTCCCACTAGCCCCGTCCATACAGGTTGATGATATATGCTCTGTGCATGCTTCTTCCTACTTGCGTTGGTGCATTGCTTGTCAGATGGTCCGCTCGATCATTATCCTTCACGCCTGCATGAACATGCTACAGAAGAGTCTGCATTGTAGTGTCAATTTTGATACACACAGGCGCATGCTTGGCTCCCGTGTCGCTTGCTAGGCCTTCCCACTCAAGTATCTCATCTTTCAATCCAGCTAGATCCTGTCAGATAGCTATAATGTTGTCCATCCACAGCCGGAAATATATATATACATATCTCGCTCTCTCTATATCTTTCTCTCTCTCTCTCTCTCTCACACACACACACACACACACACAACTAGCAGCAGCCAGCTAGAGTTAAAGTGCTGGCCAGGACTTGGCCGAGTGCTCACTTCCTGACCACAGTCTCAAGTGTGAAGGCCAAGTGTGGCTGATGTGAGGTCAGAAACGGGCAGCTGTATATGTATTAGTTGCCTAGCTTATTCTCTTTCTTGTTCTCTGTGTGTGTATGTGTGTGTGTATGTGTGTGTGTATTTGCCTCACATCATCTGAACCATCAACAAGCGCAATAAGCATGGTCACCCACGTCCATCAAATATATGTTAAGTCCTCATCTGTAAAATATTTCCCAGGCCTGGATAAATCTATTTTTTTTTTTCAGTTTGTTTTTGTTTTATGACTGCACAAGATTCACTGTCCTGTTATAAAACTGTTTCAGTGTAGAATGTAAGAATTCTCTGTGTACCATTCAGAGACGCGGGAGTGAGGGAGGGGCTGTAGGTAGAGGGGAGAGAGAGAAAGTTTGTGTGTATGTGATCGTCCCTAAATTAACAAACTGCAGACCTCTGTAACATGACTAGAATAACTAGCTGGCTTAAAGAAGTAACACTAGTTAGGGTTGGGAGTTTACAGACTGCATCGACCCGGTTCCTGGACTCTGAATCCTTGGCTGCCGATATTGGCCTGGTTAGCGAGGCAAGCATCAGTTAACTCGGAGGGAAGGTCCTGTGTCCCTCCCATTGTGTGATAACTGGTAGGAGAGGTCCTGTGTCCCTCCCATAGTGTGATAACTGGGAGCAGAGGTCCTGTGTCCCTGCAATAGTGTGATAACTGGGAGGAGAGGTCCTGTGTCCCTGCAGTAGTGTGATAACTGGGAGGAGAGGTCCTGTGTCCCTGCAATAGTGTGATAACTGGGAGGGGAGGTCCTGTGTCCCTGCAATAGTGTGATAACTGGGAGGGGAGGTCCTGTGTCCCTGCAATAGTGTGATAACTGGGAGCAGAGGTCCTGTGTCCCTGCAATAGTGTGATAACTGGGAGCAGAGGTCTTGTGTCCCTGCAATAGTGTGATAACTGGGAGCAGAGGTCCTGTGTCCCTGCAATAGTGTGATAACTGGGAGGAGAGGTCCTGTGTCCCTGCAGTAGTGTGATAACTGGGAGCAGAGGTCCCGGGTCCCTGCAATAGTGTGATAACTGGGAGGGGAGGTCCTGTGTCCCTGCAATAGTGTGATAACTGGGAGCAGAGGTCCTGTGTCCCTGCAGTAGTGTGATAACTGGGAGCAGAGGTCCCAGGTCCCTGCAATAGTGTGATATCTGGAAGGGAGTTTAAGCTAAGAATTTCAAGTACCCAGGCAGTGTACTGACTTCTTCTTTTTCTACTTCTTTTTTCTTGTGATCGCTTTCTGATTTACACTGATAGACAAGTTCTTGTGATAAACTTTTTTTTAGGAGTTCCCTTTCAGTCCCATACAACTTTGAGTACGCTGTTGACTCAGTTGTCCAGCATTCCCTAAGTGTACTCGTTAAGCAGGAAGGACGGGACAAACAAAGAGAAATCATATTGCAGAAAGCCAACAATAGAGATGACCAAATAGCGCCATCTTGAGGTATCAAAGTATCAACATGCGCACACACACCACACACACGCACACACACCACACACACACACTACCGCACACACACACACCACACACACGCACACAAGAGCAGCTGATCAATGCGCTATTTACACCAACTGTACACAGTCAGTGCCAGACATGGGCCGGGCTAGAGAAACATAAACACAACATGTTCACATGTCAGTTGAGATGTTCAAGAGATGCGACAGGACAAACGAGAAGAGACACTCACCAAGGAAGAAGTAGCAACAACAGTAGGCACACTACAGGTAAATGATTTCACAAAACATCTGAGAAACAAATGGTTTGGTTATAAGGTCAGAAAGGTTCACAGTCAGCCAGCAGCTAGAGCGTACTACGTAACGACAGCAGACGTCAAGGCAAGAGGTAGACCAGGAAAGAGATGGGCGGGCGGAGTAAAGGGGAAACGACAGAAACACAGTATGAGATTAACACAAGCGACACAACCAGCACAAGACGGGACACTAGATCTAACTGCTCTCTATAACGCTTGACCACACAAGTGGTAGGACCAAAACAGAAGATTTAGAATCGTTTCCACATCGGAATATCACAAGTGATTAGGTTTAGGCGACGGATCAACATCAGGGCACAAGGGTAGTTAGTAACAGATAAGTGCCCCGTTCTACTTGTGACTCAAGTCTGAGTCCGAAGAATCTCAGCTCAGTGCATGAACTCCGTAGCACCGGCGAGAATACTGAAATACTTTCGGTAGATTTGTAACTCCATATTTTACCCGAGCAGCGTCATTAGCGATTTCAACTGCCAAAGAATTTTTTTTTACATGCGCAACAGTGGCGTCCGATCGTACTACCTACAGACCAGAGGGAAATTACTACGTCCGCGTGAACAAACTTAGCCTTCACCGGGGCTTGAACCTGGGACCTCCAGCACTCAAGGCGAACGCCATGCCTCGAGACCACTTCATAGGAATACCTATGTTCAACCACAGTACTGTCCCTGTGTTTACCGGTCGCCGACGTCCTCATCCAACCATGTCGTGCAGCCAGTAGAAATCGCGCCGTCCCTGCCTGTTTCGTCATCAGAGGGTCGGGCGCCACCACTCACCGTTTAACCAGCGCGGCCTGGGGTTATCACCAGTCATCCACTGGCTGTAGCAACACGCCCTATTGTACGTTCTCGTGTGTACGCTCGCCTCGCTGGCATTCGCGCGGGCCGGCCTGTAAGTAGGTGTGTTGTTAGAGAACATCTGTCATATGTACACGGCTGGTGTGCTACTAGTTCATCGCCGTGTAAGCGTGCACATATTCAATTAGTTGCCGTTTTGCTTGAGTGGAATTGGTGTAAATATTATTCTGTTTATACTGTGATCACAGGCAGGACGATTCCTAGTTACTTCCGTGTTGGTCTGGGTACGTGGTCTCGCATTCTCATTGTTGTTCTTTGTATAATTATATCTCGCGCCCATTTCTCTCTCTCTCTCTCTCTCTCTCTCTCTCTCTCTCTCTCTCTCTCTCTCTCTCTCTCTCTCTCTCTCTCTCTCTCTCTAATATATATATATATATATAGTCACATATACATTGTGTGTGTGTTAATCTAGACTCCGTCGATGATATTGAACCAACTAGAAAAGAATAGACAGCGAGCACTGTATGACGTATAGCAGCACAAAATGACACAAATGAGGATATTTATGTTGCTAGTAACCAAGTTCCCGCAAAAAATTATTACAAATAAATTTTTTCTTTCGTTTGACATCGTAACGGATGATATACTATACGGTTAGACATTGCTGAATTGCATGACTTAACTGTGTTGGTGATGTTCGTGAAAGACTTACCAGTTCTTTACGATGTAGTATAAACACACAGAGATCACAGCCTCAGATGTGGTTTGTTCACACTGAACTATCTAACAGCGGTGTAGATAACAAACCCATTATCCTTTTGAAAGTACTGAAATGGCAACGATCAGCTGGCCATGTGCTAGGCATCCGCGGGCCAGGTTTGATCCGCGGACCGCCAGTAGAATAAAACTGCAGTAGGGGTTTCAGGGCTTCATAGCTTAGAGTATCAGGTCAGATTCGGTCCTGCTTAAAGGACAGTTGTATTAGGACACGTTACAACAGTTAGTAGGTAACTAGGTAACCTGTGTGGCAGGCAAGTTGTGTTGGTAAGACTAGCTGATGACTGCAGTCCGTGTTATATCACACGACTGACGCATTATTTGCTCAGGGGTATATTAACAAAGTAACAGAAAATGTATTGATGGGCACTCATAGAAAGAAGTAGAAAGATACTATTTATTATCTATTGCTCAGGGTTAGCACGCCTATCATGCCTTGGACTGCTGACCGTTTGCTGTAAACGGGTGGCTGTGACACACTGCACAGCTAGTCCCCAACATTGGCTGTGTGCTTTACACGTGTGTCGGGTGGCTGTGACACTGCACAACCAGAGTGCCAAACATTGGCTGTGTGCTTTACACGTGTGTCGGGTGGCTGTGACACACTACACAACAAGAGTCCCCAATATCGGCTTTGTGCTGTAGACGTGTGTCGGGTGACTGTGACACACTACACAACAAGAGTCCCCAATATCGGCTTTGTGCTGTAGACGTGTGTCGGGTGACTGTGACACATTGCACAAGAGTCCCCAATATCGGCTGTGTGCTGTAGACGTGTGTCGGGTGGCTGTGACACACTACACAACCAGTCCCCAATATCGGCTGTGTGCTGTAGGCGTGTGTTTCGGGTGGCTGTGACACATTACACAACAAGAGTCCCCAATATCGGCTGTGTGCTGTTGACGTGTGTCGGGTCGCTGTGACACACTGCACAAGCAGTCCCCAACACTGGCTGTAGACGTGTGTCGGGTGGCTGTGACACATTACACAACAAGAGTCCCCAATATCGGCTGTGTGCTGTAGACGTGTGTCGGGTGACTGTGACACACTACACAACAAAAGTCCCCAATATCGGCTGTGTGCTGTAGACGTGTGTCGGGTGGCTGTGACACGTTGCACAACCAGCACAGTTTCTCACGCCCAGATGTTGGCTAGTATTACACCTCCCAGCCTACACCCAGCTCATCACTGGCAGCCATGGGCGCCAGAATCTACGGGATCACACCCCTGGACCCGCCCTGGAACACTTCTAAGGGCACTGGCTCTGCCACATAAACCACATATTAGGTTCTTGTGTTAAGTATTTCTTTGTTCATTTCATATTATGTCACATACATGTATGTTGTATATTTATTTGCCATTCGGCAAATTTATATATACCATTTTCACATTTTAAACCAAAGTGGATGATTTTAAAACTACCCAGATTTTCAAATCAAACTGGACGATTTTCAGTCTAGAAAATTTTTCAAATCAGAATAGACGATTTTCAAACCATCTTGAACATTTTTCAAGTCAAACTGGACGATTGTAAAATCATGTAGGGTGATTTTTCAAATCAGACTGGACGTTTCTCAAACCATATAAGACGCTTCTAAATCAAATTGGATTCTTTTCAAACCAAGTTAAACACATTTTTGTTAACGCTAAAACTCCTGCAGTGCATGATATCTGTTGGTTTGGCTTGAACTTTTTACTTAGTTCAAACTGGCTGCCTCTAGGCATGAAAGATGTACGAATGATGAACTACAAGGCTCAGGTGTAACAGATACATGTCTGCTAAACTGCTAGGCTCACCTGTGAAAGGTGTACCAATAGTGTACATCTGGGATGTAAGAAATGTACTTGTAACAGATGTACTTGGATTGAACTGCCAACCCCATTTGCGCACACCTGTATTGCCTCCATTGCCATTGTTTTGTTCTTCCTACAGGAGACTGAGAAAGGCAGTAAACCGACACGGAAGGTTTGTCCTTAAATGGAATATGATATTGTCAGTCATTTCTGTTGTCCATTTTATATCTAGCTGTCTGTTTTTTTTTTTCCTTTGCTTGGTTGTTGTCCTAATTTCCTTGGCAAAGTTAGAATGATATGATTTGTCCGCGAACCTTGCTGCCATATTTGTTGTCATAATCTGTGTTTGATGTGTGTGTGTGTGTGTTTTTTAAATTTAATTTGCATCGTTCACCTAACATTGAGATTTTGAAATTAGTGATTCTGTCATATCAACCAAAGGGGGACAGTATGCTATTGACAGTACGTGGCTAGTTGAAGGTCTCCCGTCGACTTTACGAACACACTGTTTCTGGGTCCGCTACAGTGCCAGGGCTGTTCGAATGGCGGTCCGCGGATGCTTAACAGGTGGCCTGCGGATCACTGCCAGTTATATTGTATTGATGTTTCTCTGCTGAGGCTCAGGCGTCTGGTCTGTGACAATTCCCATGTTCAAAACTGTGGTCCCTGAATCAACCGAGTTGAGTAGCCCGGCACTAGACTGACAGTTCTTGTCTGTCAACAGCACCAGCATCAGCCAAGGGTTAGTTTCTCTTTGTTGAACTGCTGCACTTATGGAGAGCTGCTGCCTTCCCGGTGGATATGAGACAAGCAGTGTTCCTCATTCTACATCCATGAAATCGTTGTGGCGTTTTTCTCTCCTTCTATGACCAGTCCAGTTGCCGAATCATGTATTAATTCCTCCCCCTTTTTTAGTTTTGTAAATATATCGCGTAGAAATAGCAATTTCCACCTGTGTTTTCTCAGTTTGTGAACACCTTGTACAGTTTTGTGCACACCTTGTACAGTTTTGTGCACACCTTGTACAGTTTGTGCACATCTTGTACAGTTTTGTGCACACCTTGTACAGTTTTGGGAATTTTATAACTTTTGTTTCGCCCCACCCATAACAGAGATGCTTGTATTTGTAGTGGTTCTGTCATTGTAGCGGGTTTTGGTTTTTGTAGCAATGCTTAATGACATGTTCTGTGTTTGGTTGTATTTCCCGTTTTAGTTTATTATTAGCAATTTGATGTCAACTCTTCGCCTCCCCCCCCCCCCCCCCCCCCCCCACCTGCGAGCTGAGTGTGCCACTACTTGTGTCCATGCTGATATTGCTGTTTCTGGTGTCTGCTGCAGCGTTCATTGTTTGCTTTCTCTTCGTGCGCCCTAAAGCGTAAGTATCTAAGTTCGCGTTACCAGTCACCTCCTGAGTGCTGGATACACATGTGTCTGGACATCATGGACGTTGTTACCAGTCACCTCCTGGGTGCTGGATACACATGTGTCTGGACATCATGGTCGTTGTTACCAGTCATCTCCCGGGTGCTTGATACACATGTGTCTGGACATCATGTTCGTTGTTACCAGTCATCTCCCGGGTGCTTGATACACATGTGTCTGGACATCATGGTCGTTGTTACCAGTCATCTCCCGGGTGCTTGATACACATGTGTCTGGACATCATGGTCGTTGTTACCAGTCAGCTGTTTAAGTAAGGATGCAAGCCTATCGGCGATGATATTCCTCTCTCCCATGTCTGTTCTGTCCCGCTCCTTGTGCTTGTCGTGATCGACTGTGATGTGTCTGTGGGGGCGTGTCCACATGTTACACGGAGAGATTGGGGAAGGGTTGTATGTGATGATTGGTGCGGAAGAACGAGATTCAGAAACTCCAAAGAAGGAGGCTCGCTCCACTGACTTTGATCTGATAAATCAAACTCTAATTATACTGAACGAAGGAATTGCAAGTTGTTTTGAAGTTGTAGACGGAACAAAAAAGTGGGCTGTAATTGCTCATAAATTAGAACAGTCTAAAGTTGAAGCTGTTTATTAATTTGTAAAAACTTCCCCTTTTCTACTTCTGCCTTCGCCGCTCCTAACGTCAGAATGAAAGATATTATTGTTACTTTGCTAGATAGACGCCCGTTCTGTGTGAGTTGTGTGTACGACGCCCCTGCTAGCTTGATCACACGTTCAGTCGTAAGCCGGCAGCAGACGCTTCCGTTTGGTAAACATTGCGTGGAGAATCGGCTCAATGGCCTGTCTGTATGCCGCCATGATAAATAAACGGCCCTCTCCCGCCACATGGTCATATCACGGCTGCACTCAAGTGCTCAGATAAACACTGTCTAGCTTCAGAGCCCTGTCAATACTGACGTTTTTCTGTTCTTGTCTTTTCTGTCCTTTTGACTTATCGACATTCTCTGTATGTAGCGGTCAGTCAGGTCCCGTGGTCTTGAGTTTGACGTGGTTACCCACTGTCTGGTTCCACTATTTATGGGCCTACTGTTAGAGTTTAACGTAGTTACTCACTGTCTGGTTCCACTATTTGTGGGCCTACTGTTAGAGTTTAACGTAGTTACTCACTGTCTGGTTCCACTGTTTGTAGGCCTACTGTTAGAGTTTGACGTAGTTACTCACTGTCTGGTTCCAATGTTTGTGGGCCCACTGTTAGAGTTTAACACTTAGTTACCCACTGTCTGGTTCCACTGTTTGTAGGCCCACTGTTAGAGTTTGACGTAGTTACTCACTGTCTGGTTCCAATGTTTGTGGGCCCACTGTTAGAGTTTGACGTAGTTACTCACTGTCTGGTTCCAATGTTTGTGGGCCCACTGTTAGAATTTGACGTAGTTACTCACTGTCTGGTTCCAATGTTTGTGGGCCCACTGTTAAGAGTTTGACGTAGTTACTCACTGTCTGGTTCCAATGTTTGTGAGCCCACTGTTAAGAGTTTGACGTAGTTACTCACTGCCTGGTGCCACTATTTGTAGGCCCGCTGTTAGAGGCTGCAGAAAGTGATTTCTCGCTGTACTCATTTGCCGAGTCCTAGGTTGACAAGTAGCACACCCATTATCTGTAACACACATGTAATCTACAGTGCTTACCATCTACAACACACAAATAATCTACAGTGCCCACCGTCTACAACACACATATAATCTACAGTGTTCACCATCTACAACACACCTATAATCTAAAAGTGCTCACCATCTACAACACACATATAATCTTTAGTGCTGACCATCTACAACACACCTATAATCTACAGTGCTCACCATCTACAACACACCTATAATCTACAGTGCTCACCATCTACAACACACCTATAATCTACAGTGCTCACCATCTACAACACACCTATAATCTAAAAGTGCTCACCATCTACAACACACCTATAATCTATAGTGCTGACCATCTACAACACACCTATAATCTACAGTGCTTACCATCTACAACACACATATAATCTACAGTGCTCACCATCTACAACACACATATAATCTACAGTGCTCACCATCTACAACACACCTATAATCTACAGTGCTCACCATCTACAACACACCTATAATCTAAAAGTGCTCACCATCTACAACACACCTATAAACTAAAAGTGCTCACCATCTACAACACACCTATAATCTACAGTGCTCACCATCTACAACACACCTATAAACTAAAAGTGCTCACCATCTACAACACACCTATAATCTAAAAGTGCTCACCATCTAAAACACATCTATAAACTAAAAGTGCTCACCATCTACAACACACATGTAATCTACAGTGCTCACCATCTACAACACACCTATAATCTAAAAGTGCTCACAATCTACAACACACCTATAATCTACAGTGCTCACCATCTACAATACACTAGTCATCTACATCAGGCACTTTAAATCTGCGGCTCGTGGGCTGCCTGCGGCCCTTTTTAAGCGCACACGCGGCCTAATTAAAAAAATATAATACAATAATATTTAGGAGATAATTTCAGTCAGTCGTGTGTGGCCCTATGACGACACAAGTGTCAGGCCTAAAGCTCTGGCGGCACCCTCAGTTTGACATTCCTGGTCTAGATCACATGCTAGCCCAGCAATCAATATACAAGGTTTCTATAAGATTGGGGGTGACACTTGCTTGGTTCACACTTGGCCGTCAATGTTGAGAGAAAGTTGTTGACACCTGGCCGTCAATGTTGAGAGAAAGTTGTTGACACCTGACCAAGCTGTTGTCCCCATTGATCACTTTCTGCAGGCCTTTGTCCCCACAGGAAATCGGTTGCCGACCCACCTGCTGTAGCAAGTGGTTTGATTTATTGATCTTCTGTTTTGGCAGGACCGGGCCATATGTTCTTAGCAGGTTGAGCACCGGGTATGTTAAATACTAAATATTCAGATATATTATATGGCTGAGAACTAAAGAGTCGGATACATTAGACGGTGGAGAACGACGGGTACAGTAGACAGTTGAGAACTAAAGAGTCGGATACATTAGACGGTGGAGAACTACGGGTACAGTAGACAGTTGAGATTTAAAGAGACGGATACATTAGATGGTGGAAAACGACGGGTACAGTAGACGGTTGAGAACTAAATATCTGGATTTAGTAAACGGCTGAGAAATAAATATTTGGATTTAGTAGACGGCTGAGAAATAAATATCTGAGTATAGGACACGGTTGAAAACTAAACAGTTGGGCACAGTAGACGGTTGAGAACTAAATAATCAGGTACATTTAGACGGCTGAGAACTAAATAATCGGGCACAGTAGACGGTTGAGAACTAAACATCTGAGTATAGAAGACGGTTGAGAACTAAACAGTCGGGCACAGTAGAAGGTTGAGAACTAAATAATCCGGTACATTTAGACGGTTGAGAACTAAATAATCGGGTACAGTAGAAGGCTGAGAACTAAATAATCGAGTACAGTAGACAGTTGAGAACTAAATCATCGGGTACAGTAGAGGGTTGAGAAATAAATAATCCAGTACAGTAGAGCGTTGAGAACTGAATAATCGGGTACAGTAGAGGGTTGAGAACTAAATAATCGAGTACAGTAGAGGGCTGAGAACTAAATAATCCAGTACAGTAGAGGGTTGAGAACAATAATCGGGTACAGTTAGAAGGTTGAGAACTAAAAAATCGGGCACAGTTAGAAGGTTGAGAACTAAATAATCGGGTACAGTTAGAAGGTTGAGAACTAAATAACCCTGTACAGTAGAGGGTTGAGAACTAAATAATCCAGTACAGTAGAGGGTTGAGAGCTAAATAATCGAGTAGAGTAGAGGGTTGAGAACTAAATAATCCAGTACAGTAGAGGGTTGAGAACTAAATAATCCAGTACATTAGAGGGTTGAGAACTAAATAATCCAGTACAGTAGAGGGTTGAGAACTAAATAATCCAGTACAGTAGAGGGTTGAGAACTAAATAATCCAGTACAGTAGAGGGTTGAGAACTAAATAATCCAGTACAGTAGAGGGTTGAGAACTAAATAATCCAGTACAGTAGAGGGTTGGGAACTAAATAATCCAGTACAGTAGAGGGTTGAGAACTTAATAATCGAGTACAGTAGAGGATTGAGAACTAAATAATCCAGTACAGTAGAGGGTTGAGAACTAAATAATCCAGTACAGTAGAGGGTTGAGATCTGAATAATCGGGTACAGTAGAGGGTTGAGAACTAAATAATCCAGTACAGTAGAGGGTTGAGAACTGAATAATCGGGTACAGTAGAGGGTTGAGATCTGAATAATCGGGTACAGTAGAGGATTGAGAACTAAATAATCCAGTACAGTAGAGGGTTGAGAACTAAATAATCCAGTACAGTAGAGGGTTGAGAACTAAATAATCGAGTACAGTAGAGGGTTGAGAACTAAATAATCGAGTACAGTAGAGGGTTGAGAGCTAAATAATCGGGTACAGTAGACAGTTGAGAACTAAATAAGCGGGTACAGTAGACAGTTGAGAACTAAATAATCGGGTACAGTTAGAAGGTTGAGAACTAAATAATCGGGTGCAGTAGAAGGTTGAGAATTAAATAATCGGGTGCAGTTAGAAGGTTGAGAACTAAATAATCGAGTACAGTAGACGGTTGAGAATTAAATGTTTGGGTACAGTAGAAGGCTGAGAACTAAAAAATCGGACACAGCTAGAAAGTTGAGAACTAAATAATCGGGTACAGTTAGAAGGTTGAGAACTAAATAATCGGGTACAGTAGACGGTTGAGAATTAAATATTTGGGTACAGTAGACAGTTGAGAACTAAATATCCAAGACGGCTTAGATTTAAAAATAAAACTAGAACGATCTATGCGTAGATCATATCCAAAAGGTGGTCCTTTGAGTCGCTGACGTTCAGGCCGGATTCCCCAGTGGGACATATTTGTTTTATGTAATGATCTTCATTGCTAGTACGCATTTCTGGTGTTTAATAGGACGTGTCAGTTCTATGAATAAGTGTTGCGGGTACAATTGTGGCATTTCTTAAGACGTGCCAATTCTGTGAATCAATGTTGCGGGTACAATTGTCGCATTTCTTAGGCCGTGCCAGTTCTATGAATCACAGATCAGAACACAGAAGGATAAAAGTTGATTAATTTCCCGTGCCAGTTATTCAGATGTGACACGGAGCGGCAGTACGTGACGTGGTTGCAGGAGTTGGCCCCCCTGGGTCTCGGCGGTAATCCTGGATTACCCTGACTCGTGACCCCAGTGCACGATTAACCCCGTCTCTCTGAGGCGTTGAGATTGAGTCCCTGTGGGTGATGTGCTCCAGTCGGTGGTGGGGGGGGGGGGGGGGTACCTGTACCTTGCTGTTATATCTAGCACACATCGGGGCCGGAGACTTGGGGGGGGGGGGTTGCCTGGGTGGTAGGGCTGTTGATCTGTGTGGCTAATGTGACAGGCTTGGTGAAACATCACGGAATCGTTTGACACTGTGCGTCACATGATAGGCGCTTCACTTTGTAGCTGGGTTTTGGCATTGGGCTCTAATCTGTTGACAGGCTGTGGAGAAAACCTTGAACAACCTAGGTGTGATCTCAACAACCAGTCTGCTGTCTGTGCAGTCTTACGTCATGCCAACAACCAGTCTGCTGTCTGTGCAGTCTTACGTCCTGCCAACAACCAGTCTGCTGTCTGTGCTGTGTTACATCATGCCAACAACTAGTTTCCACTCTAACATGCTGCTGTCTGTGCAGTCTTACGTCACGCCAACAACTAGTTCCCGCCCTAACATGCCTCAGGGCGGGCTTATTCACATTTGCATCATACTTAGTGTCACTGTCACTTTTACCCCGTAGAACTCTATATTTCTGAAATTTTGCGGATTTTATTATTTGTATTAGTGCACACTATCATTTAGTATTTAAGACTTGTATGGCCGTGTCAGCTGTGACAATATCCTTGTCAGCTGTGGCAATAGTCTTGTCAGCTGTGGCAATAGTCTTGTCAGCTGTGGCAATAGTCTTGTCAGCTGTGGCAATATCCTTGTCAGCTGTGGCAATAGTCTTGTCAGCTGTGGCAATAGCCTTGTCAGCTGTGGCAATAGTCTTGTCAGCTGTGGCAATAGCCTTGGCAGCTGTGGGAATAGTCTTGTCAGCTGTGGCAATAGTCTTGTCAGCTGTGGCAATAGCCTTGGCAGCTGTGGGAATAGTCTCGTCAGCTGTGGCAATAGTCTTGTCAGCTGTGGCAATAGTCTTGTCAGCTGTGACAATAGTCTTGTCAGCTGTGGCAATATTCTCGTCAGCTGTGGCAATAGTCTTGTCAGCTATTGGAATTGCCTTGTCTCACTCATCACATATCCTAAGTACAAAACTTTCAAAGAGGCAAGCAGGAATGCCAGATTTTTAAGTATGCTAAGGTGAAATGTAAAAAGTAATAGAACACATCGCGTAATGTTTGGGATTCATGAAAAACGATTTAAGCTCCCTCACTTATGCACAGAAGTTCTGCAGTATTTTTTTATTTTTTTATTATCATCAAATGCCTGGGCTACTGTCGTGGGCAATCATGACTCTCCACAATCTACGGTCTGCAACTGCGTGTGTCAGTTCGTGTGCTGACACCCCTCCATGCCATGACAAAAGGCTGTCAATTATCTTCTTGCGCTGTCTTTCTCTGTCTCTCTTTCCACAAATCTTTCCAGTGGTCACAACATGTTCGCTTTTCCCTCTTCTCATAACATGACCCCATGACTGTCTTTTTCTAATGTTTGTGTTAAGTTGTCTTTGAGCACTCACCTCTTTCAAAATATCTGGGTTGCTCTTCTTAGCTGTCCAAAGAATTCTAAGGATTTTTCTGTAAAATCACATCTCCAAGGCCTCAAGATATTGTTCAGCTTGTTTATTCATTAGCCATGATGTTAAAACTGGCTCTATAGGCCATGCGAGAATTTAAAAAAAAATATATATATATATATATGTGTGTGTATATATATATATGTACTATATATATATGTCCCCCCTCTGTTTATTTATGTAGAGAACATGTGCTGTAACATAGAGTTAGCTACCCTATGTTTGCATGCCAGTGTTAGACAACCATGATGTTTTGAGAGTCTCTACCAAAGAGTGGACTCTATGTATTAGACCTGGCCAGGAATTTTTTTTATTGCATTCCGGTGTTTGTTTGCTGAGTTATTATTGTGTGGTGGTGTTTTGGCTGTAGATACTAGTCTGCTTTGTGATAGCTTGTTGTTGTTCCCGATGTTTGTAGGGCTCTGAGTCGAGCGAAACCGAATACTTTGACAACATGGACAGTGGGAAACAAATTTGTGAAGATGAAAACAAGGTTTGTTTGGTTGCTGACGGCAGTTTTTAGCCCTTTGCCAGGCCATCGTTCATAGCCTGACCATACTAATCCACTAACCTAACATTTATTATTTTCATTTTCTAACTGCATTTAACACTCAGCATGACTTCTCAGCTCAGCCATTCTGGCACACAGTATGTATAAAGGTTATCTGGCATATTAAACATTGAAACAAAATGTATGTTAGCTTGGCCTTGAAGGCACCTCAAGCTTTAGCTCAACCATGAGCACATCACTGATATGTGAGCATCATTTCACCCATTGGGACTAGTCATAGATATCTAGACATCAGTTCAACCATACGCACTAGTCTTTGGTATCTAGACATCAGTTCAACCATACGCACTAGTCTTTGGTATCTAGACATCAGTTCAACCATACTCACTAGTCTTTGGTATCTAGACATCAGTTTAACCATACTCACTAGTATTTGGTATCTAGACATCAGTTCAACCATACGCACTAGTATTTGGTATCTAGACATCAGTTCAACCATACGCACTAGTCTTTGGTATCTAGACATCAGTTCAACCATACGCACTAGTCTTTAGTATCTAGACATCAGTTCAACCATATGCACTAGTCTTTAGTATCTAGACATAAGTTCAACCCTACGCACTAGTATTTGGTATCTAGACATCAGTTCAACCATACGCACTAGTCTTTGGTATCTAGACATGAGTTCAACCATACGCACTAGTCTTTGGTATCTAGACATCAGTTCAACCATAGGCACTAGTCTTTGGTATCTAGACATCAGTTCAGGAATACACACTAGTTATTGCTATCTGGACATCAGTTCAATAATAGACACATTAAAGAAACATCCCATACTAGACAGTGTAAATGTTACCACATAGATATGTATTAATATGCCAGATAGCATGTCTATCTGAGGAGCCTGCTGCTTGATCTTCATTCACAAATGTATCAGACCTACACACAGGGGCAGCCCATCAGCATTAGAACTGAACTGTTGAAGGTTCCCTCTAACTAGAATCAAGCAGCGACATTCTGTCAACTGTCAGTGTTACCTGAGTGTCCAAGACATTCTGTTAACTGTCAGTGTTACCTGAGTGTCCCAGACATTCTGTCAACTGTCAGTGTTACCTGAGTGTTCCAGACATTCTGTCAACTGTCAGTGTTACCTGAGTGTCCCAGACATTCTGTCAACTGTCAGTGTTACCTGAGTGTTCCAGACATTCTGTCAACTGTCAGTGTTACCTGAGTGTTCCAGACATTCTGTCAACTGTCAGTGTTACCTGAGTGTTCCAGACATTCTGTCAACTGTCAGTGTTACCTGAGTGTCCAAGACATACTGAGGCAAGCCTTATCGGCCAGAAACCAGAAACAGCTTCTGATTGGTTGAATCTATCATGATCTGGAGTTCTGTCGAGTATTCAAGCCGTTAGCTATGAAGTCACTGGATCTTTCAGAGACACATTGAGTGCAGTTTTACATAGATTGTCTCTGGAGGTGTGTAGTTTGTACTTTGTTTAATGATCTTGGCAAGCAGCTATCTGTTCTACGGAGAGAGACTCAGCCAAATGGAATAGAATAATAAAGTGAGTCCTCGACTGTAACTTAACCTCACTTCATCATTACCCCAATAAATATAAGACATTGATAGTACCAGAAACCCTCCATAAGGAGGCACTCAGCACCAACTCATTCACGCTTGACATCCAGCACACCAGAAAGACTGGCTATATCTGAAGCTAGAGACACACTTCTGGCTGACACATGTGGACGCATCAGTTCTGACACGTGATGTTTGTGAGGGCTGTCAACATCTTTGATGTTCGACTGACTGTTCTCCTTGGCCACTAGCCCTCACCTGATGTGCTCTCTTTATTGTTAGATTTGGTCAGAGCATGCTAAAGAATCCTGGCATCCTCAGTGTCCATTTCCACGGTGCGGTTAGCCTCTTTGAGAGTAGTGCACTGTTGGTTGTTTCCCCTTCAGTATCTGCTGCCAATTGATGTGGCAGTAGAAGAGTTCAGCCATTAGTTAGTGAGACTAATGTTTATGTATTGGCTGAGTGTGGCAGACATGTGTGAGCCAGCAGCCGTCTGACATAGGTGTGGTCTCAGTCAGATAAAGTGTTAGCCACCACCAGAACTGGACATTTAGCACTGCCCGTCACCAGGCTGGACTGCTACTGTTGCACAGCTGCATTCTTTTATACAGCATGTAGTGCTTTATTTTAGTCAGCCTTTTCTTCTTGTAATCGCATGATTTGTAGTTTCATTAGTTCCTCTCTGGTGAGTTATCTAGCCCTGCCCGGTAGTAAACCTAGAGATGAGAAATGACTACTTTAGCCATTAATGTAACTAATTGAGAACTATTGTAAGACCAGTCTCTCACAGGGCAAGTCATTGCACTTACATGTTCGTTCATCAGAGAGGAGTTAATGATGCTTATGTAGGGATTTGTTTAGTGCTCTCTGTTTGGTGACTTTTTTTTTCAGTTTGCTGTTATGTATATTTTGTTGACTCTTGAAATACTTACCTCCCATTTTTAAATCCTCTTTTTTTTTTTAAACTGAACCAGGAGACTGGCCTAGCAATGGTCAGACTGGCCTAGCAGTGGTCAGACTGGCCTAGCAGTGGTCAGACTGGCCTAGCAGTGGTCAGACTGGCCTAGCAGTGGTCAGACGGCCTAGCAGTGGTCAGACTGGCCTAGCAGTGGTCAGACGACAGTGGTCAGACTGGCCTAGCAGTGGTCAGACTGGCCTAGCAGTGGTCAGACTGGCCTAGCAGTGGTCAGTCAGACTGTAGTCAGACTTTAGATAACCTGCATTCACCTGGTTATATGGCATTATTGTCCAGTAAACAAATAAACTGCAGTCACCTGGTTATATGGCAGTATTGTCCAGTCAACATATAAACTACAGTCACCTGGTTATATGGCAGTATTGTCCAGTCAACAGACAAACTGTTGAAGAGATAGGAAAACAGAGGTCATGACTCATTAATAAAATGTTGCCCTCCATTCAGGCTTCCCGTTTTTGACATTTAATGTAAATCTGATATCTGCCATATTTGACATATACCACTGCCTGGCTCTGATGTCTGCCATATTTGACATCTGCCATATTTGACATTTACCATGGACTGGCTCTGATGCCTGCCAGATTTGACATCTGCCATATTTGAATCTACCATGGACTGGCTATGATGTCTGCCATATTTGACATCTACCATGGACTGGCTCTGATGTCTGCCATATTTGACATCTACCATGGACTGGCTCTGATGTCTGCCATATTTGACATCTACCATGGACTGGCTCTGATGTCTGCCATATTTGACATCTGCCATATTTGACATCTACCATGGCCTGGCTCTGATGTCTGCCATATTTGGCATCTGCCACTGCCTGGCTCTGATGTCTGCCATATTTGACATCTACCACGGCCTGGCTCTGTGGTCTGCCATATTTGACATCTACCATGGCCTGGTTCTGATGTCTGCCATATTTGACATCTACCACGACCTGGGTCTGGTGTCTGCCATATTTGACATCTACCACTGCCTGGCTCTGATGTCTGCCATATTTGACATCTACCACGGCCTGGCTCTGATGTCTGCCATATTTGACATCTACCACTGCCTGGCTCTGATGTCTGCCATATTTGACATCTACCACTGCCTGACTCTGATGTCTGCCATATTTGACATCTACCACTGCCTGGCTCTGATGTCTGCCATATTTGACATCTACCACGGCCTGGCTCTGATGTATGCCATATTTGACATCTACCACTGCCTGGCTCTGATTTCTGCCATATTTGACATCTACCACGGCCTGGCTCTGATGTCTGCCATATTTGACATCTGCCATATTTCGCATCTACCATTGCCTGGCTCTGATGTCTGCCATATTTGACATCTGCCACGGCCTGGCTCTGATGTCTGCCATATTTGACATCTACCACTGCCTGGCTCTGATGTCTGCCATATTTGACATCTACCACTGCCTGGCTCTGATGTCTGCCATGTTTAACATCTGCCATATTTGACATTTACCATGGACTGGCTTTGATGCCTGCCATATTTGACATCTGCCATATTTGAATCTACCATGGACTGGCTATGATGTCTGCCATATTTGACATCTACCATGGACTGGCTCTGATGTCTGCCATATTTGACATCTACCATGGACTGGCTCTGATGTCTGCCATATTTGACATCTACCACGGCCTGGCTCTGATGTCTGCCATATTTGACATCTGCCATATTTGACATCTACCATGGCCTGGCTCTGATGTCTGCCATATTTGGCATCTACCACTGCCTGGCTCTGATGTCTGCCATATTTGACATCTACCACGGCCTGGCTCTGATGTCTGCCATATTTGACATCTACCATGGCCTGGTTCTGATGTCTGCCATATTTGACATCTACCACGGCCTGGCTCTGGTGTCTGCCATATTTGACATCTACCACTGCCTGGCTCTGAAGTCTGCCATATTTGACATCTACCACGGCCTGGCTCTGATGTCTGCCATATTTGACATCTACCACTGCCTGGCTCTGATGTCTGCCATATTTGACATCTACCACTGCCTGGCTCTGATGTCTGCCATATTTGACATCTACCACGACCTGGCTCTGATGTCTGCCATATTTGACATCTACCACTGCCTGGCTCTGATGTCTGCCATATTTGACATCTACCACGGCCTGGCTCTGATGTCTGCCATATTTGACATCTGCCATATTTGGCATCTACCACTGCCTGGCTCTGATGTCTGCCATATTTGACATCTGCCACGGCCTGGTTCTGATGTCTGCCATATTTGACATCTACCACTGCCTGGCTCTGATGTCTGCCATATTTGACATCTACCACTGCCTGGCTCTGATGTCTGCCATATTTGACATCTACCACTGCCTGGCTCTGATGTCTGCCATATTTGACATCTACCACGGCCTGGCTCTGATGTCTGCCATATTTGACATCTACCACGGCCTGGCTCTGATGTCTGCCATATTTGACATCTACCACTGCCTGGCTCTGATGTCTGCCATATTTGACATCTACCACTGCCTGGCTCTGATGTCTGCCATATTTGACATCTACCACGACCTGGCTCTGATGTCTGCCATATTTGACATCTACCACTGCCTGGCTCTGATGTCTGCCATATTTGACATCTACCACGGCCTGGCTCTGATGTCTGCCATATTTGACATCTGCCATATTTGGCATCTACCACTGCCTGGCTCTGATGTCTGCCATATTTGACATCTGCCACGGCCTGGTTCTGATGTCTGCCATATTTGACATCTACCACTGCCTGGCTCTGATGTCTGCCATATTTGACATCTACCACTGCCTGGCTCTGATGTCTGCCATATTTGACATCTACCACTGCCTGGCTCTGATGTCTGCCATATTTGACATCTACCACGGCCTGGCTCTGATGTCTGCCATATTTGACATCTACCACTGCCTGGCTCTGATGTCTGCCATATTTGACATCTACCACGGCCTGGCTCTGATGTCTGCCATATTTGACATCTGCCATATTTGGCATCTACCACTCCCTTGCTCTGATGTCTGCCATATTTGATATCTGCCACGGCCTGGTTCTGATGTCTGCCATATTTGACATCTACCACGGCCTGGCTCTGATGTCTGCCATATTTGACATCTGCCATATTTGGCATCTACCACTGCCTGGCTTTGATGTCTGCCATATTTGACATCTGCCACGGCCTGGTTCTGATGTCTGCCACAGTCAGTGGTGTTATGTGCTACTAATCTTTGCTTTCTGTACAGGCTTTCTCTTCCTGTGTTTAGTTTACACATATTGATTGTTTAAAGTATCTCAAGCATGACTGTAGTGGCTTGTTGCTTATTGTGTCTGTAAGCTATTTATTTGTTCATCTTGATTTGTTTCTTGTTCAGTCTGTGATTGGCTTGTAGTTCCTTTACTGTACATAATGTGTTTTTTCTTTTTGCTAGTTCACCTGTTTCTTGATTTGATTAGTGCTGTTTTTAATGTCACTGTTACTAGTAAATCTGTATAAATGATGGCTGTTTACTTGTGATTCTGTTTTATGACGTAAGAATGGCTGGGTATGGGTTCCTGCGTAAATGCTTTGATTAACTAAGTCATTCTTGTACTTGACCTTACCCAGAAGCCATTTCCATTGATAACAAGGCACATTAGAGAAGGAATTCATGCTGATCTGATTTCTACAGGAATCTCTTTCAGTTCAAATCAATCTAAAAAAAAAAAAGAAAAAAAAACCAGTTACTAAACAAGCCAGAAGATAACTTAGCACAAACATCAGAAGTAGAGAGTTGCATTTGTGGTCATGTTATGAGAAGAGAGAAACTGGAACATGTTAGAGATAAAGAGTTATTGTAAAGAGAGAAAGAGGAATACAACACAAGAAGCTTGTTGACAGCCTGTTGTCAGAACATGGAGAATGTCAGCACATGAACTTCTCATGAACCTTCTGTTAGAGACTGCAGGTTCTGGAGAGATATGATCACCCACGCCACTTGGTGAGGCACAAGATCCTGATAATGAATCAGTCAAGATCTGGCTCTTCAGAATTATGTTTGTTGGAATTCGGAAGCATGCAAATTGGTGGGCAAAAGGATGCTGTAGGTCAGGAAAATGCAAATATGTATTTATTGGCATATGACCTGTTCAGGGAGATAGAGTACCTTTGTGTCTGCCTGTAGTGCAATGTTTAGTTGCTGCCAAAATCAGGTAAGTTATACATAGCAAGCAGGAGTCAGTGCAGACATGTTCAGTCAGTGCAGACATGTTCAGTCAGTACAGACATGTTCAGTCAGTGCAGACATGTTCAGTCAGTGCAGACATGTTCAGTCAGTGCAGACATGTTCAGTCAGTGCAGACATGTTCAGTCAGTGCAGACATGTTCAGTCAGTGCAGACATGTTCAGTCAGTGCAGACATGTTCAGTCAGTGCAGACATGTTCAGTCAGTGCAGACATGTTCAGTCAGTGCAGACATGTTCAGTCAGTGCAGACATGTTCAGTCAGTGCAGACATGTTCAGTCAGTGCAGACATGTTTAGTCAGTGCAGACATGTTCAGTCAGTGCAGACATGTTCAGTCAGTGCAGACATGTTCAGTCAGTGCAGACATGTTTAGTCAGTGCAGACATGTTCAGTCAGTGCAGACATGTTCAGTCAGTGCAGACATGTTTAGTCAGTGCAGACATGTTCAGTCAGTGCAGACATGTTCAGTCAGTGCAGACAAAGAAGTAGCATTGTAAATAATTTGCTGCTCAGGTCTTGTTAGAGATAAGGTCATAGAAAAACTGGCAGCCTGGATACAGAACTGGACATGTCTCATTGACTGACAGCCTGGATACAGAACTGGACATGTCTCATTGGTTGGCAGCCTGGATACAGAACTGGACATGTCTCATTGACTGACAGCCTGGATACAGAACTGGACATGTCTCATTGGTTGGCAGCATGGATACAGAACTGGACATGTCTCATAGGCTGGCAGCCTTGATACAGAACTGGACATGTCTCATTGGTTGGCAGCCTGGATACAGAACTGAACATGTCTCATTGGTTGGCAGCCTGGATACAGAACTGGACATGTCTCATTGGTTGGCAGCCTGGATACAGAACTGGACATGTCTCATTGACTGGCAGCATGGATACAGAACTGGACATGTCTCATTGGTTGGCAGCCTGGATACAGAACTGGACATGTCTCATTGGCTAGTAGCCTGGATACAGAACTGGACATGTCTCATTGGCTAGTAGCCTGGATACAGAACTGGACATGTCTCATTGGCTGACAGCATGGATACAGAACTGGACATGTCTCATTGGCTGGTAGCCTGGATACAGAACTGGACATGTCTCATTGGCTGACAGCATGGATACAGAACTGGACATGTCTCATTGGCTGGCAGCCTGGATACAGAACTGGACATGTCTCATTGGCTGGCAGCCTGGATACAGAACTGAAACATGTCTCATTGGCTGGCAGCCTGGATACAGAACTGGACATGTCTCATTGGCTAGCAGCCTGGATACAGAACTGGACATGTCTCATTGACTGGCAGCCTGGATACAGAACTGGACATGTCTCATTGGCTGACAGCCTGGATACAGAACTGAACATGTCTCATTGACTGACAGCCTGGATACAGAACTGGACATGTCTCATTGACTGGCAGCCTGGATACAGAACTGGACATGTCTCATTGACTGGCAGCCTGGATACAGAACTGGACATGTCTCATTGACTGGCAGCCTGGATACAGAACTGGACATGTCTCATTGGCTGACAGCCTGGATACAGAACTGAACATGTCTCATTGACTGACAGCCTGGATACAGAACTGGACATGTCTCATTGGTTGGCAGCCTGGATACAGAACTGGACATGTCTCATTGGTTGACAGCCTGGATACAGAACTGAACATGTCTCATTGGCTGACAGCCTGGATACAGAACTGGACATGTCTCATTGGTTGACAGCCTGGATACAGAACTGAACATGTCTCATTGGTTGGCAGCCTGGATACAGAACTGGACATGTCTCATTGACTGACAGCCTGGATACAGAACTGGACATGTCTCATTGGTTGGCAGCCTGGATACAGAACTGGACATGTCTCATTGACTGACAGCCTGGATACAGAACTGGACATGTCTCATTGGTTGGCAGCATGGATACAGAACTGGACATGTCTCATAGGCTGGCAGCCTTGATACAGAACTGGACATGTCTCATTGGTTGGCAGCCTGGATACAGAACTGAACATGTCTCATTGGTTGGCAGCCTGGATACAGAACTGGACATGTCTCATTGGTTGGCAGCCTGGATACAGAACTGGACATGTCTCATTGACTGGCAGCATGGATACAGAACTGGACATGTCTCATTGGTTGGCAGCCTGGATACAGAACTGGACATGTCTCATTGGCTAGTAGCCTGGATACAGAACTGGACATGTCTCATTGGCTAGTAGCCTGGATACAGAACTGGACATGTCTCATTGGCTGACAGCATGGATACAGAACTGGACATGTCTCATTGGCTGGTAGCCTGGATACAGAACTGGACATGTCTCATTGGCTGACAGCATGGATACAGAACTGGACATGTCTCATTGGCTGGCAGCCTGGATACAGAACTGGACATGTCTCATTGGCTGGCAGCCTGGATACAGAACTGAACATGTCTCATTGGCTGGCAGCCTGGATACAGAACTGGACATGTCTCATTGGCTAGCAGCCTGGATACAGAACTGGACATGTCTCATTGACTGGCAGCCTGGATACAGAACTGGACATGTCTCATTGGCTGACAGCCTGGATACAGAACTGAACATGTCTCATTGACTGACAGCCTGGATACAGAACTGGACATGTCTCATTGACTGGCAGCCTGGATACAGAACTGGACATGTCTCATTGACTGGCAGCCTGGATACAGAACTGGACATGTCTCATTGACTGGCAGCCTGGATACAGAACTGGACATGTCTCATTGGCTGACAGCCTGGATACAGAACTGAACATGTCTCATTGACTGACAGCCTGGATACAGAACTGGACATGTCTCATTGGTTGGCAGCCTGGATACAGAACTGGACATGTCTCATTGGTTGACAGCCTGGATACAGAACTGAACATGTCTCATTGGCTGACAGCCTGGATACAGAACTGGACATGTCTCATTGGTTGACAGCCTGGATACAGAACTGAACATGTCTCATTGGTTGGCAGCCTGGATACAGAACTGGACATGTCTCATTGACTGGCAGCCTGGATACAGAACTGGACATGTCTCATTGACTGGCAGCCTGGATACAGAACTGGACATGTCTCATTGACTGGCAGCCTGGATACAGAACTGGACATGTCTCATTGGCTGACAGCCTGGATACAAAACTGAACATGTCTCATTGACTGACAGCCTGGATACAGAACTGGACATGTCTCATTGACTGGCAGCCTGGATACAGAACTGGACATGTCTCATTGACTGGCAGCCTGGATACAGAACTGGACATGTCTCATTGACTGGCAGCCTGGATACAGAACTGGACATGTCTCATTGGCTGACAGCCTGGATACAGAACTGAACATGTCTCATTGACTGACAGCCTGGATACAGAACTGGACATGTCTCATTGGTTGGCAGCCTGGATACAGAACTGGACATGTCTCATTGGCTGACAGCCTGGATACAGAACTTAACATGTCTCATTGGCTGGCAGCCTGGATACAGAACTGGACATGTCTCATTGACTGACAGCCTGGATACAGAACTGGACATGTCTCATTGGTTGGCAGCCTGGATACAGAACTGGACATGTCTCATTGACTGACAGCCTGGATACAGAACTGGACATGTCTCATTGGTTGGCAGCCTGGATACAGAACTGGACATGTCTCATTGACTGGCAGCCTGGATACAGAACTGGACATGTCTCATTGGCTGACAGCCTGGATACAGAACTGGACATGTCTCATTGGTTGGCAGCCTGGATACAGAACTGGACATGTCTCATTGGTTGGCAGCCTGGATACAGAACTGAACATGTCTCATTGACTGGCAGCCTGGATACAGAACTGGACATGTCTCATTGGTTGGCAGCCTGGATACAGAACTGGACATGTCTCATTGGTTGGCAGCCTGGATACAGAACTGGACATGTCTCATTGGTTGGCAGCCTGGATACAGAACTGAACATGTCTCATTGGTTGGCAGCCTGGATACAGAACTGGACATGTCTCATTGGCTAGTAGCCTGGATACAGAACTGAACATGTCTCATTGGCTGGCAGCCTGGATACAGAACTGAACATGTCTCATTGGCTAGCAGCATGGATACAGAACTGAACATGTCTCATTGGCTAGTAGCCTGGATAGAGAACTGAACATATCTCATTGGCTGGCAGCATGAATACAGAACTGGACATGTCTCATTGGTTGGCAGCCTGGATACAGAACTGGACATGTCTCATTGGCTGGCAGCCTGGATACAGAACTTAACATGTCTCATTGGCTAGTCGCCTGGATACAGAACTGGACATGTCTCATTGGCTGGCAGCCTGGATACAGAACTTAACATGTCTCATTGGCTAGTCGCCTGGATACAGAACTAAACATGTCTCATTGGCTAGTCGCCTGGATACAGAACTGGACATGTCTCACTGATTGGCAGCCTGGATACAGAACTGGACATGTCTCATTGGCTGGCAGCCTGGATACAGAACTTAACATGTCTCATTGACTGGCAGCATGGATACAGAACTGAACATGTCTCATTGGCTGGCAGCCTGGATACAGAACTGAACATGTCTCATTGGCTAGCAGCATGGATACAGAACTGAACATGTCTCATTGGCTAGTAGCCTGGATACAGAACTGAACATATCTCATTGGCTGGCAGCATGGATACAGAACTGAACATGTCTCATTGGCTAGTCGCCTGGATACAGAACTGGACATGTCTCATTGGTTGGCAGCCTGGATACAGAACTGGACATGTCTCATTGGCTGGCAGCCTGGATACAGAACTTAACATGTCTCATTGACTGGCAGCATGGATACAGAACTGAATATGTCTCATTGGCTGGCAACCTGGATACAGAACTGGACATGTCTCATTGACTGGCAGCATGGATACAGAACTTAACATGTCTCATTGACTGGCAGCATGGATACAGAACTGAATATGTCTCATTGGCTAATAGCCTGGATGCACAATTGGACATGTCTCATTGGCTAGCAGCATTAATAAAGAGCTGTTGTGTGACCATATCTTGGTTTCCAGCCAGTATAGAAGTGAATAGTCTGTCTCTTGACAGAACCGACTTTGACCTTTGGGACGTGTATGTCAGCTTTCTTCTGATAAATGAGGAAATTTGAGAACTACATCACAGACCTTGATTGTCTTGTAGTTGACAACATACAGCAGGATCTGATTGTCTTGTAGTTGACAACATACAGCAGGATCTGATTGTCTTGTAGTTGACAACATACAGCAGGATCTGATTGTCTTGTAGTTGACAACATACAGCAGGATCTGACTGTCTTGTAGTTGGCAACATACAGCAGGATCTGATTGTCTTGTAGTTGACAACATACAGCAGGATCTGATTGTCTTGTAGTTGACAACATACAGCAGGATCTGATTGTCTTGTAGTTGACAACATACAGCAGGATCTGATTGTCTTGTAGTTGACAACATACAGCAGGATCTGATTGTCTTGTAGTTGACAACATACAGCAGGATCTGATTGTCTTGTAGTTGACAACATATAGCAGGATGTGATTGTCTTGAAGTTGACAACATACAGCAGGATGTGATTGTCTTGTAGTTGACAACATACAGCAGGATCTTACTGTCTTGTAGTTGACAACATACAGCAGGATCTGACTGTCTTGTAGTTGGCAACATACAGCAGGATCTTACTGTCTTGTAGTTGGCAACATACAGCAGGATCTGATTGTCTTGTAGTTGACAACATACAGCAGGATCTTACTGTCTTGTAGTTGGCAACATACAGCAGGATCTTACTGTCTTGTAGTTGGCAACATACAGCAGGATCTGACTGTCTTGTAGTTGACAACATACAGCAGGATGTGATTGTCTTGTAGTTGACAACATATAGCAGGATCTGATTGTCTTGTAGTTGGCAACATACAGCAGGATCTGATTGTCTTGTAGTTGACAACATACAGCAGGATGTGATTGTCTTGTAGTTTACAACATACAGCAGGATCTGATTGTCTTGTAGTTGGCAACATACAGCAGGATCTGATTGTCTTGTAGTTGACAACATACAGCAGGATGTGATTGTCTTGTAGTTGACAACATACAGCAGGATGTGATTGTCTTGTAGTTGGCAACATACAGCAGGATCTGATTGTCTTGTAGTTGACAACATACAGCAGGATGTGATTGTCTTGTAGTTGGCAACATACAGCAGGATCTGATTGTCTTGTAGTTGGCAACATACAGCAGGATCTGACTGAGCCAGGCTTGATGCAACAACAGAAAATTTACTGTGCTCCACAAGTAATTGATGCAAGAAACATTGGAATAGGATGCATGCTGTCAGATATTTATGGCCGTACCTCATGCTTTTCTGCATGCTATCAGATATTTCTGGCCGTACCTCGTGTTTTTCTGCATGCTGTCAGATAATTATGGCTTTTTAATAACAATAATGTGATGATAATTTTATTATTGCTTTGAATAACATTAACCTTTGATGATGTTTTATTGCTGTCAGCTTGACAATATTTATGTTAAGTGTGAAACCCATAAATAGTTTTCATTGGGATGTTTGAGTTCATGTTGATAAGTAAATGTTAAATTTTTTTTTTATTGAAACATATCATTTATAATGAGGGGTGTAAGATCAAGAAAGCATTCCAGTCTCACTTTGATGAACATCATTCAATAGATAAATAGCCAGTTGTTACAACAATTGTAGTTATAACAGTTGTAATTTGTTGTATTATGATATTACTTAGATTAACATTAAGTTTGTTGTATTGGTATAAATTTCCAGTTTGGAGATTATCATAGGTCATTTTGTGTCAATTATTATACCTGATTGTCTAATAATTTAATTAAAAGGAACTTGGTGAGCTTATTCCAAATAGTGATTAGTAATGTGAAGTAACACTTTTGTTTATATTTCTCTTCCACATTAGATTAACATAAGGATTATGAGATTAACATAAGAATAAATGAATTTAAATATTTTAAAGTTAAAGAAACTAACACAGCTGATTCTGTGTTGAAATCTGAGTGATCAGTCTAACATACCTGTAGTGATATTTAACTGTGTTTGTTGATAATAGTTTGGAGTGACCTCTGTTAACTTGTCCTCTTCTTGCTTTGAATGCTGGCTGTTGTGAGACCCAGCTCTGCCTTTCTCTCTTTATTTCTGCCTCTTCTGTCATTTCAGTTTGTTTGTTTGCTTGTATGGTTGACGCCATGTTTGTTTCTTTCACTAATATCATCCCGCTAGGTGGGTCGCAGCAAGAGCATGAGGGCAGCCATTCAGACGGAGAAATGTGGGGCCTGTGACAAAACTGTATATGCAATGGAGCGGCTAGAGCTGAACAAACGAGTGTACCACAAGGCCTGTTTTAGGTGTACTCAATGCAAGGCTGTTTTAACGTAAGGACACTTCCCTCCCCTCAATCCCTAAACCTTTTTTATCTGTTTTGCAGTTAGCAGTCTATAAGCAGAGTTAGCAGTCTATAGCACATCTAGCAGAGCTAGCAGTCTATAGCAGAGTTAGCAGAGTTAGCAGTCTGTAGCAGAGTTAGCAGTGTATAGCAGAGTTAGCATTCTATAGCAGAGTTAGCAGTCTATAGAAGAGTTAGCAGTCTATATCAGAGCTAGCAGTCTATAGCAGAGCTAGCAGTCTATAGCAGAGCTAGCAGTCTATAGCAGAGCTAGCAGTCTATAGCAGAGCTAGCAGTCTATAGCAGAGCTAGCAGTCTATAGCAGAGCTAGCAGTCTATAGCAGAGCTATTCAAGTCGGTGTTACTCAGAGGCCAACATGTTGGAAATGATGTTTATCACAGGCCACGGGCCCAAGCCCCAGCAAACAAAGATCACAATAATACAGTACTGCTGGCTGATATGTGGGCTGCTGGCTGTTATGTGGGCTGCTGGCTGATATGTGGGCTGCTGGCTGATATGTGGGCTGCTGGCTGATATGTGGGCTGCTGGCTGATATGTGGGCTGCTGGCTAGGTCTCTGCGGCCAAATTCAGCCCGTGGGCTGCTTGCTAGGTCTCTGCGGGCTGCACTCAGCCCGTGGGTTGCTTACTAGGTCTCTGCGGGCCGCACCCAACCCATGGGCTGCTAGTTGAATAGGCCTGATCTATAGCATAACAATCTTGCCTGTGGTTTCTGCCCTGCCAGACAAAGTCATGACATCAGCAGACATGGTGAGGTGTGCTCATTTTAAAGTTACAAGATGTTGCATTTCCTCCATTGTTTAGCCCAACTCTCAGTATTGATTTATTACCTAATATTAATTCATTTTCTCATTTTTTAATTTTCTTCCAGTTTGCAGTCAGTGTTCTTCAAACATTTGCGACATTCTCCCAAGTTTTTTAATTGCCCAAACATTATTTCATTTCCTCATCATTCACTCATATTCCCAACATTCAGTCATCCCCCAACATTCAGTCATCACCCCCAACATTCAGTCATCACCCCCAACATTCAGTCATCACCCCCAACATTCAGTCATCACCCCCAACATTCAGTCATCACCCCCAACATTCAGCCATCACCCCCAACATTCAGTCATGCCCCCTCTCCCCGCCCCCTTGCAAACATTCTTTCATTTGAACAGCATTTGCTCACCATGATAGAGGTGGTGATGGTGAGATTTAAGATGATGTTTGTTACACTTTTGTTGTGGAATTAACAAATGTGTGTAGCTGAAATAAAACCATAGAAAGGTCATTCTGTCCTCAAGGATAGACAGAGACAACGTCTGCAAGACTACACCCACACGTAGAAGAGGAAAGACCAGACATGTCCTCAAGATGTCATTTCCCCATGTCAAAAAGGGAAAGACATACTAAGTTAATAATATGTCTGAATATCTTAACTGAATTGTTTTATATCATCCCTCTTTATCTATCAAATACCTTTAAGTAATATTATTGAAGAGAAGTAGTCTACAAACAGACATGTTATATAACCTTTTCCCCTGCGTCCTGACTCTGGATTGTTTTATATCATCCCTCTTTATCTATCAAATACCTTCAAGTAATATTACTGAAGAGAAGAAGTCTACAAACAGACATGTTATATAACCTTTTCCCCTGCGTCCTGACTCTGGATTGGTCTTCCATTGTCTTAGGTGAGCATTACTTATTCCCTATCCTGGTTGAATCAGTCTTCCTGTATCCTTGCTGCACCATCCTTATTCTGGTTTTGAACCAGTCTTCTATTGTCCAGATATAATAGGTAACCCCCCTATCCTGATTGCATCAGTCTTCTATTGTCCAGATATAATAGGTAATCCCCTATCCTAATTGCATCAGTCTTCTATTGTCCAGATATAATAGGTAACCCCCTATCCTAATTGCATCAGTCTTCCATTACCTTGATAGTGCAAGAAGCTTGAACCAGTGATCTGTTTACTATTGATGCCAGTTTTGTTCTGTGTGTAGAGAGTTTGTTCTAACTGTTGGATGAGGAAGAGAAATGTTAACACAGCTCAGTCTCATGAAATGGGACACATCTGATACAGTACAGTCTTGATCCACCTAGATGATTTGTTAAATGTCTGTTGTTTCAGAATGTATTTATGTTTACTATTGTTTTTTGTTTTTTTGGAATTATATGAGTAGATTATTTGTATCATTTCAATATTTATTTATGTAAATTTAATATTCCACTTATTGGTGATTTTAACTTGTTGATGGATGCAACATTTGCACCCTTTTTTCTTTCATTTGTACGCACTTTTTGCATGCTCCAGCCAGGTGTCAGTCTATCTATCTATGTTTTCCTATTGATTAACAGTTACACCACTGTTGCACCATCTGATAACTGCTGTAGTTCTTTGCTCAAAGCTCATTAACTGTCTCCCCATTGTAACCTTGTTAATCCTTGACTATATGGCATGCAATTAATCATTCTCTAGTGTGGGTATGGTGGCAACATGTAATGCATGGCTGGTACTGTTGTAGTTGTGCTTTGTCTTTGTGAATATATTCCCTGTTCTCCCCAGCTGTACATGGCATTGTCTCACTTATGTTGCCTGCCACATCCAGGAAATGTGGAATTAATGCCCTTGTTGCTATGAGTCCAGGGAGACAATGATGATGGCAGATTTTACAGTTATCTTCCTTGCATCGGTGTAGAAACTCACCAGACCAGTTCACCAACATTACAAATTATTTAGAAACATATTCAATTGTCTTTATCTGGAGCCTATGGTCAAATCCTGTATCACATCCTCTGTGCTGACTTACAGATTGATAGTATATGTTGAGGCTGGTCTCTACTACGATATAAAGATATGTTTGAGTGGGATATGGATGAAACAGGAATTGAGGTGGATTCAAAGAAACAGAATGCCAAGGACCTGGATGCAGGAAGGATGAAACTCAGGAAGGGAATAGTGATAAATAAGAAAACTATTGCAGACCGGTAAAGAGCTGATCATCTGAGACGAAGCCAACGAAATAGATGCACTGGCAACAAAAGTCTTGAAATTCAACATTTTAATTGTGGAAGATTGGTCTGAATGCAAGTGGGTCTTGCTGGTCATACTCATCATCGCCATCGGCCGTGGTGTCCACACCTCCTTAGTTTCGTCGCCCAGCTTCTGAGTTGAGTGCATGGCGTGACACTGTGAGCTGCGTTTGTTTTTCGTTGGCACAGGAGCGGAGCATATGTGGGGTGACCCGTTTGCTATGAAGCTGAAACTAGGATTACCAGATTACCACACCTCCCTTTGGCACGCATCAGTGAATCAATCAGGAAGTGACCTCACTGAACTTGCAACATTCCCCCATGCTCTCTAACCCCTTCCTCAGTAGCTAAAGAAGGGTGCAAAATTGCCCAGACCTTCTTCCCACTCCCAGATGAATCATTCTCTCCAGATCTGGAGGCCGTTTTTATTCTACTGCCCTGTTCACTTGATCGCAAAGAGTTTCACCCTGTCAAACTGGATCATTCTCTCCAGATCTGGAGGCTGTTTTTATTCTACTGGATTGTTTACTTGATCCCAAAGAGCTTCACCCTATAAGAGCTGTATCGTAAACTAGCTTATCACCCAGAGTTGTAGCAGCAACTTATCTATCAGACTGCTCATGACCACATACATCCGAATGTCCTGGGCAAAAAACATCACACTATGTTTCTTATCTGAGTCTTACCATGATACTAGTTTCTGTTTTCTGAAACAGTCTCTGCGAGTCAGTTACAGCATGTTGGACTTGACTATTCTATAGTTACTGCCTCCACCTCAATTCTCATGCTAGAAGTTGGGACATTATGCCTGAGGATTTTTTCAAAACAACTTCCATCCTTTGTAATTAAACCTCATCCACTCATTTCTGCGTCTCACTACAGATTCATGTAGATATATATTGATAGCACTGGATCCTGAATTGTCCTTGATCAGATCTTGCTCTCATGCTTCTGATCCCCCAGCCTTATATTTCTGACAGCCTCGGTCCCATGGCACAATTAAATGCCACCTCTGGAAGCACAAAAAGAGACCAGGATATAAGCAGTGTCCAAGAGTATGGTTCAGACTGTTGCTGTGAGAACATCTTCTCATCCACTGCCTGATTTTATCTACTGACCTCGGCTTAGTCCTGCATCAGTCATCCTGCAGATGTGCTTGTAACGTTAAGTGAGGTTGTTTATATCAACCTGAATGTGGAAGAAAGCATGTTCATGAACAGCATGAACGTCTTGGAAACTGAAATAGTTTGGCCATATTAAACATTGCAGTAAATGTAAGACTTGGTTCGTAGAATGAACGGGAAAATGGGAGAGACAGAGGTTGACCAATATGGCAGTGTACAAGGGACATTAGAGTCATTCATGTTACATAGGAACTGGCAGTGGACCGGGAATATTTCTATTGCCGTGATGGTCTGCACAGAAACTGCTACATGATGATGGTGGTGATTAATGTTTGTGTGGTCAAGAAATCTGAGACATGTCTGATCTCCTCCTGAAGGTCGTGAACTCTGGCAGACATATGTCTGATCTCCTCCTGAAGGTCGTGAACTCTGGCAGAGTATGTCTGATCTCCTCCTGAAGGTCGTGAACTCTGGCAGAGTATGTCTGATCTCCTCCTGAAGGTCGTGAACTCTGGCAGACGTAGCTCTAAGAGCTGTTGTCCTGCTGTAGGCTGCCTCCAGTGGTTCTGAAATTGTCTACTCTGGGACACAGTGGAGACATGTTCTCTCACACATATACAATTTGTTAAACCACAGAAAATACTGTAAAGCATGAAAAAAATGCACATGTGCCCCCACTCTGTTCTCAGTGTTCAATGCAGTAGTCTCCCAGTGTGGCATGACGTGTTGAAGATTATACACAAGATATCAGTAAAATGTAAATAAATACATTTTGGCATGCATTTAAAAAACACAAAATCTCAGCATCTCTGATTGTCCATATAATTTCCCCAGCCTTTCCTTAGCTACATTGAGGCAACATGCCAGACAGTTTTGGAATCACCAGAGCTCACTAGTTATATCTACATTATAAGTTGCTTCATCGATATGCCCTCCAGATTATGTGGTTTCTTACTTGCCCTTGAGAGAGTCATCACTGAAACCGAATCTCTTGGTTACTTAGTGTCTCATGAATCCATTCAAGACTTGACACTGTCTAGTGGGGTGACACAAGGCAGAGAATTTGATCTCCCAGCAAAATATACATTGGTGTGATGACAGCGGAAGGCAAGGTCACCGCCAGTAACCATGTTGCAGACCTAATAGGAAATTGAATCGGTGTCTGCAGAGTCGCCATTATGGAGGGCAGATGATACATCTGACATTGTCTGCATTTGAGTTGGATCACAGGTCGATGTGGCTTTGAGTTGGATCACAGGTCGATGTGGCTTTGAGTTAGATCACAGGTTGATGTGGCTTTGAGTTAGATCACAGGTCGATGTGGCTTTGAGTTAGATCACAGGTTGATGTGGCTTTGAGTTGGATCACAGGTTGATGTGGCTTTGAGTTGGATCACAGGTCGATGTGGCTTTGAGTTGGATCACAGGTCGATGTGGCTTTGAGTTAGATCACAGGTTGATGTGGCTTTGAGTTGGTCAAGAGACCAGTCTCACATGTATTGATGGACATTTATAGGTGGATGCATTCATTAATGGTTTGGTTCTGTTAGTTGAATTGGTCCTCAAATCTCATCAGCTGAGTTGGTTCACAGCCCATCTGGCATGTATTTGGTGAAAGAAGTAAAATCTTCACCAGCTCAGTAGAAGGAACTAGCCTTAGACATGCAGGAGTTGTTGTGTCCTCAACTCCTCATTATGAGGGTGAGAGTTGATTTACAGCACTAAGGATGTTCCCATAGGTGCCCCATACTCATCTTCAGCAGCCAATGAAGAGTTATAGTTCTAATGGTGACAGTGGCATTTTGATTATACGTCCATCTTGCCTTTTCTCTGATTGTAAAGTGTTGCCCACATTCCCTGGTCATTCTCTCCAAAACACAATGATTTATTCATGCTCACTTGCTCCCAAAGGACTTGAACGCCTCTAGCTTGTAATGCATAAATTCACCTCTATCTTAAAATTGCCAACCATATTTCTATATTATCTGCCCCTTTCTTGAAAGTTCAAAAAATAATTTATATTATCTGAACCTTCTTTTGAAGTTCCACTAGTAAAATATATCATCCTGCAACTTCTTTAAAATTTTCAACAGTTACCCATTTTATCTGCCCTTACTTGCAAGTGCCAACAATAAACAAAGTTATCTGCTCTTTTCTTGAAAGTTCTACCTATAAACTATATTACCTGCCCCTGCCTTTAAAGTTCCACCAATAAACTGTATTATCTGTCCCTGTCTTTAAACTTCCACCAATGAACTACATATCTACCCCTGCTTTGAAAATGTCACCAATAAACTTTATTATCTGCTCCTGCCTTGAAAATTCTACCAAAAAACTTATCTGCCATTGCCTTGAAAGTTTCACCAGTAACTGATATTATTTGCCCCTGCCTTTAAAGTTTCACCAATAAACTGTATTTTCTGCCCCTGCCTTGAACGTTTCACCAATAAACTGTATTATCTGCCCCTGCCTGAAACTTCACCAGTAAACTGTATTATCTGCCCCTGCCTGAAACTTCACCAGTAAACTGTATTATCTGCCCCTGCCTTGAAAGTTCCACCTATAAAATATATTATTTGCCCTTGCCTTGAAAATGTCACCAATAAACTTTATTATCTGCCTCTGTCTTGAAAGTTTCACCAGTAAACTGTTATCTTTCCTATCTTGAAAGTTCTACCAATCAACGGTTATCTGTCACTGCCTTGAAAGTTCCATCACACCTGACTTTTCTGACCATGGGATGAAGTATTTTGTTTACTCTGACTCATCTTATTGATTGCATCATAAAGAACTGATTCAGCAATTTAGACATTCATGATCATCATTAATTGTGTTTTCATCTGATTGTAACCAATTGTCTTTTCTGCACCACAGGCCAAAAACATTCGCTATTAACAACGAGGTTATCTTCTGCACCACTCACTACAAGCAACTGTTTGCCACCAAGGGGAACTACGATGAGGGATTTGGGCGCACACAGCACAAGAAGAGATGGAGCAGCAACCCCAACCTGACCAAGGATGGAGACGACGACAGCACATCCTAGGTCCTCACAACATTCTATATTGTGTTCTAGTTCATTATCTTTCTTTTTTTTTAGTGTTTTGTACATGAATATTTGTATATTTATAGAGTTGCATATTGTTGAGAACAACAGTAATGTACAATGGAAAGTGCCAACAACAGTGTACAGTCAGATATTATTGACAACAACAACAGTGTATAACTGACAAGAATAAAGTTGTATTCCGTACCAAAGCCAGGAAGGCAAGTTGAGAGATTATTGAATGTTCCACTTTGTAGCTGGTAGGGAACTCATTGTTGAACCAAGATGAGGCACTGGAATCATTGGTATAACTGCATGCACAGCCCTCTCATCCATGCTTGTTTGTCTAGGGGCTAGGCTTGAGTGGGGCTAGGCTTGAGTGGGGCTAGGCTTGAGTGGGGCTAGACTTGAGTGGAGCTAGACTTGAGTGGAGCTAGGCTTGAGTGGAGCTAGACTTGAGTGGGGCTAGGCTTGAGTGGGGCTAGGCTTGAGTGGAGCTAGGCTTGAGTGGAGCTAGGCTTGAGTGGAGCTAGGCTTGAGTGGAGCTAGGCTTGAGTGGGGCTAGGCTTGAGTGGAGCTAGGCTTGAGTGGAGCTAGGCTTGAGTGGAGCTAGGCTTGAGTGGAGCTAGGCTTGAGTGGAGCTAGACTTGAGTGGGGCTAGGCTTGAGTGGGGCTAGGCTTGAGTGGGTCTGGTTGCTGAGAGGATTCAGTCATGTGTATTGTTAATCTCATTTCTCCCTAAGATGTGTTGTTTTATCTAGTTATATCTGTATCAAACACTTTCTGCTAGTTCTAGCTCTAGGAATGCCAATGTCCACACACACACACAGGCTACCTGTCACACCTGTACAGTTACACTCTGTCATTTGTTACAGTTTCAAACATTTACTCCTGCACTGCTGCAAAGGACATTTCATTTTATCTCAGAAAACATGAATCCACTTTCCAGACTTCCAGAGAGAGCCACACACACACAGATTTGGGAACCCCGATTGACAAGGCAACCAGTTAAAACATCACTTGCCAGCTAACCACTCATGGGAACATGTCCATTTGCTTGTGCATCTATTACACATTCCCTCTGGTGCCTCTGTTTGTAGTTTAGGGAACTTCTTAATCATGAAACTCTAATTCTCCTCCAGTGCTCAGTCCACCTCAAATCTTGCCTTTCTTATTTTTATAACTTTGTATTCTTATAGAACCTGTTTTGTATATCAGTTTTTACTTTTGAAAATTCCATTATTTACATTTCTGTGCTAGCTACAGACTATATTGTCTTCTGTCACTTCGGTTATGTACAGTTGGTGCTAGCTACATACAGAGTTAATGCCTGTCAGTGACAGATGAGTCTTGAAGCCAGCTGTCACAGATGAGTCTTGAAGCCAGCTGTCACAGATGAGTCTTGAAGCCAGCTGTCACAGATGAGTCTTGAAGCCAGCTGTCACAGATGAGTCTTGAAGCCAGCTGTCACAGATGACATTGGACAATGAGAAGATCATATAATACTTGTGTTTACTTTCACATCCTGGGTCAGCAGTATATTCTGGACATATAGCTTCAGACATGTAATTGTCCATTGACTCAGCTTCAGACATGTAATTGTCCATTGACGCAGCTTCAGACATGTAATTGTCCATTGACTCAGCTTCAGACATGTAATTGTCCATTGACTCAGCTTCAGACATGTAATTGTCTATTGACTCAGCTTCAGACATGTAATTGTCCATTGACTCAGCTTCAGACATGTAATTGTCCATTGACTCAGCTTCAGACATGTAATTGTCCATTGACTCAGCTTCAGACATGTAAATGTCCATTGACTCAGCTTCAGACATGTAAAGAGACAACAGACTTTGTGGGAGTGAGTCTGTAGATCCAGTGTCCTCAATGTTGTTCCATTAAACATTATCTCTTATCAGCAAGGCTGTTCCATGGAACATGTCCAGAATCAGCAAGGTTGTCCTATGGAACATGACTTGTATGAGACCATTCACCAACAAATTGTATTGTGTCAGACTAACAGTACTGTGTTTGTTCTGACATCTTATGGTATCAACAGTTGTACCCCACACTAGCAGACACAATGATAGCACTGTTTCTACTCTGATATCTCACATTGTCAACTGTTTTACCACCACACACATTGTCAACTGTTTTACCACCGCACTAGTAAACACACTGATGTTGACATAATAGCACTGCCACTATCTGTCATGGACCAAGTCTAGTTCAAACACCCCTTCTCTCCCTTTATCATTGTTGTTGCTAGGATAAGTTTATTTGATGTGTTTTAATTCACTGAACAATTTCCCATCATCCATTTGTGTATCTTCGTTGTAGCTAGTTGCCATCATGAACAGCTAAAACAGCCAGTCAGTGGTCCTGTCTCCCTTAGTCATTGGTCAGCTGATGGTCAGATGGCTGTTCTGTAACCTGTGGGATGGGTCGGGTTGTGTGTAGTCATCAACCATGTTTACAACTATTGTAATCACACTTGTATTTGTCATAATTAAACATGTTAGTCCATCATTTGTTTGGTTTTTGTTCTTTGAGTTAATCAGACTTATTTGTATCATGTAGTTAGTGCATTCTTCCTTGGGGTGTATCATGTAGTTAGTTCATTCTTCCTTGGGGGAAACTCATAGATGTTTGAAATATTAACAAGGATATGGCAGGGATAACTTCTGTCAGATTCTCTCTGTCTGTAAACTGGATAATGAAGGCAGTAACTGCCTGCAGAAGAAGAATTCAGTGGGCCAGACAGAGCAGCTTGCTTATCTGAACCTCACTGATGCATGATCCTCCTGTCCCACGTGCAAGATAAGTTACACTTAGAGGTTGCAGCGATTAAGTTATAACAATTTAAAAATGGAAATAATGAGAATAAATGTAGCAAAAATTAATCTCATGGTCCTCAGTGAAACCACACCTTCAGAGGTGGTTCTGTACCCATAGGTAAGCACAACTGGCAGTAACACCACACCTCCAGAGGTGGTTCTGTACCCATAGGTAAGTACAACTAGCTGTAAAACACCACACCTCCAGAGGTGGTTCTGTACCCATAGGTAAGCACAACTGGCTGTAAGAGAAGTTTAAAAATAACTATACAGAAAGCAAGACCAGCTTTCACAGCACAAGAGAATAAGTAGAAATCAAATGAAACAACCTAGAACTAAACGGTTCTTGTAAATGGATCAGAAACATGGAGAAAGACCAAAACAGTTCTTATAAATAGATCAGAAATGCGGAGAAAGACCAAAACAGTTAAGATGAACTACATTCTTTCATCAGCTAATACCTGCACAGACGAGAGGAAATAACATGGATTGACAGAATCATTTATTTGATTGAAACGAAACAAATTCCTGACAATCAGAAGATGATAAATAGACACAGACATTGGATAGAGCATCCATTGAGAAAACCAATTAATATCTTGATAAGAAAGTCCTTTTTTAACACACAAGAGAAAAGACAGAGAGAGGAACCTCAACAGTATGGAGAAGATCATTAGAATTTGAGATGAGCATGGAATTAGCTGTGGATGACAGACAAGCATAGGAAGGCTTGATGTGACCTAGTTGAAGACCTGTACTGCATCTGGTGATAGAAGAAGAGAGAAGATGTTAGAAACAAATACTAGAGAGTTTAAATAAAGCTGGATCTTTACATATTGTATATGTTAATGTCTCAAAACTACTTGTCACCAACAGTTGTGTATCAATTGATATTTCACATCTACGTACACCTAAATCTTATGTAGGTTTCTGTTTACTTATCACCACAATTATTGTGTAGATTCTTGTTCAAAATCTACTTATCAACATAAATATTGTGCAGGCATTTCAAATCTACTCTTCACTAAATATTTTGTGCAGATTGATACTGGCTTTTTCTTTCTGTACATACCATGTAAATATTTTATTTTACAGCAGATGGATTTTGTGTAAGAATAAAAATAATTACTTGTTTGTAATTTGTCTTTTTTAACAAAAGCACAGTTAATTAAAAGATTAAAAGATGTTCTAGTTGAGCCCTAGAACATATTCAACAGTTGAAGATCGGGGATTGTGGCAAACAATGCCAGGGAACTTGACAACTTTTGCAGGGAACTCAATGGTAATTCCAGGGAACCCGGAGTTCTGTTATCTCACTGACTGCTCAGTTATCTCACTGACAATACAGTTATCTCACTGTCAGGTTTAGTTGTCTCACTGACAGTTTAGTTATCTCACTGATAGTACAGTTATCTCATTGACAGTTCAGTTATCTTACTGACTGTTCAGTTATCTCCCTGACAGTTATCTCAAGGTAAGTTCAGTTATCTGTAACAGTTCAGTTATCTCACTGAAAGTTGAGCTATCTTACTGACAGTTGAGTTATCTTACTGACAGTTGAGTTATCTCACTGACAGTTCATTTATTTCTCTGATACTTGAGTTGTGTCAGTGATAGTTCTGGTACCCCTGTGCTAGCTCCATGCAAATCTGTGAAGGACTTAGTCTGAGTGACAGAGACTGGGATTTTGTCAACCTAATGATGTTTCATCCCCACATTCTGAGATTGCTAACAAGTTGAGTTGAATCTCCCAGTTGAGGTGCCAGAGTAACTCACAACGATTGTTTGAAAGAAGCTAATGAAAGTAGATCTCTATATACAATAATAAGAAAGAGACAAAAGCCACTGTTCTTTGGCCACAAAATGAGAAGAGAGCCATTGAAGAACATCGTGACAACTGGAATGATAATTGGAAAAAAGGGGTAGACGCAGACCAAGAGAGATGATGCTGGATGGGCTGAAACGATGGCATGGAGGGATATCATCAAGAGAGCTGTTCCAGGCAACAAGGGATAGTGATCTGTGGAGATGCATGAGTGCCTACGCAGGGCACATGATGATGAACAAGTTGAGATTCATGAAGTATCACCATCACCACTGTAAAGAATGTTGTATCCCACTGACCACAGGTCCTGTGTGGGTCATTCAATCAGCTCAGAATTTGTTTATTGTCCATTTCCAAGACTGTGTATATTGGTCAGATGTTACCAGGCTTCAGGGCTCTGTCACTTCAAGAGTTATCAACTTCACTTCTGCACGTTAAATGTCTGCCAGAAATATTTCCACCGTATTATCTGTTATATTTGACAGATGTTTGATTATATGTTGCAAAACCTGAACCATTCATACTTTATATGTTGAAAAAACTGAACCATTCGTACTGTATATGCTTTACTGATTCTTTGTGAGGGGTAAATATACTTTTGAGAAAATGTGGTCCTCGTACATATTTGGCTTTTTTTTTTTTCTAAAATAATGCCGAAAAGGGGAAGGAATGCAATCATGTGGATACTGAGAAGTGACTGAGTGAAGTTAAACCTGGCTAGACTGAGCAATTAACACCTGGCGACCCAAAGTGTCACTGTTCACATGAGAATCCCCCATGTACAAATCCCAGAAATTCTTATCAACCATACGGTTATACTGGGGTGGTCAACAGCTAAAACATAACATGAAGTCCAGACAGAGTCAGGCGGTATGAAGCTGTCAAGAATCTGAGAAATGACTGAACACAACACAAACTACGATCTGGGAGCTGAGCAAAGGGAAAGTACTGAGGTAGAACTAAATCCTCTGACCAGAGTCTTTATCAATGAAGGAAATGACAAGAATCCTACACCACAGCAGTGAATAGGAAGTAAATATTACACACAACACACCCCCCCCCCCCCCCCCCCCCCCCCCCCCCCCCCCCCCCCCCCCCAAAGTAACTTGTGTTGACAAATGAAACATGAATAAAGGAGTGAGAAAAAATGTGAATGAAATAATTTCTTTAACCCATTTGTCCAGAGATATTTATAACTAGACATTGTGTCTACTGCAGATCTATATAAAGGCTATAAACTTTCTTTGCTGCATTGACCAGCCTTTTAGGTCTAGTTTACGGTATTGGTTTTGTTTGAGCCTGTGCAGTGTTTAGAAGAACTCAATATGATTGCATTTACTTTTTAAAAAAATGGTTGAGTGATGACTGTGACAGATAGTTTTTTTTTTTGTTTTTGTTGGGGGGGGGGTCCATTGTATTCCATCATTTGCTTTCAGCCTTTGGCAATTGCCTATCCACTTGAATTATGGTAGGAGTCCTGTAAATGTTTGTTTAGGCCCAAGGGAAGGTAATAATTTAATTCTCCATTCTGGTCATTTGTTTTAATTCATTTTTTTTTTTTAATGTGTGTATATAGATTATTGTTTACAAATTTATTAGTGACCTGTGTCAAAGGATTTTGTTTAAAGAATTTGGGAAGTGGGGGGGGGGGGGGGGGGGGGAAGAATTTCTGGGTTATGGCCATTTTCTCCAAGGTTTTCTCGAGCTAAATGGTTAACGACTTTTTTTTTAGATTAAGGAATTCTGAATTCTGATCATTCTGAGAAAACAAGAGGTTTGGTACAGTGCTGTCTGAGAAAACAAGAGAGTTGGTACAGTGCTGTTTGAGAAAACAAGAGGTTTGGTACAGCTCTGTCTGAGAAAACAAGAGGTTTGGTACAGTGCTGTCTGGGGAAACAAGAGGTTTGATACAGCGCTGTTTATGAAAACAAGAGGTTTGGTACAGCACTGTCTGAGAAAACAAGAGGTTTGGTACAGTCCTGTCTGAGAAAACAAGAGGTTTGGTACAGCACTGTCTGAGAAAACAAGAGGTTTGGTACAGTGCTGTCTGGGGAAACAAGAGGTTTGGTACAGTGCTGTCTGGGACAACCGGAAGTTTAGGACAACAGATTGGTTCTCACTGTCTGGACAGCATAAAGTAAAAAAATTCAGATCATCTAAATGCTGTGTTTTTAAGGTAAGGTACAAACTGAGTGAACAGCACATATACAACTGTCTGGGACTGCAGAAGGATCTGTATAAACTGTCTGGGACTGCAGAAGGATCTGTATAAACTGACTGGGACTGCAGCAGGATCTGTATAAACTGACTGGGACTGCAGAAGGATCTGTATAAACTGACTGGGACTGCAGAAGTATCTGTATAAACTGGCTGGGATTGCAGAAGGATCTGTATAAACTGTCTGGGACTGCAGAAGGATCTGTATAAACTGTCTGGGACTGCAGAAGGATCTGTATAAACTGTCTGGGACTGCAGAAGGATCTGTGTAAACTGACTGGGACTGCAGAACGATATGTATAAACTGTATGGGACTGCAGAAGGATCTGTATAAACTGTCTGGGACTGCAGAAGGATTTGTATAAACTAACTGGGACTGCAGAAGGATCTGTATAAACTGTCTGGGACTGCAGAAGGATCTGTATAAACTGTCTGGGACTGCAGAAGGATCTGTATAAACTAGAGCAGAAGGATCTGTATAAAATGATAATGTATAAACTGTCTGGGATAAAAATCTGTATAAACCGCTGGGAAAAAGGTACATTAGAGCAGGAGAGGTACAGAGAGAGAGATGAAGAAAAAGTACAGACTGAGAGAAAAGATCAGGTACAGGTCTCTCTGTGAGAGCAGGTTCCTAATGATAAATGAATAAAAATAAAAGGTACATTAGAGACTCGGATAATGTGGATTGAAATAGAGACAAAAGATTACAATAATTGTTGTAGACATTTCTCAACATGAAGTCACTGATTTCCATCACATCTGAAACATAAACTTCAGCATGAAGTCAGCAATGTTGTGCAACATCTGAAACAAATTTTTCTCTACATGAAGTCAGCAATGTTGTGCAACATCTGAAACAAATTTTTCTCATCATAAAATCAGCAATGTTGTGCAACATCTGAAACAAATTTTTCTCATCATAAAATCAGCAATGTTGTGCAACATCTGAAACAAATTTTTCTCAACATAAAATCCGCAGTGTTGTGCAACATCTTAAACAAATTTTTCTCAAAATAAAATCAGCAATGCTGTGCAACATCTGAAACAAATTTTTCTCAACATGAAGTCAGCACTGTTGTGCAATATCTTAAACAAATTTTTCTCAAAATAAAATCAGCAATGTTGTGCAACATCTGAAACAAATTTTTCTCAACATGAAGTCAGCACTGTTGTGCAACATCTTAAACAAATTTTTCTCAACATAAAATCAGCAATGTTGTGCTACATCTGAAACAAATTTTTCTCAACATGAAGTCAGCAATGTTGTGCAACATCTGAAACAAATCTTTCTCAATATGAAGTCAGCACTGTTGTGCAACATCTTAAACAAATTTTTCTCAACATAAAATCAGCAATGTTGTGCTACATCTGAAACAAATTTTTCTCTACATAAAATCAGCAATGTTGTGCAACATCTGAAACAAATTTTTCTCAACATGAAGTCAGCACTGTTGTGCAACATCTTAAACAAATTTTTCTCAACATAAAATCAGCAATGTTGTGCTACATCTGAAACAAATTTTTCTCAACATAAAGTCAGCAATGTTGTGCAACATCTGAAACAAATTTTTCTCAACATAAAATCAGCAATGTTGTGCTACATCTGAAACAAATTTTTCTCAACATGAAGTCAGCAATGTTGTGCTACATCTGAAACAAATTTTTCTCAACATGAAGTCAGCACTGTTGTGCCCATTTGAAACAAACTTCTCTCAGCATGAAGTCGGCACTGTTGTGCTACATCTGAAACAAATTTTTCTCAACATTAATTCAGGGATGTTGTCACATTTGGAACATGAATTCTGTATCTTGTCTCACGCGGATGTTTCAAGTATGAGATTGAAAACATCTGTGTGCCAGTTACAGCTGTAAACAAATATTTTATATGTATTGTATATGAAGTCCCCCTTGGTGGCTTATTGATGTAGTTAAATAGGCTGAGTTTCAACAGATCATGTACCATATATCACGTACATGTATTGGTTTCTATATGTGCAGTTTGATGCATGCGCCAGCTTGTGTGTAACTCAAATGTAATTTTTGCTCTTGCTCAAAGCTGGTCAGGTCTGTGGCCGGGGTGTTCAGTCTTGTTTCATGTTGTCCTCAATTGAGAAAACTCTACCATCCGGTACATAACTGGGATTAAGTGAGAGTGGCATGGAACCGGCTAAAGTGGCATGGAACTGGCTAAAAGGATTACAGTTTTAATGACTTTTCGGCTATGAAGATTTTGTTGACAAAATGTATCAAACGAATCCGCATGTCTGCATTGAGGTGGTTAGATATGTCTTGACCGACTGTTGCTTATTCTTGTATTATTGATCTTTGCTAAAACTGATATATACCACAGTCGGCTTGTCATTTGATGTAGTGTCATTTGTTTTCTCCGAAATATGTCATTTGGCATGTGGTGTCATTTATGTCATAGATATAACAAGTCAGCTTGTCATTTCATATACTGTGTCATTTTTGTTTTGGTAAAAAAAAAATGCTATTTGGCATTGTGTTGCGGTTTGTGTTGTTAAAATGACATGTTTCTTAGTGTATCTGTCATTTGTCATGTAATATTGTCATCTGACATATGGTGTCAAATTGTTATTGTACTGAAGCATTTGTTTTGGCATAATTGTTCATCAATTTTGGTTGTGTATTGAGTTGATTCAATGTTTGTGATATGAGGCATGCATTTAAACAAGAGGTCACTAACAGACTGTTAATGGCTTGGCATATAGACATGTAGCACAGCCACAGACTGTTGTGTGGGAGACTATTGTAGCACACCCACAGATTTTGTGTGGGAGTCTATTGTAGCACACCCACAGACTTGTGTGGGAGTCTATTGTAGCACATCCACAGACTGGTGTGGGAGTCTATTGTTGAGTCTACCAGCTCAGTGGGTTCATGCAACAACCGTAGACGACCTCCACCTCTACAAGACTGGGATTGAGATGCCAAGAGAAGACAACTTCAGACTGCAGAATTGATAGAGATACGATACACAGTGAGATTAGAATAAACGCAAAGTAAACATTATTTGTCTGTAGTGCAGTGTACAGAACTTGAGACAGGTTGACTGAACACATTCAAACATCATCTGTCTAGTATTTGAGTCAGATTTCTGTCAATCCTTGGTCACATTCTGTCCAGTCAAACTGTTTCTCTTTATTGTCTGTAGTGTGTGTTCTGTTCTTATTTATATTGTGTGTGTTCTGTGCTAGTCTTTGTTATGTGTTCTATACTTGACTGCAGTGTGTAATAATATGTGTTCTATATTGTCTATAATGCATGTTCTATGCTTGTCTACAGTGTGTGTTATTTGTTATAATATGTGTTCTATATTGTCTATAATATGTGTTTTATACTTGTCTACAGTGTGTTTTGTTATCATCCACAAAGTTTGTTCCATGTTTGACCACACTGTAGACCAGGACATAACCATATTTTCTAGCTTTGATATTTATGGCATTAACTGAATAAAACACTGGAGCTAAATGATCAAACCTGTGGCTCTTGGCTTGTTTGTTGTGTGGGCTTAGTTTAGTATCATGCTGGGCTGGGCCATTTGTTGTGTGAGCTTAGTTTAGTATCATGCTGGGCTGGGCCATTTGTTGTGTGGGCTTAGTTCATACCCCTTTGTAACAGTCTAGTCTCAGGCAAGTCTGGGTCTCTTACTTCATGTCCATCTGTTTGAGTGTAATCTAAGGCAAGGCTGGGTCTCTTACTTCATGTCCATCTGTTAGAGTGTTATCTCAGGCAAGGCTGGGTCTCTTACTTCATGTCCATCTGTTAGAGTGTTATCTCAGGCAAGGCTGGGTCTCTTACTTCATGTCCATCTGTTTGAGTGTAATCTAAGGCAAGGCTGGGTCTCTTACTTTATGTCCATCTGTTGGAGTGTTATCTTAGTTAAGGCTGGGTCTCTTACTTCATGTCCATCTGTTAGAGTGTTATCTCAGGCAAGGCTGGGTCTCTTACTTCATGTCCATCTGTTGGAGTGTTATCTTAGGCAAGACTAGCTCTCTTACTTCATGTCCATCTGTTGGAGTGTTATCTTAGGCAAGACTAGGTCTCTTACTTCATGTCCATCTGTTGGAGTGTTATCTTAGGCAAGACTAGGTCTCTTGCCTCATGTCCATCTGTTTGAGTTCGTAATCGTCACTTGTCTAAGACTTGGAGAACTAGGGACAGATGATTTAGTTGTGTCCCGACATGCCAACAGCACATTCGTTGCCAGCACAGCCTCAAGTTCTGTCCCGATATGCCAACAGTACATTCGTTGCCAGCACAGCCTCAAGTTCTGTCCCGATATGCCAGCAGTACATTCGTTGCCAGCACAGCCTTAAGTTCTGCGAGATGTGAGTGCAGTAAGTAGATGTTAATTGTCTAGCATCATCGTGAGAGAATTGCTGCCATTTACTAGCAGGTGGACATTTTGTAGTTCTCTGCGGTCTTTATCACAGGAACCCACACTTAAACCAGTTTTTGTTCTCCAGGCTAGGGTCGTCCCAGGACGAAGAGAGGTCATTGTCAGTATAGACACGGATTCACGCAGTGGTTCTGTTTCTCAAAGAAACGATCTGAATGTATGGGCTAATAGAAGCAGGCATCTGTTTCGCCTTCACGAGCTGTAACTCTCAGGGAAAGCCCTGGCTGTTCATCCATTTCTGGAATGCGGTCTTACTCCATGATTTGAGCGTGTCACACACAAGCAAGCTTACCTCGTAGATGCACTCTGACTTGGAAGAGGACATCAATCAGTCCTATCTACGGTGGTCAGACTGCCGGCCAGGAACCTGTTTCTAGGATGACCCCAGAGTGGCATGGACAGTCTTGACCAGTATGAGCCGTGGTCCTGTCGCACTACCCCGTCCACATGTGATTCAGCCCCTCTGTAACCATCAAAGGGAGACAATTTGTGTGAAATATCAGCAGATATTTAGAAGAACAGTTGTGTCTCCTTTCCTGCGCTGTAGAGCTGTTTGAGTTCGAAACACCAGCTCCGTTGATCATATACGAGTAAATATGCGGCTAGCAATACTTCACATCAGATTTCTTGGTAGATGTTTAGGGTGAAAATTGGTGCCAATTTCTAAATCAGCCCTCGGAGCTTTGATTTGGCCCTAAACCGTATGCTTAGAATTATTGCGATTAACTATTGTATATGCAGTACACGAAATGCAGTGGTTTAGAATATTAAAGCAGGAAAGGTCGTAATTTATATTCATCAACCGTTAATGGTGATTTCACTTCCCAGTCCTCTTGTACACAACTTACAAATTTGTGGCCGCAGCAGTCGAACAGACGTGTAGAAAATAATTTACACTCGCTGTATCTAGGACGCTCAAAGAGAAGAGGGCGTACTCGGATATAGACGAACGTTTCTACCAAAGTCGTCATCAGCGAATACAGAAGGGATTCTAAACAACATACGGCAAATTCATTTAGAGCCCTTCAGGTTTTACAGAATCCAACATCCGTTATCCAGCGTCATAGTGGATCACATTCTACCTAATTCTAGTCTGTCTCCTGGTGTTAGTCCTCCGTAAGTCACTATGTCCTCGTGCACGCTTCCACTCCAATTCTCTTTAGCCATATACACATACACTCACAAAGCAGCTCCCTTCCCTGTCAGTTCTTTTAGAACGCTGTGACTCTCTCGCTAGATAGGCCATTTTACCATTTTCGTAGCCCAGTTACAGATATGATTACTCACGTCTGTAAAGCACTTGGAATTTTGAGTATGACCTTTTTGATGCTGTTTATGGTTTCCCTAGACAGTTTTACTTCCAGAAGTTTGCCATTTCTTTCTATACGGTCGGCTGTCGATACCGCTGTCGAAACCAACTCAATGCGATCTGGCATCTCGGCATTACGAAGCGCGTTCGCAACGCCTAAACCCCAGACGCCGAATTGGAAGTGATTTACAGCTTGTCGATGTGTCGATGTGTTTATTTTTTTGGAGACAGTGTCTTAGTGGTTAGAACGCAGGCTTGCTACGATAATGGGATGTGTTCAAATCCAAGCAGTTCGAGGCTGAATTTGTTCCATCTATATGGGTCATACGGGGTCGACCCCCGCCTCATGCATGGGTACAGGACAATGTTCGAGATACGAATGATACAGGATGGGAATAGGTTCAAAGAAGCAGATATCAGGTAGGTTTGAGGCTGAACATCAGAGAAGAAACTTGTCAACAATAGTCCTGACATCTCCAGCAGATATTGGGGAAGACTATTCATACGGCGAGCAGGTCTTGCTAGTCACACTCGCCATCGCCATGGGCTGTGAAATTATTACCTTCTTTCAGCACAGTGTTGTCTGGTAAAACGTCAAGGTGTGCTGTGCGCCTTATATTTGGGTGTACAAGAGATAGAGCGTGCAGGGCCATGCGCTACCTTTTCGATTTTCCAACCATGGAAGGCAGAATACAAATTTCCGAGCTTGTGCCTACCACACAGTCAAGGCGGACACACAAGATACATAGTCAAATCAAGAAGACAAAAGGCAGCAGGTTAAATGGAGGCATATCGTGGATGGGTCAAGCCGAGGACATTATTTTACAGGTATGTTCTCTTGGCGTCTGTGGATTAGGCGTTGTGAAAGCGCTTCGTAATGCCGGGTTCGATCCCTGCTGCTGACGATTTGTCTCGCGCTGGTTTCGACAGTGGTACCGAAAGCTGACCGTTGAGTAAGCAATAGAAAACTACTGTATGTAAAATTTGCCTAGAAAAACCACAACAGTTAAAACATGCTGGAACTAGTTCTGCGACCTCCTGTAAAGGATACGCAACTAACTTGTATATGTTTACTTCAGGGCAAAGAACCGGCGCAGTGGTTGGTGTACAGAATTCAGCCGCTACACAGGCTGCAAGGGATAGACTTACTGTGAGCCGGAGGGTAATATCCGAGCACTTATAGCGGACTGAGTGGAATTTTTGACTTGCAATGAGAAGATAATCTGTCCCACTAACTGACTAACTAACTAACGTGAGGGTAAAAAACTGACTAACTAACTAACCCCCCCCCCCCCCCCCCCCCCCCCCCCTCCAAGTCATCTGACTGTTACTGGTGTGTAGCGCAGTGCCGTGGTTTTCTGTATTTGGTTGATCGTTGCTCACGTTTGTCGATCTCTTCCTTGATCTTCCTGTCGCCTTCCGCCCAGACTATGTGCTGTAGAAAGTGTAACATACAGTTTAGTTTCTTATTGTATTCATATTAGATGGTCAAATCCCTTCAGTCTCTGTGTGTTTCGATGTAATCCAGGCCCGATCTGGTTCCAGCGTTATCTGTAATGCGGGTATTGGTGACTCTGTCTTTTCCTGCGCGTCTGGTGACCTTACGGAGACAACACATTTGTGATCAACGAAGAAACGATAACACAGGTCAAGAACATCCACAACAACTCAAGGAAATTAATAATTATGGGAGCACTATTTTATTCACAAGTCATTTTCCACAACTGTCTACAAAATTAACCAAAACAACTAACACGAGGAAGGGGGTGGGGCAATTATCGAAACTTAGCATCAGTTGACACAAAACAATGTCACGAAAAACATTATGTAACCAAGACCTATACCGTTTAACATAGCTTGTAGGTTTACAAGCAGTGTACAACGAATCGTCTCACATATTTATGTAAAATCTGTTTACCTGCAATATTTCCCAAAACAGCAGCTATCACATCATAACAACCAGTGTCAGACATTGCGCCTGTATCAAACTAGTAAAGATAGAATAATAATAAACGAACAAAAAACAGTATAAAAATCATTTTCAACAAACAGGATATATAAGAGGAAGGTGCGTGTCTAAACTCAATCACCTGTCACAGCTCTTGGCCAAGCCATTTCCACCTTCTCTTGGTAATCATACTGTCTGGTAATCTGGTAATCTGGTAATCCTAGTTTCAGCTTCATAGCAAACGGGTCACCCCACACATGCTCCGCTCCTGTGCCAACGAAAAACAAACGCAGCTCACAGTGTCACGCCATGCACTCAACTCAGAAGCTGGGCGACGAAACTACATCCTTCCAGTCTACAAATGGAGCAAAAATGCAACGGCCACCGTCTGGAAAAATATTTGCCACGGCTTAAAAAAAAAAAAAAAAGGTGGCCCCGTACCTAGCTTCCATTTTGACCGGAAGAATTATATGAGGGTTAATAAACGGTCACCCCAGCAGTACCCTCATTATTAGCCGGGGAAGGGACTTAGGACATTACATCCACCAGCAGGCGTCGCCCCTACAACGACCTGCCTGCCCTCGTTAACGACTGTTCACCCAACAGCCATGCAGTTCTTTGGCACGAAGGAGACACCTTGAACTTGTGTTTCGTACTGCCGACTCCCTACTAAGATGTTATTTTATGTTCTGTTATCACAATTAATGTCACTGCACATTGGGCATACCCATGCGTGCTCAGTTCTCCGAAGCAGCAGCCACTCTAAAGTACTTCTACTAATTGTCCCCATGAGAAGCTGGTTATATTGTCTCCTTTCTCGGCCTCGAAGACGAAAGTTTCTTGGTTTGTGACTTAAAGTAGTTTAGTGTTTGAGATTGTATCTGGCCAGAAAATTTTGATAATTCTACGTAGACATGTGTGGTGGAAGGTGGATAACTTGTGTGCATCCTTTTTGGTCATTCTCCAGCATTCTGGCTAAGTCAGTAATTAAACCTGAGTAAATATTTGGTTAAACCAGTAAAATTTCTTGTTGTAGTTTCATGTTACTCCACAGTATATATTATGTGTTATTTTTCCCGGTTATGGCTTCCAGGTTCAAATAGTATCTGATGGCGAACAAATACATCGATGTGACTGTTCAGAAAGGTGGTATCCTGGGCGTTCTCAGGTGCCTTGAACACGCGACCATGATCTAGGAGTCTATTCAGAGAGCTAAGGCAGAGAGAACCTAGTTGCACGTGATATGGTTCGACCTCGCCAACGCCTATGGAGTGGTACCTAATAAGCTTCTGTGGCACGGGAAAGTCAGTTCGTGGTCAAAAGCCACGACCAAAGAGCGCAGAGACATGGTAATACAGCAGATAAAAGACTCCGAAAACGAGACTGGGGTCCAAAAAAGCCCGGCAGCAGTTGCGGCAAGGCCAGCGGCTCGGCTTAGAGAGCGCCTTGCCACGAATACTCATATGGGGTGAGATCTGGTGAATGGCCCCGCTGCCCCTGACCTTAGTCGTAAGATCTGCGTACGATGTATTATCGTCTGGCGTCAACATGGCTAAATGGCATGTGACTACCGACCCGACATGCCCACTGTGTAGAACTAAGCAGACTCTCGAGCACGTATTTTCCGCGTGCAGAAAAGCTTTAGGCCAGGGACGATATACTTGACGCCACAATAAAGTCCTTAAAGAGCTAGCGGACACTGTGGACCAAGCCAGGATTAGGGCCAACGCGAGCGCCAGTATGTATGTGTGTGTGTGTGCATGTTCGTATGTATGTGGATGTATGTGTGTACTTAGTGCCTATATGTGTCTGGATTGTATGCGTGTGTGTTTTAGAGCGTGTGTGAGTCATTGGGCTTGTGTGTGTATGTGGGTGTGTGTGTTCGCGCGTGAGCGTGCGTACATATTTTACCAGCCATGCTTTTGTTTTTGACTTCATATATATAATATGCATATTATTACATGAATATAACATGCTTCATTGATGAAATATAACTGCTGTGTGAAAGATGGAAGTTTGGAAGGGCCGAATGTAAGACAGGCCTGCGTGCCTAATTTGTAACCCTTTGAAAATAAAGTTCGTTCGTTCGTTCGTTCGTTCGTTCGTCCTATCATTACCCACATGCGCTTCCTCAAGGCTGGGCAGATTTATAAAGGTTAAATCAAAAAGGCCGCATACGCTACACCAATACTTGACTGTGCAAGGGACTGATACTGGCTGTCGACCTGCCTGGTTTTGAAAGGTAGGTACCCAGAGTCAGTCCGGAAGACCGGCCTGAGACCCGACATAGTTCTGCACTCTGTGGAAAAAACGCAAGCCCATCCTGATTAAGCTGACCGTGTCGTACGAGTCGCGGATGGAAGAAAATCACGTGTACAAGCTTGAGAAGTACTGTAAGCCTGTGGCCGGTCTGAGGAGAGACGAAGCGTATGCAGTAAAAATTTTCGCCGTCGAAGTAGGTGCAAGAGGTCTTATCTCCACTTCCACGTACTAAAGCAGCTGGGCTTGCGAGGAAACGAGAGTAAACGGTAACTAAAACAACTGGACGAAGCTGCTGAAGGAGCTTCGAGCTGGATCTGGACGCAACGGAACGTCGTGGGAGATGGGCCTCGGTTGATTGGTCCGAATCCCTAGCGGAAAAACGTCCGTTAAATGTCTGCCGGTGTCTCTCGGCCAAAGGCCTATTCTAACAGTTGTCCTATGAACCAACCATAAGCTTTTCACTCTGGTGGTGAAGGTAGTCAACTGATCTAATTTGCTACTGCAGCGACATTATAACACCAAATCTCATAGCACCTGTTGCAAAGTCACCATATCGTCCTGTCCCTTTCGAGTCCGATGAAGTACAGCAGGGGAAGATCAGGACCTGGCTTCATAACCCAGGTCGGCCCACCTTCCGAGATTGTTTAGGGAAGCAATGTGCCGAAACAATTGTCGTTGAAGGATCTCTACTGATGACCGGTAGACCCCTGCTGTGCATGCTACCGTGTGGAGTTCTTCTTGTTAACGTGAAAACATTAACTGTTAGAGAAAGTCTCTTAAAAAATTATTGGCGCTGTATGATGATATTCTATATATTTCTCTGAAAAATGATTTAATTTATACGTTGCGCCTGAAAATGTATTTCTGTATTACTAGGTGGTTTACCTCCATTTGTAGTTCATTTTGGAGACATTTTACATTGTTTCTTTGAGCAACATGGCGGTAAGTTGGGGAGTGGGTAGGGGGGCATTATATCCCTCGACTAACTTCTCTAAACATATCAGATTGATAATCCTCTACATCGCCTGGTCACTCTGATACACAATATGTGGATGTTGCACGCAAGCTGTAGTTACACTTGCGAACTTTTCAAATGTCACGACCATTTCTTGGTTCTCTGATAACCCGTTGATGAAGCACACGATGTGAGGCGGACCTGCGTGTTTTTGTTCTTCTCTTCTCCACCGAGGAATTCATGTGAGGTTTTTCTCCTGTACGACATGCTTGTGATGTTGCTTTTTTTTTTTTTTGGACGGCTCTCTGTCTTTTTCAGTTTTTGACTGTTGCACTGGCTAGCCATCCCAAGACCTGCATGACTTCGTTCTTCTTGTGTCCTACCTTTTGTGTCCTACCTCTTGTGTCCTACCTCTTGTGTCCTACCTCTTGTGTCCTACCTCTTGTGTCCTACCTCTTGTGTCCTACCTCTTGTGTCCTATCTCTTTTGTCATAAAGCGTCGCAGAGAGCAAGCAGTCCATGTAGTTTGACGAATTCTTAACTCCTTGAAAATAACGTTTGTTCGACCGATAAGTAAAGTTCGATTCATAGCAACACATCAATCAGTCAATGGTTAAAATTACATCGATCGGTAAATCAACTGTTGCGGAAGATAAATCAGCTTGTAAATTCCATTTAATCATTATTAGAACCCACTGCATCATTTTACATGTTTACATTATATGTTAATTTCACGGAATTCAGTGGTTAATTATGACAAAATCAGTGATTACATCTGATAAAAATTATTAAACCTGACTAAATCAATTATGAAACCTGAATAAATGATTGACGAGAAGAGGCTACAGAGCTGTATCATTGTAACTCCAGGTCGAGTAGTTAGAGGACCCTCCAGCCGACAACAGCAAGGACAGCAGCAAAGACAGTGACAGCTGAACCAAGGACCCGAACTTGTGCTGAAATATAAGCATGGTTGTTATTATATGGCAGGTGATATCACATGATAGTTGGCCAAAAAAAAAAAAACTCTCTTTTTCGGGTTGCGGGGCTGGGGAAGGGGGGTGTGGGAGGTTGATTGTTGGAGGAGCGGGGGGAGGTCTAATCGTTTCAAAAGTTGTAGACCACACTAAAAGCGGAGCCTTGAATACCCAGATGCTAAATCCTTCTGTGCCATTAACAGCGGTGAATATAGTAGTAAATAGTTATTAACAAAGATAACTATAGTCTGTCTATGGTTCAAATACTTATCGTGGCGTCACTTTTTCAAATATTGATCTTGACTCCAGAGTCTAACAAGGCTGAAATGGGTACCCGAAAATGCCCGGGAAGTAATGGCGGCTGGCGTGATGTTGATTACATCATCCTTTGAGCGCCGATGAACTTATCAAAATATGATCAGCCTTAAAATGACCGATGCGCAACTGCGGGAAACAGATTACTTGAATACTACTACTACTATAGTGTGTTACTGTTTGTCGAACAGCATAACGGTTCTCAAAAATCCTGTGTGCGGTTACTTGCTTTACTCAATTAATTATCTTCTACAAAAGCGTCATTCCATGTTCCGGGTCTATTGCCCTCTTTGCTGTCTACTTTACTTCTGGTGATATTTCTGCTGATGTCTATTGTAATAACTCTTTTAGCATTTTCCATTGTTCATCTTTTCAGTAGCAGTGTATCTGTGTTAAACAGTAATGGTGTATATCTTACTCATTTCTTGATTCGATTCAAGCATTGCTAGAACTGGCTCGCTATTTATTGGAGCAATTTTTAGTTTCTTCAGCTTTATCCTTAGTTTCCCAATGACTGACACATGGTCACTATTGCAGTCTGCACCTGGTCTTGTTTTTACTGACATCAAGCTGTTTCTGAAGTGACGGTTTATAACTATGTAATCAGCCTGGTTGCGAAAATTATTTCCATAGCTTTTCAAAGTGCACAGGTGTCTAGAATGTTGTTTAAAGTGAGTCTATACAATTATCAGGGAGACACCGTGGTAGAGTGGCTAGACGTTTGCCGCGGATAGGAAGGTCGTGGGTTCGCTCCCTGGACTTTTTTTCAAAAATGACCGTGGCTCCCAGGTCTATAAAATATAGGTCTAGCCCGATATGCCCTATACGCCTAAAGGCGGGAAAAGGATCCTTTAATTACTTTTAAATACAATTATCGTGTTATGTGTCCTAGCCCATTCAACCAGTTGTTCTCTTTTATTTCTCTCCTAAGACCATATCCACTTGTAATGTCTGTATCGTTTTCTTGCCTAACCTTTGCATTCAGGTCACCCAGCACCACAGTTGTTTATCTGGTTTTACACTGTGCTAAGGCTGTGTTCAGTTGTTTATTAAAATCATCCAACTGTAGAAGCGGGAAAAAACATTTACATAGGACTTCCTGCAGCTGGTCCTGCAAATCCTGACACATGATTTCCCTTCTGCTTGTCTCAGCGTTCCGAGACAGATATATGTCTTTTATGGTAGGTAGGTTTTCTGTGGAAATTGTGTAGCGAATTTTTGTTAAACGATCCTGAATTGTCTGTCCCAACTGACGTTGGTAATGAAGTTCATCATAAGTTTATTTAGTCGACAGATCACACATCACGGCCCACAGATGTAACCTATAAGTGCTTCGTTCTACTTCTAACTCAAACCTGAGTCTGAAAATCTCAGCGCAGTGCACGAACTCTGTTGCACCGGCGAGGATCCTAAATCACTTTGGGTAGATTTAGTAGACAAACGGGCATTCGATCTT
>CAJHNH020000979.1:0-2500 GCA_905116865.2 Candidula unifasciata | reverse complement strand
CTAAAACTACCACTAGAATCACTATTACCATTACTACCACGACCTTCACTACTACTATTACAACAATAACTACTACTAGTACTCACTGCAGCTACTACCACCACCATTACTACTGCTACTTCCACAACTATTACTTCTACAACAACTACTACTAAAATAACTACTACTACTACTACCACCACTACAACTACTACGTGTACAAATACTACTACTACTTACTAATACTACTTCTTCTTCTTCGGCCTTTCTATCCCCCAATGGAGCATAGGCACGTAACCAACTCACGCCAAGTCGTTCTATCCTTCGCCATTGCATGGAGCTCTCCCCATGTCCTCCCAATCTTTCTAACCTTATTCTCCAGCTCTCTTCTCCGTGAGTTTTTTGGCCTTCCTTTATTTCTATGCCCCTGTGGGTTCCAATACAAAGACATTCTAGTTATGCTGTTCTCTTGTTTTCTCAGTATGTGTCCTATCCAATGCCAGCGTCTTTTCCTCACCTCTTGGTCCACTGGAGCCTGTTTAGTTCTCTCCCAAAGTTCTACATTAGTTATTCTATCAAACCATTTAATTCCCTCTATTCTGCGCAGGCACCAGTTAATGAATGTCTGTAATTTATTAGTAATTGCCTTCGTTGTTCTCCATGTTTCCACTCCATACAAGTGTACTGATTTGACATTAGAATTACAAATTTTTAGTTTAGTATTTCTTTTAATTTCTTTTGACCTCCACAAATTCCCTAGTTCTATGAAAACCCCTCTTGCCTTTTGTATTCTTATTTTAATATCTCTATCAGTTCCTCCATCTTTATCTACATTACTGCCTAAATAGGTGTACGACTCCACGTCTTGGAGTGGGGTGCCATTAAGAGAAACGATATTACTATTTGCCTGATTTATTCTCATTATCTTTGTCTTTCCTTTATGGATTTTCAGACCAAGCTGCTGTGATCTTGCATCAAGTATATTTAATTTATCTTGCATCTAATTCCGTGAATGGGACAGAAGAGCAATATCATCAGCGAAGTCCAGATCATCAAGCTGTTTTGTAGGGGTCCAATGAATTCCATTCTTGGTGTTAGCAGTTACTGTTTTCATAGTCCAGTCTATAGCCAGTAAAAATAAGAGCGGCGACAAAAGATATCCCTGTCGCACACCAGTTTTATTTCAAATGCATCTGTTAGCTTTCCCTCATGAAGAACTCGACATTTCATGTCTTTATTTGTTGCCTTTACTGAGTTGATAATTTTCTGTGGGATTCCACAGTGCCCCATCAATTTCCAGAGAGATTCCCTATCAATGCTGTCAAATGCTTTTTCATAGTCTATAAATCCAATGTAAAGTGGTGAGTTTAGTTCAATGCTTTGCTCTATTATAATACGTAATGTGGCTATCTGATCAGAACAGGATCTGTTTGACCGAAAACCTGTCTGCTCATCTCTTAGCATTTTATCGATAGCATCTTTTATTCTTTCCAAAATAATTCTACTTAATATTTTTCCAGGAACTGACAGCCACATAATTCCTATATAGTTTTCACACTCCTGTAGATCACCTTTTTTGGGCAGTTTCACAAGATATACTTCTCTCCAGTCTGCTGGTATTTCTTCGGTCTCCCAGACTTTACATAATAATCTATGTAGAAATTCTGTTGATGTGTTTATGTTGGCCCTGATGGCTTCAGCTGGAATACCATCTGGGCCTGTCGCCTTTCCTTCTCTGAGAAGATTGATAGCTTTTCTAATTTCCTCTTTGGATGGTATCTCACAGTTGATATCCAGTTCTATTTCTAAAGGCTGGATATCTGGGGGAACCTCTAGGACTAATACTACTAACTACTACAATTTCTACTAATACTATTACTAGTACTACTACATCGGGCAAAGAGGCCAGGACGACCCCGCATTGACACAGGAGAAAGTCGTAATCCTGGAAAAATAGGAGAATTTATAAAAATCCTGAGCACAGCTCTGCCCGAGTAGATGTAAACTGGGGGTTTGGGCGCAGCTGACTCAGCTTAACATTGATCTAGCTCGCCGTTGCCCACTGCGAGCCTCCAGCTACCCACTGGCTCAGCTCAACATTGAGCTAGCTCGCAGTGGGCAACGTAGTGAGCTACAAACACGCAAACATAGTGGGGGCCCCACCCCCCAGGGGCCCCGCCTGAACCCGTCGGTCAATTGAACAGGTGTGTGGTGTGCTCTCGCTACCAGTTGGAAACCGAACACCCATTTAGAGACTGACATCTCATAGTGTATACCCACCCATGACTAAAGTATTCCAGCCTAAACCCTTGTGGGCGCTGGCCCGCCTCAGTGCTGCGGCCACAAAATCCTACCCACCAGAGTTAGTGCAGCACTCTTACTTTCTCAAATCATTCGGGCTCTACTGGGACAGACGAGGGGTTGTACATCTGACCACACCACAACGACTACTAATTACGGGTGATTGGGGGACTCTGAATTTATCCATCGAACACGCCATGGCCATCGCAGCTTTCGAAGG
>CAJHNH020000978.1:180000-211309 GCA_905116865.2 Candidula unifasciata | reverse complement strand
CTAACATACATACATACTAACATACATACATACTAACATACATACATACTAATAATACATACATACATACTACATACATACATACATACTAACATACATACATACATACTAACATACATACATACATACATACATACTACAACATACATACATACTAACATACATACATAACATACATACATACAACACATACATACTAACAACATACATACATACATACATACTAACATACATACATACTAACATACATACATACTAACATACATACATACTAACATACACTAACATAATACATACATACTACATACATACATACATACATACATACATACTAACATAACATACATACATACTACATACATACATACTAACATACATACATACTAACATACATACATACTAACATACATACATACTAACATACATACACACCTACATACATACATACACATACATACATACTAACATACATACATACTAACATACATACATACTAACATACATACATACTAACATACATACATACTAACATACATACATACATACTACATACATACATACATACTAACATACATACATACTAACATACATACATACTAACATACATACATACTAACATACATACATACTAACATACATACATACTAACATACATACATACTAACATACATACATACTAACATACATACATACTAACACACATACATACTAACATACATACACACTAACATACATACATACTAACATACATACACACTAACATACATACATACTAACATACATACATACTAACATACATACATACTAACATACATACACACTAACATACATACACACTAACATACATACATACTAACAAACATACATATACATCCACACTAACATACATACATACTAACAAACATACATATACATACACACTAACATACATACATACTAACAAACATACATATACATACACACTAACATACATACATACTAACAAACATACATATACATACACACTAACATACATACATACTAACATACATACATACTAACATACATACATACTAACATACATACACACTAACATACATACATACTAACATACATACATACTAACATACATACATACTAACATACATACATACTAACATACATACATACACACTAAGATACATACATACATACACACATACATATACATACATACATACATACATACATACATACTAACATACATACATACATACATACATGCATGCATTCGCTTACCCTTGAATAGGTGGAGCCCTATATTCTCAGTACGCCTAAAGGCGTGGTAAAGGGACCTCTAGGTTTGAGCCAAATTCTAAAGTTATAGAATACTTAAGTTGACATTAATTTTACGACTTGAAAGTGATTTTCTGTGGAAACTTATGGGAACATAAAAAATTGGAGCTCACACAACGTGAGAAATCTACTCTCCGCTGCTTTTGTTTCATACAGCCTCACCTAGAGACTCAGACAAGGCCGTTTTTATTTACGTCAATGGGCGATCTCACGAAGCCCTCTGTGTGTTCTCTAAATACAGCAAAGATCTCTCAGGACGCCACGTGTCGGTATTCAGATCAGGTTCATTGTCCCGAGGAAGGCGGCGAGTGTCGGTCGCGTGCCACGAGGGTCTACGACGTTGCCAGGTACTCGTGACTACAGTCGAGGTAGCGTTTAACTAACGTGAGCCCATTATCATTCGTCAAGCTAGTTTTACTCAAGTGTAAGCGAAATGTGAGCGATCTTTCCTGTCATCTCCCCACTTTCATCCCGGTTATCATACTCCGCCTCCACCCACTCGGCCCCATTCTCTCACTGGAGAGAGGGGAAGTTGACAAAATGAAAGCTTTTGGAGATCAGCATGGGAAAACTGACATGGCTGACGCGATGCGCTCTGAGAATGGTGCATGCTTCGACTACATTTGACGAACAGCGACGTGCGGCCGCTAGCTCACACCAAGGTGCGTCCAGCTCGTGGCTAATGACCTGTATGTTGTGTCATTGCGTGTCTGGGTGGAAGCGTGTGCTGCAGAATACACCATCCCTTGGGCGAAATCGTGTTAGGGTCTTTTCTTAACGAGGCACCGTATTGTGGGTGTGGTCGAGGCTGGAAATGAGGATAATGATAGCCTTTTATTGCGGTTCCTGTCAGTTCTACAAAGTTATTGCCCTTGGCGAGTTCATTTCTGTTCATTTTCATCTCTAGCCTGATCAGTGCTTTCTATTACATTTTGCTGGATTTTTTTTCTTTAGTCCGTTCTTCTTCAGCTTCACTTCTTCTCTGGTCTGTTTTCGGGAACTCGTTAGGGACTTAAAAAAAAAAATGCGCCCTTTAGCTAAGCCTTGAGGAACCAGCAGTCTGCTTACAAACAGCCGGATCCGTAAAATTGTTAGTGCACGAAAAACACATATTCTTGAACAAAAATCAAAAAGTTGAAAAAAAAAAAAAAAAACTATTTAAAAAATCGCTAAATTATATAGCCGGCTAAAGCGGAGAACGGAGAACTTGCGTTGGCCAGCTACAAGAGACAGTTTATGCTGCTGGGGGACTAGACTGCTGAGGGACTAGACTGCTGGGGGACTAGACTGCTGGGGGACTGGACTGCTGGGGGACTAGACTGCTGGGGGACTAGACTGCTGGGGGACTAGACTGCTGGGGGACTAGACTGCTGGGGGACTAGACTGCTGGGGGACTAGACTGCCGAGGGACTAGACTGCTGAAGGACTAGACTGCTGGGGGACTAGCCTGCTGGGGGACTAGACTGCTGGGGGACTAGACTGCTGGGGGACTAGACTGATGGGGGACTAGACTGAACGAACGAACGAACAAACTTTATTTTCAAAGGGTCACAAATTGGGCACGGCGGCCCGTCTTACATTCGGCCCTTCCAGTCAACCACCTTTCACTCAGCAATTGTATTTTACTAATAAAGCATGTTATGATCATATGATGATATGCATATTATGAATATTATAAAAGAACACAAAAGCATGACTGCTGGGGGACTAGACTGCTGAGGGACTAGACTGCTGGGGGACTAGACTGCTGGGGGACTAGACTGCTGGGAGACTAGACTGATGGGGGACTAGACTGCTGGGGGACTAGACTGATAAGGGACTAGACTGCTGGGGGACTAGACTGCTGGGGGACTAGACTGATAGGGGACTAGACTGCTGGGGGACTAGACTGCTGGGGGACTAGACTGATGGGGGACTAGACTGATGGGGGACTAGACTGCTGAGGGACTAGACTGCTGAGGGTCTAGACTGCTGGGGGATTGGACTGCTAAGGGACTAGACTGCTGGGGGACTAGCCTGCTGGGGGACTAGACTGCTGGGGGACTAGACTGCTGGGGGACTAGCCTGCTGGGGGACTAGACTGCTGGGGGACTAGACTGATGGGGGACTAGACTGCTGAGGGACTAGACTGCTGGGGGACTAGACTGCTGAGGGACTAGACTGCTGAGGGTCTAGACTGCTGGGGGATTGGACTGCTAAGGGACTAGACTGCTGGGGGACTAGCCTGCTGGGGGACTAGACTGCTGGGGGACTAGACTGCTGGGGGACTAGACTGCTGGGGGACTAGACTGATGGGGGACTAGACTGCTGGGGGACTAGACTGATGGGGGACTAGACTGCTGGGGGACTAGACTGCTGGGGGACTAGACTGCTGGGGGACTAGACTGCTGAGGGACTAGACTACTGGGGGACTAGACTGCTGAGGGACTAGACTGCTGAGGGAGTAGACTGCTTGGGGACTAGACTGATGGGGGACTAGACTGCTGGGGGACTAGACTGCTGGGGGACTAGCCTGCTGGGGGAACTAGACTGCTGGGGGACTAGACTGCTGAGGGACTAGACTGCTAAGGGTCTAGACTGCTGGGGGATTGGACTGCGGGTGGGGCGAGAAGAGGGGGCTAGGGGAGGGTAGGGTGGTTAGCAAAATAATAATAATAATAATAATATTAAAAATAATTCAACATTCTGTGCATGAGAATTCCGTCTCCAAAGACACGATTATGTAACTAATATGGTCAGAGATTAAACATAATCATTTCAAAGACAGACACAGAGAGGACAGAATCTTATAGTATACGTAGTCACTGGCTTTGACAATCTTATAGCAGATATATCCCCAAAGTACACCGAATATTTTCATAGACAGACACTGAGAGCACAGTACGTGTAACTGGTAGTCACTGAGAGCACAGTACGTGTAACTGGTAGTCACTGAGAGCACAGTACGTGTAACTGGTAGTAACTGAGAGCACAGTACGTGTAACGGGTAGTAACTGTGAACACAGTACGTGTAACTGGTAGTCACGGTGAACACAGTAAGTGTAACGGGTAGTCACTGAGAACACAGTACGTGTAACGGGTAGTCACTGATAACACAGTACGTGTAACGGGTAGTCACTGAGAACACAGTACGTGTAACGGGTAGTCACTGAGAACACAGTACGTGTAACGGGTAGTCACTGAGAACACAGTACGTGTAACGGGTAGTCACTGAGAACACAGTACGTGTAACGGGTAGTCACTGAGAACACAGTACGTGTAACGGGTAGTCACTGAGAACACAGTACGTGTAAAGCGTAGTCACTGAGAACACAGTACGTGTAACGGGTAGTCACTGAGAACACAGTACGTGTAACGGGTAGTCACTGAGAACACAGTACGTGTAACGGGTAGTCACTGAGAACACAGTTTTATGTAAGGGATGTAGTAACTGAAAACACATGGTTAGCTAACTGATGTAGTAACTGAGAAGACAATGTTATGTAACTGATGTAGTAACTAAGAAGACTGGAACTGATGTAGTAACTAAGAGTTGTAACTGACAACTAAGTGCTATATAACTGATGTAGCAACACACAATACAGTGTTATGTAACTGTAACAGTATAATGTAACTAATGTACTAATTGACAAGATTGTGTTGTGTAACTGATGTAGTAACTGACAAAATAATGCTATGTAACTGATGTTTTAACTGACAACACAGTGTTGTGTAACTGATGTAGTAACCGACAACACAGTGTTATGTAACTGATGTCGTAACCGACAACACAGTGTTATGTGACTGATGTAGTAACCGACAAAAATATGTTATGTAACTGATGTAGTAACTGACAACACTGTGTTATGTAACTGATGTAGTTACTGCCAAGACTGTGTTGTGTAACTGATGTTGTCAGTTAAAACATCAGCTACATAACACTGTGTTATGTAACTGATGCAGTAACTGACAACACTGTGTCATGTAACTGATCTAGTAACTGACAACACTGTGTTATGTAACTGATGCAGTAACTGACAACACTGTGTTATGTAACTGATGCAGTAACTGACAACACTGTGTTATGTAACTGATGCAGTAACTGACAACACTGTGTTATGTAACTGATGCAGTAACTGACAACACTGTGTTATGTAACTGATGCAGTAACTGACAACACTGTGTTATGTAACTGATGTACTAACTGCCAAGACTGTGTTATGTAGCCGATGCAGTAACTGACAACACTGTGTTATGTAACTGATGCAGTAACTGACAACACTGTGTTATGTAACTGATGCAGTAACTGACAACATTGTTATGTAACTGATGTACTAACTGCCAAGACTGTGTTATGTAACTGATGTAGTAACTGACAACACTGTGTTATGTAACTGATGCTGTAACTGACAACACTGTGTTATGTTACTAATGTAGTAACTGACAACACTGTGTTATGTAACTAATGTAGTAACTGACAACACTGTGTTATGTAACTGATGTAGTAACTGAGAACACTGTGTTATGTAACTGATGTAGTAACTGAGAACACTGTGTTATGTAACTGATGTAGTAACTGACAATACTGTGTTATGTAACTGATGTAGTAACTGACAACACTGTGTTATGTAACTAATGTAGTAACTGACAACACTGTGTTATGTAACTGATGTAGTAACTGAGAACACTGTGTTATGTAACTAATGTAGTAACTGACAACATTGTGTTATGTAACTGATGTAGTAACTGAGAACACTGTGTTATGTAACTAATGTAGTAACTGACAACATTGTGTTATGTAACTGATGTAGTAACTGAGAACACTGTGTTATGTAACTGATGTAGCAATTGAGAACACTGTGTTATGTAACTGATGCAGTAACTGACAACACTGTGTTATGTAACTGATGTAGTAACTGAGAACACTGTGTTATGTAACTGATGTAGTAACTGACAACACTGTGTTATGTAACTGATGTAGCAATTGAGAACACTGTGTTATGTAATTGATGTAGTAACTGACAATACTGTGTTATGTAACTGATGTAGTAATTGAGAACACTGTGTTATGTAACTGATGTAGTAACTGACAATACTGTGTTATGTAACTGATGTAGTATTTGAGAACACTGTGTTATGTAACTGATGTAGTAGCTGACAATACTTTGTTATGTAACTGATGTAGTAATTGAGAACACTGTGTTATGTAACTGATGTAGTAACTGACAATACTGTGTTATGTAACTGATGTAGTAATTGAGAACACTGTGTTATGTAACTGATGTAGTAACTGACAATACTGTGTTATGTAACTGATGTAGTAATTGAGAACACTGTGTTATGTAACTGATGTAGTAACTGACAACACGGTGTTATGTAACTGATGTAGTAACTGACAAGACTGTGTTATGTGGTGAGAGGACACATCCCTGCCTGACACCTGATGATATAAGAAACCACTCTGTCATTCCTTCTGTTGTTCTTCATCCTTTCGTTCAGTAAAAGTGTTTAGATTGTCCACAAAAGTTCCACTTAGTGATGTTGTAATAAATACTCCTTCTCTTCTGCTGTTTGTAAAACTTCCTTCTCCTTTGCCTCGACACCAGTTAATGAATGTTGGTAGTATTTGTGTATTTAATCTGCTCAGTGACTTGGTACTCACAACAGTGCTGATTTGGCGTTAGAGTTAAGTCTGAGAGCTCCCTTGAGGACCTTTACTGGAGAGACTGATTGATGACTTTGATATCATTATGCTGAAGGATTTAAATATAGATCGATTATAGATATTCCTGGATACATTAGTTATATAAATCCTACCGGACGGGGAAGACATGACAGTGTCTGCTGGTGAACCACGTGATTCTTGACTGGGTCAGTGCAATCATAATACACTAGAGGTTCCGGGTATACAAATAGAAAATGGGGGCGCAATCTGGAATATAGTAAATGTTTACTCTGCGGTTAACTCTCTTGTCACAAAGGAACATTGGTACTGGTCACAAAGGAACATTGATACTGGTCACAAAGGAACGCTGGTACTGGTCACAAACGAACATTGGTACTGGTCACAGAGGAACATTGGTACTGGTCACAAAGGAACATTGATACTGATCACAAAGGAACATTGGTACTGGTCACAAAAGAACATTGATACTGGTCACAAAGGAACATTGGCACTGGTCATAAAAGAACACTGGTACTGGTCACAAAGGAACATTGATACTGGTCACAAAAGAACATTATTGCTGGTCACAAAGGAACATTGGTACTGGTCACAAAGGAACATTGGTACTGGTCACAAAGGAACATTGATACTTGTCACAAAGGAACATTGGTACTGGTCACAAAGGAACATTGGTACTGGTCACAAAGGAACATTGGTACTGGTCACAAAGGAACATTGGTACTGGTCACAAAGGAACATTGGTACTGGTCACAAAGGAACATTGGTACTGGTCACAAAGGAACATTGATACTGGTCACAAAAAAAACATTGGTACTGGTCACAAAGGAACATTGGAACTGTCACAAAGGAACATTGGTACTGGTCACAAAGGAACATTGGTACTGGCTCAAAGAGTTAGAGGAAATCCCTGAAAATAGGCTCTCATCTGTGGAGATTTAAATTGTACCGAATAGTGATTTTCACCAATCGACCGAATACGAATAGTGGGACTAACTATTTGACCGAATACTAATAAAAATACGAATAGCGAATCATCATCATGAGGTGCCTTACCGACTGGCATGGGAGATTATGCCGCGCTACAATCTGCAATCTCCTGCAGCATGTATCAGTTCGTGTGCTGACACACCTTCATGCCATGCAACAAGACTGTCAAGCATCTTTTCTCGTTGTCTTCCTCTATCCCTCCTTCCACAGGCCTTTCAAGTGGTCATCACATGTTCCATTTTCCTTTTTCTCAGAACATGGCCGAAAAATAATGACTGTCTCCTTCTGATGTCTATGATAAGTTGTCTTCGAGCTCCCGCCTTTTTCAAAACACATTTGTTTTTGTTTTTTGCTGTACAAGGTATTTTAAGCATTGTTCTGTAAAACTCATCTATGAAGTCTCAAGAAATTGTTTGGTCCGCCTACCGATTGTCCAGAACTCACAACTCATTGCCCTTAATTATAAGTTCTTACTTGACGAGGCTAACAGTTACTATTGTACAGACCACATTTCCTACTTTAAATTTCAGCCAACATGTAATCATACCCTTACTTATCCGCTGAACCTTCACGAACACAGATGGAGGATTGGTCGCAACTCGAGATAAATACACAGACAATTTTTAGCTCACTGCAGTTGGCATTTTATGCGGTATGATACACTTTGAGTGTGAAACAAGGGACCAAAAAAAAAAAAAAAAAAAACTTTTTTCGACAGTGGCACGGAAAGAAAATTTAAATTTTAACTTTTAAATATCGTCATGCTTTATTTAATAATGTCACAATTTATAGCCGAATTTTCTTAATTTTCGCCGCGGCACCCCTGGCATACGCACCCAGTTTGAGAACCTCTGCTGTATTACCTCAGTCGAATCAGCAGGCACCGACCTTGCCAGCTGCTGTACCACGCAACCGGTTCGCAGTTTCCCCCGCTACGACAGACTTAGGCAACAGCAACTGCTGTGTTAATGAGAGAATTATTTCAGTTCATCACAGTGTATGCAGAAACGGGTGTAAGATAACCACAATTCGTATTTAACCCGAAGCGAATATTCGGTACCGCCCTAGAAAATAGACAAGGAAAAGCTTTAACTGAGGCTATGGTGGATGCAGACGAAGTCTGTATAAACGACGGTAGACCAACTGGCAGGGCAATGCGACCTGGTGATGAAGATACGGCCATTGATTTGGCGTTTGTTACCCAGTCAGCAGTGCTGCTGGACACAAAATGAAGTGTCCTGGGCGATCATGGGAGCGAATATATGCCATACTCAGTTTTTGATTTCTAAAGCTAGTGCGGTCATGGCTATGAGAACGAGCAAGACTTTTAATTATGAGAGTACCTTCTGGGACGCCTACGCTAGAAGATATGCAGCAGAACCGCCACCTCTGCTTTTGTACAGCCTCCATGGTGGACCCAAGGAGTAGAACAGGCATGGGGAGCAAAGCGAGCAGCAGTTAAGCAATTACAGAAAGTGCGAAAGGCACCGCACAAGTTACAAGAGGGTGTAGAGAAGCTAGAAAACGTTAGAAAAGAAAATGGCTAAATGGTAACATTTTATGAGCGAAATTAGAAGGAATAAATCACCGGGTAGGTTTAGGAAACTGCACAGACAGATGCAAAGAAATGATCGGCCTATCACAACAGGCTTATATACACTAATAATGGTATGCCAATTACAACAGACAAAGAGAAAGGGGGATAATTTTTGAAGAGATTTATAGCCCAAGCTGATAATAATGATGGGAAACTTGGAAATTTAGTTAGAGGTAATCAGTCTAATACTATGAATAATAATTTATGTTCAGGATATCATTAGGGTGGAGGATATACAATATAAATAAACAGCGGAAGTCATTGCGCCGGGGCCAGACGGAGTCAGGTATGCCCACATGAAGAGCATGAGTGTTAGGATTTCAGGGAGATGGCATTTTACTTCAACCAGAGCATCAGAACAGCGTCAGTACCCTAGGATTTGGTACATAGCTATCTGATCCCCCTTCTAAAACCAGTCAAAGACCATTCCAGACTCAGCGGTATCACCCTACAAAAAACCTTTGGCAAGGTGCTAGAGAAGATTATTGCTGTTGAACTACACATGTTTTTGGAAAGGGAAGAACTGCCGCCAATTGGTTTGGGTAGTTACCGGTCACGGAAAGATACCTGATCTCATGCAGCTACTTTTGCTTTTGATGTTCATGAGGGGTTCCAGAACAATCAGGAGGCAGGTGTAGCAGCACTTGATCTTGAGGATGCCTACAATAGTCAGATATGATATTTTGAGTTCTGCACTCATGGAGAAGGGGGTTTGTCTATGGCTTGTGAACTGGATAGCAGCTCTCCTGCACTAACGTACGGTTACCCTTCGCCTGGGTACATGGACCTCAGAACCATGTAATATAGCCCAGGGAATACCCCAGGGTTCCACAATTTCACCGGTGCTTATTAATGTGTATACAAGCAAGACTGCAGAACTGGAAGCACCAAGTGTTGGAAGGATTTTGACATTTGCTGATGAATGATAGACAACGGATAGCTCAAGGACTGCAGGCAACTGTAGACAAAGTGACTGACTGGTGTGCAGAAATGGGTGCTGTCTTCAACTCAGAAAAGGCAGCTGTTTTGTGGTGCTCTCTGGACAATAGAATTGTAACCGCTAATGTTCCAAGCATCAAAATAATAACAGCAACATCGAAAGAGAAAGCAAACAGAGTTACCTGAGTATCACTTTCGATAGAAGCCTGTCCTTTAGGGATCGCGTAGAGGGAGTTATGGTGAAATGCCAGAAAAAGACACACGGCTCTCAATATTATGGCAGCAACGGACATGAGACAAAAGATGCTGTTTAAAATGTTCCAGCATGCGATCCTGTCGGTGATAGAACATGGACTTGAAATGATTACCATATCAAAGAGTCAGCTGACAAAACTCGAACGCATACAGAATGAAGCCATGCGAGTAATTCTGGGATTTACAAGAAATACCTCGGTAGTATGGATGCGATATATACTTGCACGGCCTACTGTTGCAGAAATGCTCGCAGTTCTGCAGGCAAAGTCATATCTCAGAGTAGCTGCGAATAATAGGCACCTCCCGTGTGAGGCCCTAGGTAGAGCTAACGGTCCCAGACTAAAGGGAGGAAGGTCTTGGATGGCGCAAGCTGAAAAGACAATACGACATATGTTTAGGCTTGATAAATTTGTACACGAGAGGAATCGGTTAAGGTGTCCGAACAAGTTTCAGATTTGTTTAGGGTTTTTATCACTTTGGGTCGTGAGTGCAGAGACTGGTCAGTTGGTGTTGCAGAAACAGAAGTTAAACAAATGATTCATGATAATTCTCTCCCAAGTGATGTGATTATCTATAGAGATGGCTCTATGTTGAGGGGCAGATGAAGTGCATGGGGGTTCATAGCAAAGGCGAATGGATGTCGCTTAGTACAGCAAAGCCTGGCATATAATATCACAACGTCTAGTTTGAGAATGGAGGTGGAGGCAGTCACAGCTGCATTCCGCTGACTTAAGAATCAGCTGTACACACACACACATTCTATGATTGTAACTGACTCACAACGTATGTTGAGAAAGATGGAAACAGGTATGCAGTGTGGCACGCATCACTTCGGAGGTCGTGGGTAGTTAGCATGCTTTAGATATTCTCTCCAGGTATGCCGGTGTGTTGGAAAAAAAAGTAGGCAGACAGACTGGCCGGTTCTTCACGACTTAGTGGTGAATTGATGTATGACAAGCTAGATGTCGTGAGGGCCCTTTGGGAGCAAGTAAAGATGCTCAGATAGATGGTTACGGTCTGGGGAGAATAGCGCTTCGAGGAGTTACAAGGGGATCTTGGCCGACGGTTAGCACCCAGGGGAAAGATGAGACGGATATAAAGTTAAACGGTCACTGGTGACATCTGAAAAGGAACTCTTTGTTTGCTGCTGAAGCACTTATGGGAGTGTCCAGAGTGCCGTGATAGCGATTCCTAATTCAACATTCAACATTCAACATTGTTTAGAGTTCATTCAATAATTATTTCTATTAACTTCGACAGTTTTCCTACTGACGAGACTCCGACTTCTGCCTGTTGTATTGGTATTTGTATATCTACACGACTGTCTTCACAAGTGTAGACTTCACATCTTAGTGTAAGGCTTCATTGCAGGCGACCGCATTGTCTGGAATATTCACATTATTATCTGTGTTTGTAAATTGTGGATTATAAGCAATAAACTATGTGATCTTCTAAGCGGATACAACCATTGCAATAATATTAATTTTAAATGTAAGTAATATTTTATATGATGTGAACATTCTTTTCGTAATTTTTGCAATTAAAAAAAAAACCGAGTTGTCTTTGTTGTCTCCAGAGCTAGCATTTGTAACCGTAATAACACAAAGGATTAGTTAGATTCGTCTTTTCTACTGACAGTGGGTATTATAAGGAAGTGACAGCATTACTTCACTGATACAGCTAATGATGGAGAGGCAATGTTCTCTTGGGACTATTCCGACATCAATTCGAAACAAGCAAAGTGCCAAGAGACGCAACCATGAAATATGTGAAGATAATGTTTGTTTGATCCTTTATCTCCCTTGATGTAATTCTTTTAAAGTTGTTACCTGCAAAAACATAAATATGAAGGTTCAACATGAGACCAGCAGGTTACAAGTTAAGAAAGAGCTGGGTGGAGGGAGTCATAGAGACACTACAGACACGCACTATTACATAGACACAAGCTAATCAATTCGTCAAGACAGGAAACTACACCCAACGCCTTCGTGCGACGCTTTATGGCATATGCAATCGGTGAAAAGACGAAGAAGACAGGACAAACAGAATTTGTGAACTGCAACATCTGCACCTCTTATCCAACATTCTAACACCATGCAGCTAAAAACCAAACTCCCTATCTATCACTTCCTGTTTATATCATCCTAGCTTTTTGTCTGGGATTGCCGCTCTTAGCTCCAGCCTTGACCGGCGCACTGTGGACACTCCTGATCTTTGTGCTAGACATTTGTTTAGCCACAGAAGCCAGTCGCCTGAATGACGTATGAGGCCGCATGTTGTACTTGAGCATCATGTCATCAGACGATAAAGACCAGCTGAACGAAGAGCTGCTCATCGAATACGCATTCTTGTTGTTAGGGTATGCGTGGAATGGGGACAGTAGGTTTCCGTAGACGCTCTTTGCCTGGTTCGTCTTTGTCTCTGTTGAAGGTATCCCATAAGCAGCTTTGAGCTCCACGATATCACGTTCTCTGACTGACTTTATATTATTTAAGGAGAAATCTCTTTTCTCCACAGCCACGTCATCTTCCTCCCAGATATTTAATTTCTTCCTATTGATCCTGACGAAAAGATCAATAGTTGTAGGCACCATGGGCATTCTGGGGCAGGCAGGCACGTGCAGAGCTTTCTGAAACTTGGGCTTGGTGTTTGCCTGACTGCAGGATTTAGACTGGTCGGTGTTGTTTACACTTGTTTCAACCTGGAGGATGCAAATCGCATTGTTGAAGTTTTACTGACAAGTACAGTCACTGACAGTCTTTATGTTTTACAAACAGCTGTAAACAAATGTTTTACTGATAATTGTTATGTTATACAAACAGCTGTATACAAATGTTTTACTGACAAGTACAGTTACTAACAGTCGTTATGTTATACAAACAGCTGTATACAAATGTTTTACTGACAAGTACAGTTACTAACAGTCGTTATGTTATACAAACAACTGTATACAAATGTTTTACTGACAAGTACAGTTACTAACAGTCGTTATGTTATACAAACAGCTGTATACAAATGTTTTACTGATAATCGTTATGTTATACAAACAGCTGTATACACATTTGTTACTGACAAGTACAGTCACCGACAGTCGTTATGTTGTACAAACATCTGTATACAAATAAACAAAATTAAACAAATTAAAACCGAACACGAGATAGATGTTATAATCGATTGGAGCTCCTAGTTTGATTCAACCTTAAATGGGCACTAAAAAGTACAAATAAATGTTAACTACATCAGCCATTGTCTGCCTTTTGGTCAATACATCTATAGGTCTAGCACCATATACCCGTTGCACCAACATCAGTGAGAAGGAACCCTAGCTGTAACTAGTGATTAGTGATTACAAAGGATTATCATCACAGCAGTGCTCCGATCTCCCCCTCAAAAGCTCCACAAGTGTAAAACGACTGATGACGCCTGTTCTGTGTTGGTTAATGAAACGTCTTGTCCTCTTAGTGAAATGTTCATTTCTTGCAGCTCCAGGCTGCACCCCCATGTCCATCAGTCTAGACAGGGTTATGGAGTCATGTCCTCTGGCGTGCTCCTCGGTACGGTAAGTACAGCCCATGGCATTGATAACATCACTTCTGTCCAGTACTGGACCAGCCATATCAACTGCAGTGTCAGCAAGATAGTCTGCACACTCGTTCCCTTGAACACCCGCATAACCTGGCACAAAGATGAAAGTTAGGGCAGATATTCGTGAAGTGCTTAGTGTTTCAAGCCATTATTGCCTTAAAAATCAAACTTAATCGAACCTAAGAATGCCTACATGTGTGAACTGTTGAGTACCAAGCTAACTGTAACTGACAAAGGCAAACGTGACCGAACACACCAGGATGCTACTCAAAATGGAATGATCAAAGCGACCTAGAAAACTTACACTAGCTCTTGATGGTCTCTCCAGAAGGAGAATAGGTTGATGATTGAGTGTCCAGGACTTATTGAGGAAGTTCTGTCGTGCCAGCTGGTGGCTGTACATCAGTCTCTGGTGTTCCCTGGAATTATAAACGTTCAGTGTTCATAAAACATGGTGCCAGGGATGTCGAGTATAACAGCAACAATGAGCTATCCAAGGAATACATTCCTGTTTTACACACAAATACAATCAGATGCAACCTTCAACCCTTGGTGCAGCCTGAGATACAACGTTCATTACTTAAATACAATTTCTACACTTAGATACAACATTCATACTCAGATACAGCATATACACTCAGGCACACGAATCATAATTAGATACAACTTGAAAAATAGATAACATCCCATAATACAACTTTTATACTTTATTACCACCACAATACTTGGATACAACCAGACACGCTAATGCAAGTATATTCATGGGAAGCATAGGCGTTTAGGCAATGGTGTAGATCAGAAGATACGATTCGTATCAGCGTAAATTATGGTATTTCTGTATGTAATGTCATAATCTGAGTGTTTATTAGATACTGCATAATTATTGGTTGTTCGATGTTTAGAATATGTGCATACGTCACGATTCTTAGTGTCATTGGCAACATTCATGAACTGTGTGTGTGTTTGTAGCCATCCCTGATTCTTTTGCTGAACTGTGTGTGTGTGTTTGTGGCCATCTCTGATGCTTTTGCTGAACTGTGTGTGTGTTTGTGGCCATCCCTGATTCTTTTGCTGAACTGTGTGTGTGTTTGTGGCCATCCCTGATTCTTTTGCTGAACTGTGTGTGTGTGTTTGTAGCCATCCCTGATTCTTTTGCTGAACTGTGTGTGTGTTTGTGGCCATCCCTGATTCTTTTGCTGAACTGTGTGTGTGTTTGTGGCCATCCCTGATTCTTTTGCTGAACTGTGTGTGTGTTTGTAGCCATCCCTGATTCTTTTGCTGAACTGTGTGTGGGTGTTTGTGGCCATCTCTGATTCTTTTGCTGAACTGTGTGTGTGTTTGTGGCCATCCCTGATTCTTTTGCTGAACTGTGTGTGTGTTTATGGCCATCCCTGATTCTTTTGCTGAACTGTGTGTGTGTTTATGGCCATCCCTGATTCTTTTGCTGAACTGTGCGTGTGTTTGTGGCCATCCCTGATTCTTTTGCTGAACTCTGTGTGTGTTTGTGGCCATCCCTGATTCTTTTGCACTGGAATACTTAAGCACCAGATGTCCGAGCTCTTGCGCAGAAGAGCACACCAACAGTTCTGCATTGAAAACTTGGATTGGCTCTACGCGTGCTTGTGTCTATGGGATGAAAGGTACACACTTGGGTCGTAGGTCCCTTAATCAGGAAAACTCTTCTACAGTTAAGAATGGCTGTTGGATAGGCAGTAGTGAAAGTGGACGTCTGGTCAGCGTGAGGGGTTGCGCCAGGAGAATTGACTCCATAAGGACATCCATTGCCTCTTTCCTAGAAGGCAGGCTCTACTAGGGTGACCGGCTACTTCCTGCCCCATAACAACTTGATTGTATGGATTTTTCATTTTATAAGAATTTTCACCGGAGCAGCGGAGCAGGTTCTGTGTGCTTGACGTGACGTCAACTTTAACGAGCAGCGAAGAGAGAGCAAAGAGAAGACGAGGAAATGGTGAGACAAGAAAGCAGAGAAACAGAAGGACAGGAACGGCTGCGATTTAATCATGTAAGAGTGTGCTTCTGGAGTTGTCGGAGTGCCAGACAGAAAGGCCCCATACTAGAGAGGTTGATATATGATGGTAATGTATTCATGTTTCAGGAGCTGGATGTAGACCAATATCATTGCCCTGGATATGTCAGCTATGTAAACCCTGCTGGACATCCTGGGGGACATGGGCAATGTCTGTCAGTGAATAATTGATTGAAGCATGTGATGTTTGACCTGGGTCTTTGGAATCATGATGCGATAGAGGTGCAGGGAATGCAGGTGAAAATTGGTGGCCTAATTTGGAACATAAAAAATGGACATGCTGCCTTGGGCTCATTAGTTACAAAGCAACAGTTGAACTGGATGAAAGACCTAGAGGAGATCAAAGCAACAGGCTCCTCATTTGTGGGGATTTCCATGCACAGAACAATGAATGGGACAGTACTGGGAACAACTGAGAAGCAATTGCCCTTGCTGACGCCATGGTCGATTCAGACCTTGACTGTTTAAAGGATGGGAGGCCAACTAGAGGTTCGGCGATGCAGACACGGCTATTGACCTGGTTCTGGTTACCCAGTCACGGTACCGGACACCAAATGAACCGCCCTGGACGATCGTGCAAGTGACCATCTGCCATGTTCGATATTGATCTCCAAATCACTGGATTTTGAAAGAAAAGTCTTTCCCAGTTATAGCATGGGATTTAAGGACCAGTTTGGTGAACATTTCTGTTTAGTCTGTTTCTTCTCATGCGCCCAGCTCTCATCACCTAGTCCACACAACACGGTCCAGGGTATTTGACTGCCACGAATCCACCTCAATACCTGTAGCATGCATGCCCTGCTTGCACACATCTTTAATTCCCGATAAAGGATGTCCTTAGGGACTCTTTTATCCTCAATTCTCTAGGTGTGACCCAGCCATCTGAGTCGTCGTCGACTTAGCATTAAGAAGACTGTTGTAGTAATTGCTCTTTCCGACACCTCAGTGTTTGCTATCTTGTCCTGCCACTTAATACCAAGTATTCTTCTTATACATCGTGAAAGCTATTTGCCCTACTTAGATACACCTTTTGATGCAATCCCCATACCTAAATAACACTTGTGTACTTAGATACAAGCTCCATACTTAGATACAAGCTCCATACTTAGAAACAACCTCCATACTTAGATACAGGCTCCATACTTAGATACAAGCTCCATACTTAGATACAAGCTCCATAGATACAAGCTCCATACTTAGATACAACCTCCATACTTAGATACAGGCTCCATACTTAGATACAAGCTCCATACTTAGATACAAGCTCCATACTTAGATACAAGCTCCATACTTAGATACAAGCTCCATACTTAGATACAAGCTCCATACTTAGATACAAGCTCCATACTTAGATACAAGCTCCATACTTAAATACAAGCTCCATACTTAGATACAGGCTCCATACTTAAATACAAGCTCCATACTTAGATACAGGCTCCATACTTAGATACAAGCTCCATACTTAGATACAAGCTCCATACTTAGATACAAGCTCCATACTTAGATACAAGCTCCATACTTAGATACAAGCTCCATACTTAGATACAAGCTCCATACTTAGATACAAGCTCCATACTTAGATACAAGCTCCATACTTAGATACAAGCTCCATACTTAGATACAACCTCCATACTTAGATACAACCTCCATACTTAGATACAAGCTCCATACTTAGATACAAGCTCCATACTTAGATACAACTTTAATACAGTCTCCATACTTAGATACAACCTCCATAATTAGATACAACCTCCATAATTAGGTAACATCTCGATACTTAGATTCAACTTTTATACTTAGATAGAACCTACATTCTTAGATACAAATTGTATGCTTAGATAGAACATATATAACTAGATACAACCTCTATACTTAGGTACATTGTCTAAGCCTATCACTGTAACCTCGTCTAAGCCTTATACTGTAACCTCGTCTAAGCCTTACACTGTAACCTCGTCTAAGCCTTACACTGTAACCTTGTCTAAGCCTATCACTGTAACCTTGTCTAAGCCTATCACTGTAACCTCGTCTAAGCCTATCACTGTAACCTTGTCTAAGCCTATCACAGTAACCTTGTCTAAGCCTTTTCAAGGTTATCGTGAAAGGATTAGACACATTTACAGTGATAGGCTTAGACGAGGTTACAGTGATAGGCTTAGACGAGGTTACTGTCATAGGCTTAGATATGGTTACTGAAAAGGTTTAGATAGATTGATAAATAAGCTTAGATAACGTTACTGAGTAAGTATAGACAAGATTACAGAATAGTCTTAGGCAAGGTTACTGAATAAGTTTAGACTATGTTACTGAATAAGTTTAGACTATGTTACTGAATAAGTTTAGACTAAGTTACTGAATAAATTTAGACTATGTTACTGAATAAGTTTAGACTATGTTACTGAATAAGTTTATACTATGTTATTGAATAAGTTTAGGCAGGGTTACAGAATAAGTTTAGACTATGTTACTGAATAAGTTTAGACTATGTTACTGAATAAGTTTAGACTATGTTACTGAATAAGTTTAGACTATGTTACTGAATAAGTTTAGACTATGTTACTGAATAAGTTTAGGCAAGGTTACATAATAAGTTTAGACTATGTTACTGAATAAGTTTAGACTATGTTACAGAATAAGTTTAGACTATGTTACTGAATAAGTTTAGGCAAGGCTACTGAATAAGTTTAGACTATGTTACTGAATAAGTTTAGACTATGTTACTGAATAAGTTTAGACTATGTTACTGAATAAGTTTAGGCAAGGTTACTGAATAAGTAGTTTAGGCAAGGTTATGACAGATTTAGACACGATTACGGACAACCTTTAGGGTTTGAACCAGGCTACTAACTATTATATACCTGTTAATATTGACAAGTCGAGTTTTCAAATCCTGGTCCACGCTTACATTTGTCTTTAGAAGACACTCGGCCACTCGTGACAAGTGTGGGTTCTCGGCTGATGCCATAACCATGTCCTTCTGCTTGCTGTTCTGTCTGGACTCGGATCTAGTAGAAAGTCGCGCCTCCAGCTTGATCAGTTCCATCCTATCGCTGTTTGCAAACATACAAATACAAATATAATTAATGACTGTATCAGACTAGATACATATTTATATACTGAGGGAAAGCTGAAAATACAGCATTGCGTCAGATATCCTACGAGAGATATGTGGGGGGAAAAGGGTGCGGGGGGTGGGGGAGGTGTTGAGTTGCATTACCTGACACATTAGTTGGTGGAAAAGAATTTTGTTGTATGCATTCTCCCGATCTATAGCGATCTAAAGTCAGCCTGAAAACTTTAGAACTTCGCAGCATTAGGCCATATCTCAGTGTTTTTCCTGTATCCTCCAAGTGTGTGTGTGTGTGTTTATGTGTGGCCCGGGGAAGGGGGGAGAGGGTTGCAGCTGGTGTATTTCATGTTAGCTTGTTCCAACTTTAATAAAGACAAACTGTTTGCTACACAGGAAGGTTTGGACTAAACGATAGCTCTCATAAAGGCTACCCGAATCCTTATATAGGATTACTGACAAAAGGATCGAAGAAGAGAGACAGTTAGAATAACATGCAAATTTCAAAAAAAAAAAAAAAAAAAAGACAGGCAGACAGATACATGATTTTTCAGTTGTATAGTATATATATATATATCACCATCATGTAGCAGGTCCTTTGCAGAACGTCGCTCTCATCACAGTCTGCCTGAAAGAAACTCGGTCTCTCACCAGCTCTCGATGTTCAGATCTTTCAAGATGACAGTATTTCTCCTTTTCTTTGTCCAAGATGTTCTGAGAATCATTCTATAGCATTTCAGCTCAAAAGCCCCTATTCTCTTTCTTAAGGACTAAGAGATAGTCCACGACTCACATCCGTATGTAGCCACAGGAAAGATGCATGCTCTCAAATATATATATGAGTGTGTTTGTGTGTGAGTGTGTGCATGTGTGTGTATAAATATATATTCTAAAGGTCCATGCCGTGTGGCATTGGTAGTCATGTATGCCAACAACCATCTTTCTAGTGTTCTTTCAATCAACTCTGACACAGATTATCTCCCATTCCATAATGCCAAACTGTCAAACATCTTCTCTTTTCGTCGCCTTCTGCCTCTTTTTCCCACCAGCTTTCCTACTGTCACAATGTGCTCCGGTTTTTTTCTTCTCATGACAAGATGAAATAATTTTTTTCATAACTCATGTTATTTGTCCAGGGGATTTCCATCATTTGTCTACAAAACCCTATCCCAGCAGCTTGAAAATAATGTTTCACTAATCTGCTAACTGTGAAACATCAAGATAGGATTTGCATAGCCTTTAGGAATTCTCTTTCTCGTCTCAATTGACAGCATGCATTTAATTTTGTGTGTGACTTACACCAATAGTTTACCATACATCAAATGTCTGACTTACACCAATAGTTTACCACACATAAAATGTGTGACATACACCAATAGTTTACCCCCCAATCAATAAAATATACGGCTTACAGAAATATTTTACCCCTACACATAAAACGTGTGACTTACAGCAGAACTTTACCACACATTAAACGTGTGATGTGACTTACAGCAAAACTTTACCACACATTAAACGTGTGATGTGACTTACAGCGAAACTTTACCACACATAAAACGTGTGATGTGACTTACAGCGAAACTTTACCACACATAAAACGTGTGATGTGACTTACAGCGAAACTTTACCACACATAAAACGTGTGACTTACAGCGAAACTTTACCACACATAAACGTGTGACTTACAGCGAAACTTTACCACACATAAAACGTGTGACTTACAGCGAAACTTTACCACACATTAAACGTGTGACTTACAGCAAAAACCACGTCTGACTTACAGCAGTTCTATCTGTGTGTGTGTGGCTGCGCGTGTTTTTGTGTGTCTATGCCTCTGTTTGTCTGTGTGTGTCTCTGTGTATATCTATTTAATAATTTCTTTGTGTGTGTCTGTGTGCGAGTGAGTCTACGTAAGTGATTGTGTGCGTACCTGTGTATGTCACTGTTTGTGTCTATATGTGTGTGTCTGTTCTGCTTGTGCATGTGTCTGTGTGCGTGTCAGTATGTGTGTCTGCGTGTATCTGTGTGTGTGTGCTTATGTGTCTGTCGGTGTGTTTGTATGTATGTTTGTATATGTATCTGTGTGTGTGGCTGCGTGTGTCAGTGTATGCGTGTGTGTGTGTATGTGTGTGTCTTGCATGTGTCAGTGTGTGTGTGTGGCTGGGAGGATAACACAAGCTCTGGTTTATCTTTCATCTGACAATAAACAACTGGTCAATACATGGAGGGCAAGTCTGGAAACAGTTTTTCCCAAAATACTTTGGAATGGCATGCTAGAAGGAATGAATAAAACAGGCGGTGTGTTCCAATCAAAAGACGTGAACACTCGGTACTTAATTTATAACTTATCCCTGACGTCACGACAACGTCACGGGAGACATTCCCAATAAATTCTAGGGTGTTCAGGTTGTAGTTTCTCGCGATTTATCTACAGCCAAGTTTAAGGTTAGGGTTAGGTTTAGGGTTAGGGTTAGGGTTAGGGTTAGGGTTAGCATTAGAAGACACCAGATAAACACTCAAAAAAAAAAAAGCACCACACAACAGCACACTTGCACCCCTTGAAATAATGGAATGTCAGGTCAGCTGTGGATTTCCCACGGGGATTTCCTGTTTGGGGTACGTTATAAATTAAGAACCGAACACTCTTATTGCCACAAATCTTCGCGAATCTAGTTTCGTCTTACAGCGACTGAGTTGAGTGTATGGCGTGACACTGTGAGCTGTTGATAAGGGGCGTGGTAGATATTTTATGTGGTTTCAGTTGGGGCAGGAAGGCGCAACTATATATAGGGTAGGGTGAGACATTTGCAATACAGTTAATACTGCCTTTACAAAATTACATGATTCTTGACATTTGAAAACCTGTCTCCGGCAAACTAGGGACACATTGAGGGAATATGATTTCAAAGCCAGGAATATATGTTCAGATTCAGATTACAGTGAAGGGGAAAAACGGCAACGATAATGAAGAACTGCCAGAAGAGGCATATAAGAACGCTCTTTGTCAAGACTTAAAACTTATTTAACTTTTTGAGTCCCAAGGAGTTGAGCATCACAGGCCCAAGCGGTAGTCAAGAGAGACGTAAAATTGGCTCACCTTGCGTTTATTGGGCTTCTAGAGTGGAGCCTATGAACGTATGATGCGTTCATTGAGACATTGAGTTAAAAATGTGCTTCATTGAACAATGGAGCAGTATCGTTGGAACTGGCTTTCGCTTATGCGTATGGAACAAGATATCGTAAAGACAACTAACTTCAAGGCAATAATAAAGGATTTCTGCAATGCTTGTTTTAATAAGAAGTTTTTTAGTATTTCAAATTATGCTATCTTATCTATGTATATATTGTCACACCAGTAAAATAAACAAATGTTTAATAGTATCGACAGTTGACATTTCTGCCTGTGAGTGGGTGTCTGTCCGGCGGCTTTCAATGTTGTTTAGACGACATTGGTTACATTCAATATTTAACGTCCATGAACGGTAATTACTTATATTAACTAAATTCTGTCACATATAATGTAGACATTATATTCACTAAATGTACTTCACACACAAAGATTGCATATATTTAATAATTCACCTACGCATTCGTCTTAGGTTAAATTCATAAAATCTCAGTGTTAATTTGATTGACATAGCACGAGACAGAAGGCTGTGGGTAGTAGCGACGATAAAGGTCACTCTGTATAAACTATAAGAACAACTATAGAGTAGTACTTACGTGTATTTGATCAAAGTATTTGGAAACTCTAGGGGTTTGTGTAAGCTCATTGCTGGACTACAGGAATATCCATACGCTGATGTCCAATACTGGGGGGGAAACCGTCTATGGAACATCATTAGTCCCCATATACCCAACAGCCTGTGTTAGATCCCAGCAGTCAACACAATCGGATGAGTCAGATGACGTCGAAAACGAGCAGTGGAAACTGATGTTGTTTATGCGGTTGCTATGGGCATAGACTGAAGCAGACGAGGCCGAGAGACCGCGATGTTTTATATGTCCCAGGTCTGTCATGTCTGTGTTATGTCTGATCAAACTATTCTCGGCAGTCATCAATTATTCACAGCCACCGTTTCAGCAATATAGCTGGCACGGATAGTAGCTGTGTATCAGCGTCGTATGCTGGCAACTACAAGAATGTTGTTCTTTAGTTTATGACATCAAGAAAGTTATTAATAGCCCAGTGTGGGTCGAGGTTGGAGTGAGATGCAGTGTCTTAAAACTGAAGATTAGGGGTGATATGGCTAATATGTCGGCTCTGTTGCTAAGTCGATGCAAACGCTTCGTAAAGCTAGGATGCCGGGTTCGATCCCAGCTGCGGGACATGCGTCTTGCTTTGGTTTCGACAGTGGTATCAAGAAAGCCGACCGTCCAGGCGGCAGTGGCAAACCACTGAACGTAAATTTGTCAAGAAAAACCACACAACAGCCATGGGCTGTTGGGGTTGGTTCTGCAACGTCCTGTAAAGGATACACAACTAACCTTCATGGGTCATATGATCGCTACCACGTCGGCAGATTAAAATCTGTTGTGTACAACCGCAATGAACAAAACAAGAGAAACACATTGATCACCTTGCTGACAAGTGGAGCACTGCTGAAACGAGAGGCTGAAGCTCTATCTGCTTGTCCAGCTACCCTATTGGATTCTCTGGTTTAGACGTTATAAACACACGTTCATAATTCCGCCATACCAACGGTTTAAAGTCGGCTTCGGGTGATTTAGTAGCATTCCACTGGGACATGATTTCTTCAATGGTATGAGCTACATACTTCTCATAAAAGCATTTGAAATCTACTGTAAGTAATGATCTCTATTAAAGCCCCAGTTAATGGATGGATACATAAATATATGAAACAAGAACTGACATCAGTGCAATAATTGAAATCCCATATCCCCCTTAGCTGAATCACCCTCTCCCATACCCCCTCCCCCCGGCCCCTCAGCAGTCACCAAAGACTTCATCACAGATGGTGCCATTTGCAACCTGATTGAAAATAGAGTGCTCTGCTCCTGTCAATAGAAAATCAAGATTTGGACGCTGTGAATGTTGTGCTGCACTGTTTACTTGATCTCAGATCATCTTCACAACGTCCGCTTTATTGTAAAGTAGATCAGCGTCTAGAGGGGCGACAGCAGCTAATCTGCCAGCCTGCTCATTATGTCATGAAGAAATAAAAAGAAACAAAATAATCAATCAAGGATTTGCTTTTTTTATCTGAATATTATGGCCTGGAGAAAATGAGGCACCTTGGTGTCACAAGAGGTTATATCTGGCTCATTACACTCAGAGGAAAGGCAAGAAGAACATAAAATCAGATTGTGACCATCAGTATTGGAGCTCTACGCTGGCTGCTGAAGATGAGGACGGAGCCCCGAGTGCTGTGATGACAATTCTTGACTCAGATCAACTCAACTCATCTGAGTCCTTTCAAGGTTACAACCTGCCGGGCTGTACTAGTCTCCGGCTGCCCTTACTCCATTTAGTGATAACAGCCAATACATTCTGAAGCTGATTCCCAACTTTTATCTAAAGGAGCAGTTCTCAAACTTTTTTGCCGCGTCACCCTTGTCAGAAATTTGTTCTACCCTTACAGCGGTTTGAATACTTAGGACAATAAGAAGAAACAGGGCAAATATAATGTTCAGCTGTCTTTAATGCGATGAATGGATCTGTTTAGATGTATTTTTCATTTTTTTGTCTTTATGTATATGGGAAGTTTATACACTCAAATCACTGGACCCAGAAAGTTTGCTCCAGTATCTCTATTTGTTATGTAAGCGTACGTTGAGAATGCACGGAAGCCTTGCCAGTAGCATTGTTTACTGAATACATCTGCATTTTGGCTTCCTTCGTGATGTTTCCAGTTTTAAACTGCTGTCTTCCCTGATCTCAAGCACATGTTAAAACATTCCCGCGGCAACCCCTGACATACGCTCGCGGCAACCCCTGGTATACGCTCGCGGCAACCCCTGGTATACGCTCGCGGCAACCCCTGGCATACGCTCGCGGCAACCCCTGGTATACGCTCGCGGCAACCACTGACATACGCTCGCGGCAACCCCTGGTATACGCTCGCGGCAACCCCTGGTATACGCTCGCGGCAACCCCTGGCATACGCTCGCGGCAACCCCTGGTATACGCTCGCGGCAACCCCTGGCATACGCTCGCGGCAACCCCTGGTATACGCTCGCGGCAACCCCTGGTATACGCTCGCGGCAACCCCTGGCATACGCTCGCGGCAACCCCTAGCATACGCTCGCTGCAACCCCTAGCATACGCTCGCGGCAACCCCTGGTATACGCTCGCGGCAACCCCTGGTATACGCCCGCGGCAACCCCTGGCATACGCTCGCGGCAACCCCTAGCATACGCTTGTGGCAACCCCTGGCATACGCTCGCGGCAACCCCTGTCATACGCTAGCTGCAACCCCTGTGTGTCGTGACACCTAGTTTGTGAACCACAGCTTCAAATGTTATACACAGTTTTGTAAATATTTTTGTCTAGAGTGGTAACAATCTTAAGGGTTGGTAACAAGACTGATGTGTCAGTTTAACAGAAAGTGCTGTCAGATTAGCAAAAGACGTCGTCATTTTTCTCTCACATTCTAGATAACTGAATGTCGTGCCAATACGAAACATTTTATATAAGTCTCTGGAAGAGACCACTGGCTCTCGAGCCAATAACTTTAGGCACGGATGGTTAATGACCAACACTATGGGATTGTGGCAGGGCACACATTAGGCTAACAAGTTTCTCGCTACATGTTATTGGGCTAACAAGTTTCTCGCTACATGTTATTGGGCTAACTAGTTTCTTGCTACATGTTAATTGACTAACAAGTTTCTCGCTACATGTTAATTGGCTAACTAGTTTCTCGCTACATGTTAATTGGCTAACAAGTTTATCGCTACATGTTAATTGGCTAACTAGTTTCTCGCTACATGTCATTGGGCTAACTAGTTTCTCGCTACATGTTATTGGGCTAACTAGTTTCTCGCTACACGTTATTGGGCTAACTAGTTTCTCGCTACACGTTATTGGGCTAACAAGTTTCTCGCTACATGTCATTGGGCTAACAAGTTTCTCGCTACATGTCATTGGGCTAACAAGTGGCTGACTACATGTTATTGGGCTAACAAGTGGCTGACTACATGTTATTGGGCTAACAAGTTTCTCGCTACATGTTATTGGGCTAACAAGTGGCTGACTACATGTTATTGGGCTAACTAGTGGCTTACTACATGTTATTGGGCTAACAAGTGGCTGACTACATGTTATTGGGCTAACAAGTTTCTCGCTACATGTTATTGGGCTAACAAGTTTCTCGCTACATGTATTTGGGCTAACAAGTGGCTGACTACATGTTATTGGGCTAACAAGTGGCTGACTACATGTTATTGGGCTAACAAGTGGCTGACTACATGTTATTGGGCTAACAAGTGGCTGACTACATGTTATTGGGCTAACAAGTTTCTCGCTACATGTTATTAGGCTAACAAGTGGCTGACTACATGTTATTGGGCTAACAAGTTTCTCGCTACATGTTATTGGGCTAACAAGTTTCTCGCTACATGTTATTGGGCTAACAAGTTTCTCGCTACATGTTATTGGGCTAACAAGTGGCTGACTACATGTTATTGGGCTAACAAGTTTCTCGCTACATGTTATTGGGCTAACAAGTTTCTCGCTACATGTTATTGGGCTAACAAGTTTCTCGCTACATGTTATTGGGCTAACAAGTTTCTCGCTACATGTTATTGGGCTAACTAGTTTCTCGCTACATGTTATTGGGCTAACTAGTTTCTCGCTACATGTTATTGGGCTAACAAGTTTCTCGCTACATGTTATTGGGCTAACAAGTTTCTCGCTACATGTTATTGGGCTAACTAGTTTCTCGCTACATGTTATTGGGCTAACTAGTTTCTCGCTACATGTTATTGGGCTAACAAGTTTTTCGCTACATGTCATTGGGCTAACTAGTTTCTCGCTACATGTTATTGGGCTAACAAGTGGCTGACTACATGTTATTGGGCTAACAAGTTTCTCGCTACATGTTATTGGGCTAACAAGTTTCTCGCTACATGTTTTTGGGCTAACTAGTTTCTCGCTACATGTTATTGGGCTAACTAGTTTCTCGCTACATGTTATTGGGCTAACAAGTTTCTCGCTACATGTTATTGGGCTAACAAGTTTCTTGCTACATGTTATTGGGCTAACAAGTGGCTGACTACATGTTATTGGGCTAACTAGTTTCTCGCTACATGTCATTGGGCTAACAAGTTTCTCGCTACATGTTATTGGGCTAACAAGTTTCTTGCTACATGTTATTGGGCTAACAAGTGGCTGACTACATTTTATTGGGCTAACAAGTGGCTGACTACATGTTATTGGGCTAACAAGTTTCTCGCTACATGTTATTGGGCTAACAAGTTTCTCGCTACATGTTATTGGGCTAACAAGTTTCTCGCTACATGTTATTGGGCTATCAAGTTTCTCGCTACATGTTATTGGGCTAACAAGTGGCTGACTACATGTTATTGGGCTAACAAGTTTCTCGCTACATGTTATTGGGCTAACTAGTTTCTCGCTACATGTTATTGGGCTAACAAGTGGCTGACTACATGTTATTGGGCTAACTAGTTTCTCGCTACATGTTATTGGGCTAACAAGTTTCTCGCTACATGTTATTGGGCTAACTAGTTTCTCGCTACATGTTATTGGGCTAACAAGTTTCTCGCTACATGTCATTGGGCTAACTAGTTTCTCGCTACATGTTATTGGGCTAACTAGTTTCTCGCTACATGTTATTGGGCTAACAAGTTTCTCGCTGCATGTTATTGGGCTAACAAGTTTCTCGCTACATGTTATTGGGCTAACAAGTTTCTCGCTACATGTCATTGGGCTAACTAGTTTCTCGCTACATGTTATTGGGCTAACAAGTGGCTGACTACATGTTATTGGGCTAACAAGTTTCTCGCTACATGTTATTGGGCTAACAAGTTTCTCGCTACATGTTATTGGGCTAACTAGTTTCTCGCTACATGTTATTGGGCTAACTAGTTTCTCGCTACATGTTATTGGGCTAACACGGGACTCAGACATCAGAATGTCTGATTCGAATATTCTGGAACCCATTACTGATCCTCTTAGGGACTCGAATATTCTGGAACCATTTAGTGTCTCTCAAGAGGCCTGAACACTAAGTTTCGGTGCCTATGAACCCACCACGTTCAGAGCAAGAAACGAACCGCTTTACCATGTCACAAGGCAAATAACTCAACCCCACCCCCTTTTTTTCCTTTTCTCTCTCCCGCCAATGCCGAATTGTGAGTGAAGTGAAGTGAAGGACCCTTTTCCATGCCTTTAGGCGTATAGGGCATATAGGGCTAGACCTATAAATGCCGAAATGGCTTACATAAAAATACTAAGTAAGGAAAGATAATTTGCAAATTTATTTATTAACGGAATAATTTTAGTTATCTCCCTTTAGTGCCTCGGCGAACTAATATATATATATGTATGTATTTATTATATAAACGGAAAAACATATAAACAGAACAATAATCTGGCAGTAAGTGTACAGCTGGGAACTTATGACGCATTTCATTTGGACATCTCTATAAAGTGATGAGACAAGTTTTCTTTCACGAAGTTGAAGATATTATCCTGAGCATAACAAAGCAAGCACCAACTAGGACTACACACAAATGAGATGGGTTATACAACATTCCGTAATTATGAAAACACTAAAATTATCGTACAATTAAGACAGCAGCAGACTCCATTATGGCTTCCAGAGAGTTGCAGTGGACGGTATGGTTCCTGAAGAAGAGGAGCGGTTTAACCAGGAGGTGGACACAGGATATCAAGAACGCCCTGCACATGATATTTCACAAAGCGAATAAGTTGTCAAGTGGATTTACCCCAGAGTGCTTTGATGATGGTAACATCCTGCAAAGGACATGCTACATGATGATGATAACGATAATAATTTATGAAAAGAGATATTAAATGTTTCTAACAGACTGAATGGTGCAAGGGTAATAGGTTGATATCTATTGTACAGTCAACTACAGGGTGAAGTCTGGTTCGAGCAGACAATAGACTAAACGTTAGGTGTTTGTTTTGAGAAAACAATAGACTAAACGTCTGTCTCGAGCAGAAAGTAGACAAAATGGTAGGTGTCTGTTTTGAGAAAACAAAATACTAAACGTCTGTCTCGAGCAGACAATAGACTAGATGTTAAGTGTCTGTCTCGAGCAGATAGAGGACTGATTGTTAGGTGTCTTTCTCGACAAGATAGAGGACTAGATGTTAGGTGTCTTTCTCGACAAGATAGAGGACTAGATGTTAGGTGTATGTCTCGACAAGATAGAGGACTAGACGTTAGGTGTCTGTCTCGACAAGATAGAGGACTAGATGTTAGGTGTCTGTCTCGACAAGATAGAGGACTAAATCTTAGGTGTCTGTCTCGAGCAGATAGAGGACTAGATGTTAGGTGTCTGTCTCGAGCAGATAGAGGACTAGATGTTAGGTGTCTGTCTCGACAAGATAGAGGACTAGATGTTAGGTGTCTGTCTCGACAAGATAGAGGACTAGATGTTAGGTGTCTGTCTCGAGCAGATAGAGGACTAGATGTTAGGTGTCTGTCTCGACAAGATAGAGGACTAGATGTTAGGTTCTGTCTCGACAAGATAGAGGACTAGATTTTAGGTGTCTGTCTCGACAAGATAGAGGACTAAATGTTAGGTGTCTGTCTCGACAAGATAGAGGACTAGATGTTAGGTGTCTGTCTCGACAAGATAGAAGACTAGATGTTAGGTGTCTGTCTCGACAAGATAGAAGACTAGATGTTAGGTGTCTGTCTCGACAAGATAGAGGACTAGATGTTAGGTGTCTGTCTCGACAAGATAGAAGACTAGATGTTAGGTGTCTGTCTCGAGCAGATAGAGGACTAAATGTTAGGTGTCTGTCTCGACAAGATAGAGGACTAGATGTTAGGTGTCTGTCTCGACAAGATAGAGGACTAGACGTTAGGTGTCTGTCTCGACAAGATAGAGGACTAGACGTTAGGTGTCTGTCTCGACAAGATAGAGGACTAGATGTTAGGTGTCTGTCTCGACAAGATAGAGGACTAAATGTTAGGTGTCTGTCTCGAGCAGATAGAGGACTAGATGTTAGGTGTCTGTCTCGAGCAGATAGAGGACTAGATGTTAGGTGTCTGTCTCGACAAGATAGAGGACTAGATGTTAGGTGTCTGTCTCGACAAGATAGAGGACTAGATGTTAGGTGTCTGTCTCGAGCAGATAGAGGACTAGATGTTAGGTGTCTGTCTCGACAAGATAGAGGACTAGATGTTAGGTGTCTGTCTCGACAAAATAGAAGACTAGATGTTAGGTGTCTGTCTCGACAAGATAGAAGACTAGATGTTAGGTGTCTGTCTCGACAAGATAGAGGACTAGATGTTAGGTGTCTGTCTCAACAAGATAGAGGACTAGATGTTAGGTGTCTGTCTCGACAAGATAGATGACTAGATGTTAGGTGTCTGTCTCGACAAGATAGAAGACTAGATGTTAGGTGTCTGTCTCGACAAGAAAGAGGACTAGATGTTAGGTGTCTGTCTCGACAAGATAGAAGACTAGATGTTAGGTGTCTGTCTCGACAAGATAGAGGACTAGATGTTAGGTGTCTGTCTCGACAAGATAGAGGACTAGATGTTAGGTGTCTGTCTCGACAAGATAGAGGACTAGACGTTAGGTGTCTGTCTCGACAAGATAGAGGACTAGATGTTAGGTGTCTGTCTCGACAAGATAGAGGACTAGACGTTAGGTGTCTGTCTCGAC
>CAJHNH020000978.1:172500-177500 GCA_905116865.2 Candidula unifasciata | reverse complement strand
GAAGAGGAGGAAGAAGAAGAAGAGGAGGAAGAAGAGGAGGACGAAAAAGAAGAGGAGGAAGAAGAAGAAGAGGAGGAGGAAGAAGAAGAAGAGGGGGAAGAAGAATAAGAGGAGGAAGAAGAAGAAGAGGAGGAAGAAGAAGAAGAGAAGGAAGAAGAAGAAGAGGATTAAGAAGTAGACTGGTGTCTACTTTGACCTATTATGCCGTAGTCGTGACGTCACGAGAACGAAACCAATTTCTTCTGGTTTTTCAAAAATAACAACTTTCACATATTTCGTTGGAATCAATAACAGTTTAGAAGGTATTCAAATTTTGATAAATATATTGATTTTAAAGAGCTAATGATGTTCATGAGCTAATGAAGAGATTGCGATCAAGTTTTACGCTTAAAAGGAAAATATTGATGAATCCCAGCGCACTCTGGCTGGAGGAGGAATGTCATGAGATCAAATATTTGAATGCCCTGATTACTCGTACACATAATCGTTGATACTTGATTACAGCAGAGGTTATGAATATGTGGTGGGGGTCTCATACTTCGTGGATCATAGATGTCATTTGAATAGTAGAACTGTGTGTGTATGGTTGGGTCTCATACTTCGTGGATCATAGATTTCATCTGAATAGTAGAACTGTGTGTGTATGGTTGGGTGCGGGGATCTTCTTCTTTGATACTTCTGTCAGAAAACTTATATTAGGAGGACGGTGGCCTTCATGAAAACTATCGTGCAGTCCATATCCTCTCGTGTATCATACAGCTTTGTCCTAATTGTGGTTGGAACAGGCCAGATTGCGTCTCTGTTGTCAGCATACAGTTGACAGAGTTGGAGCAGATGTTCAGCATTTTCGGGTGCCACTCTGCAGGAGCTCGTCTCCGTGTTTCCTACACCAAAAATTTTGAACATATGTTGACGCAATCTGTTGTGCCCAGTCCTTAGTCTGAATATAATACACTGGCCCTCTCTAGAGAGGCGATGAAACGAGTCTTGGGAAGAGAATTTGGTGTGTGTATCCAGCAACTTTTCTTGGATACTAGATTTTAAAAATGTTTTCGTCTCTTGGTGGGTTAAGTTGCTATTTGGTTGTACCATGTCACTGCCGCTTCTGGCCAATCTGTGGGCTATTTCATTGCCGGGGCGGGGATGAAACCTCGTCTCTTACTTACTTGTAAAACTGATGGAATCTATATAGTTGGATCGTGTGGAAAAGAGGGCAGGGGGAGAGCTGGAGGAGGGAAAAGATGGAAACTCTGAACTTTAAGGGGAAGGGAGGGTCATTGATGTTCTGTCTCTAAGGCGGGTGTCAGTGATATTTTATCTCTGGGAGTGGGGGGAAACTCTAACCTGGAGCCAATCAATCGTTGCATGCTAATCACACAGAATGAAATCTCTGAAACATCGTTCTGTGTCAGCTTTCCGAGGACTCGAGTTGCATGTGTGCAGATATCACCCGCTCACCTTTATCTCTGTGAATGACTCTCTCCTTGCAGTTGATAACACCAAGCTTTTGTAGTTCTACAGGAATATTCTCTCTCTGTTCTTGGTCTGCCTCGTGGTCTACGGTCGTTCAACTCCCTTGTGTAGATAATTCGTGCCCCTCTGTCTCGGCCTTTCTGTTCATATACCCCCGTCATTTCACCCTAATAGCCCTCACGATTCCAGTGACCATTGGTGATTGAAACAGATTATGAATTTCATTGCTGCTTTCTCGGTTCGTGACAAAACCGGGAACGTACTATAGAATCATTCTCAGTATCTCTCCCGCAAACCCTCTCTCTCTCTCTCTCTTTCTCTCTCTCTCTCTCTCTCTCTCTCTCTCTCTCTCTCTCTCTCTCTCTCTCTTTCTCTCTCTCTCTCTCTCTCTCTCTCTCTCTATCTTTTAGTCACATTATTCTCTCTTCCACCCCTTTTCATCTTCCTCTCAACATAACCATTTCTACTTCACTCGTTATCTCTGTCTTTCCTTCTTTTCTCCCCTTGCTCGCTCGGGCGAACGTGCTCTCTCCCCTATCATTCTCTCTCTACTCTTGACTTTCCAATCGTTTAGAAAAACAAAGAATATGACTCAAATGTTTACAATCTACTTACGAACTAAAAAGTACTTTCTAATCTTTTGAGTATGTAAATTTCTGGATTAATTCAAGCTAGCAAAAGCAATCTTTCAAGCAAACATAAGCTGCCATACAGTTTGAGTTTCGTTGTTCGGCATATTTACCGTTAATATTGGAACTGCACTGGCTGCTTAGATTGGAAAGAAGCTTTCCTGAGAAATTCCTGAGTGCCGTGAATTTGGTTCTTACCTCTTAAAACGGATTTGAGCTAACACTGTTGAATAATGTTATATTTATAGTTGTCATCTGTGTACATTGAAGCTCCATCCTCTGGTGCCTTCTGTAGACTGTTTCATTTGGGAAAATAATTATCATGGATTAGGGAACTTGCCGACAGGTAAATCCAAGAGAGAATCACATTTTTTTAAATTTATCTCCTCGCAGCAGTAGGTAGTTTGGGTTCTGGGGTCCTGCAATAAGGAAAACAAGAAAAGACCCACTGCCTGCCTAAAGCATGTCGTGAGAGTCAAGTGGGAGCTTCTAATAAAGTTGGAGTACGTCTGCCTGAGAAGTTATGAACCAGCAGTCTGCATTAAAAAAAAAAAAGACAGATCTGTTAAACGGATGTTCAGCAGAGAGGCTTAAGACAAATATAGAGAATCACGACAATGGGTTACAACCTGGTATCAGTGAGACGACAAAACCCCGACACTGGGCTACAACCTATTTTCAGTGAGACGACAAAACTCCGACACTGATCTACAACCTGGTATCAGTGAGACGACAAAACCACGACACTGGGCTACAACCTGGTATGAGTGAGATGACAGAATCACGACATTGGGCTACAACCTTTGATGTCTGCAAGTAATTAGTTTTAAATAACTTGATGTCTGCAAGTAATTAGTTTTAACTGACTTGATGTTTGCAAGTAATTAGCTTCATCTGTTTTAACTGATCGATGTTTGCAAGCACAGACTGTACCTTGTTTAAAATTGTTTCACCGTCATCAGTTCTCGTTATGCCTAGTGGTACATGAGGCTTCAGAGAGGACTTTCCATGCTTTCCTGACCTGTGCAATCTTCAGTGCAGTTTTCCATGTCAAAGATGCCGCACTCAGGTCACTTTCCATCGTTCGTCTCCATGTTGTTTTTGGGCGCCCCTGTTTTCTCTTTCCTCCTGTTGTCCATGTGAGAGCTGTTTTGGCGGGTAAATCAGGATTCATTCTCATAACGTGGCCAAGCCATTTCCATCTTCTCTTGGTTATCAAACTGTCTAAAGTTTCTTGGTTTGTGACTTGAAGTAGTTTAGTGTTTGAGATTGTATCTGGACAGAAAATTTTGTTAATTCTACGTAGACATGTGTGGTGGAAGGTGGACAGCTTGTGTGTATCCTTTTTGGTCATTCTCCAGCATTCTGCTCCATAAAGAAGAAATGGCAAAATGATGCTCTTGTAGAGTCGCAGTTTCGTTTCTTTGCGGTAATTGTTGGATTTCCAGATTTGCCTCATCCTTTCAAAAGCAGCATTAGCTTTGTTCAGACGTGACTGTAAGTCCTCTTCGGTCCCTCCAGGCAGGGACACCACACTGCAAAGATATGTGAAATGTGCTACATTTTCAAGAGTTTGGTTATTTATGGTCACTGGTTGTTGGTTTGGACTGCTTGTCATGATCTTAGTTTTCTTTGTATTTATTCTCAGTCCCACCATTTCTGCTGTGCTGTGTAGTCTGTTACTTTTTTCTTATATATGTTTATGTGATAGAAGTGCTATATCATCTGCAAAATCAAGGTCCTCAAGCATGGTGAATGGAGTCCATCGTATGCCTCTCAATGTCTTGTCTACTGTGTTCTTTAGTATCCAATCAATCACAAGGTTGAAGAGGAGAGATGACATAACACATCTCTGTCATACACCTGTCTTTACTGGGAAGGATGTATTGAAATTTTTTTATACTGCAGGAAAAGTATTTATAGAAGAGAGCTATTATGTTGACTATTTGTTCTGGAATTCCATAATGTCGTAAAATTTTTCATAGACTTTCTCTATGGACGCTGTCAAAAGCTTTCTCAAGGTCCACAAAATTAATATATATACTTCTCTGCCATTCGTTGCATTGTTCTAAAATGTTACGTATGGCGAAGATGTGCTCAGTTGTTCCTCTGCCCTTTCCTAATCCTGCTTGTTCTACTAGTAGTTTTAAATGACTTAATGTCTGCAAGTAATTAGTTTTAACTGACTTGATGTATGCAAGTAATTAGTTTTAAATGACTTGATGTCCGCAAGTAATTAGTTTTAACTGACTTGATGTCCGCAAGTAATTAGTTTTAACTGACTTGATGTATGCAAGTAATTAGTTTTAAATGACTTGATGTCCGCAAGTAATTAATTTTAACTGACTTGATGTCCGCAAGTAATTAGTTTTAACTGACTTGATGTCTGCAAGTAATTAGTTTTAACTGACTTGATGTCTGCAAATAATTAGTTTTAAATGACTTGATGTCTGCAAGTAATTAGTTTTAACTGACTTGATGTCCGCAAGTAATTAGTTTTAACTGACTTTATGTTTGTAAGTAATTAGTTTTTACTGACTTGATGTCCGCAAGTAATTAGTTTTAACTGACTTGATGTTTGCAAGTAATTAGTTTTAACTGACTTGATGTTTGCAAGTAATAAGTTTTAACTGACTTGATGTTTGCAAGTAATTAGTTTTAACTGACTTGATGTCCGCAAGTAATTAGTTTTAACTGACTTGATGTTTGCAAGTAATTAGCTTCATCTGTTTTAACTGATCGATGTTTTCAAGTACAGACTGTACCTTGTTTCAGATATTTTAACTGACTTGATGTCTGTCAGTAATTTTTTTTCATCTCCTTTAATTAACTTGTAGCCTGTCAGTAATTAGCATCATCTGTTTTAACTGACTTGATGTCCGTCAGTAATTAGCCTAA
>CAJHNH020000978.1:150000-167500 GCA_905116865.2 Candidula unifasciata | reverse complement strand
AGAATGACCACTACTGTGTCTTGTGAAAACGATCATACAGAATGCCCCCCCCAATGTCTCTTGTGAAAGCTATGATACAGAATGTTCACCATTGTCTCTTGTGAAAACGATGATAAAGAATGTCCACTACAGTCTCTTGTGAAAGCTATGATACAGAATGTTCACCACTGTCTCTTGTGAAAGCTGTGATACAGAATGACCACTACTGTCTCTTGTGAAAGCTATGATACAGAATGACCACTAATGTCTCTTGTGAAAGCTATGATACAGAATGACCACTACTGTCTCTTGTGAAAGCTATGATACAGAATGTCCACTACTGTCTCTTGTGAAAGCTATGATACAGAATGTTCACCACTTTCTCTTGTGAAAGCTGTGATACAGAATGACCACTACTGTCTCTTGTGAAAGCTATGATACAGAATGTCCACCAATGCCTTTTGTGAAAACGATCATACAGAATGACCACGAATGTCTCTTGTGAAAGCTATGAAACAAAATGTCCACCAATGTCTCTTGTGAAAGCTATGATACAAAATGTCCACTACTGTTTCTGGTAAAAGTGATGATACAAAATGCAGCCGTAGCCAGCCCAGTAACATACAGGCATTATATGCATCAGGCAGCCGTTAGAAGCTGCAACAAAAGCAGCCCGACACACGAAATGCGGTTTAACATCGAAGGAAGTAGCAGTTATTACAGATCTATAGTTGCACACCAAAGTAAGTAAGTAAGGCTTACTTACTTACTTTATAGCTGCACACACAACAAATAGCATATGGCATAATTAGTGTAACGGGCTTTTTATAAAGGATATGTATCCGAAAGTCTGTTTAAATGTTGTATTTTATCATGTTTTGCTACCCTGGGCTATTTATTACAGTCAGTACCGTGCAAAAACACCACACAAGCCTGCCATAGACTGGCCGGCTACAGACACTTGGGAATATAGGGCCGACAACTGTCTGGCCCCTTACAAGTGTTACTATCACGTGCAGATTGACTGACTTTCATAACGCAAGGTTGGGTCGCCGAACTGAAGTCTGGTACTTACGACTGAAGTTGTCAGTCATGTTCTTTGTTCGTATGCAGGGTTACGTCTTGTAAGACCCGCACACCTCCCCAGCAGGCGTTCCAGTACAGAGATGCTGCAAGTAGGGCATTGTTGGATAGTTTTATGTAAATGAAATTATCACACTGTCAGTTGCTAGCCCGACTGGAATGTTACATTTATTAGAAACAGAATTAAACGCAGGGTGAAAATTTTCTGGTACATTTTTCCACACTGAAGAAAATTAAACACAAGTAAAGTAGAGTATGCAACCCGTCTCCGCGCCTTGGGATGTAGTGAGAAAAGTAAGGAACCCACCTTGAAACGCTGTGAGTAAAGTAAGGAACCCACATTGACACGCTGTGAGTAAAGTAAGGAAGCCACCTTGAGACGACGTGAGTAAAGTAAGGAACCCACCATGAGACGCCATGAGTAAAGTAAGGAATCCACCTTGAGACGCTGTGAGTAAGGTAAGAAAGCCACCTTGAGACGCCGTGAGTAAAGCAAGGAACCCACCTTGAGACGCTGTGAGTAAAGCAAGGAAGCCACCTTGAGACGCTGTGAGTAAAGCAAGGAAGCCACCTTGAGACGCTGTGAGTAAAGCAAGGAAGCCACCTTGAGACGCTGTGAGTAAAGCAAGGAAGCCACCTTGAGACGCTGTGAGTAAAGCAAGGAAGCCACCTTGAGACGCCGTGATTAAAATAAGTAACCCACTATGAGACGCCGTGAGTAAAGTAAGGAACCCACCATGAGACACCGTGAGTAAAGTAAGGAACCCACCATGAGACGCCATGAGTAAAGTAAGGAACCCACCTTGAGACGCTGTGAGTAAGGTAAGAAAGCCACCTTGAGACGCTGTGAGTAAAGTAAGGAAGCCACCTTGGCATGTAATGCTATAATGGGGCTAGCTCTGTATTTGTATAGGCCCATCGAGACTTGATGGTTGATGATGTCTGTGCCCAGCGTTACCTGTCAGATGATTTATTGTAATTGTTTTAGGCTGCGTTAACCAACATTTGTTTGTAGTGTCTCATTTACAAAAAAGGACACACACATAAAGTGTTTTTTAAATATTGAGATGTTGTTTATAGTTATCATTTTGTTTCAAGCCGACACGTTAGAGCTGACATCACGTGTCCAGCAAGCACGTAAGGTAACTCACTTCCCAAACAACAATGTTCCTAAATTCCCCCGCCTCGCCGTAATTCTATGTGTTATGTCCCCATTTGAAACAAGGTACAGTCAATACACTGTTTTACATCCTTTTGTATTGATTCAAGTTTGTATTGAGACGTGATCATCATTTGTTATTATATTAACAGTGTGTGTGTTTAGAAAAATAGACGTTAAATTTTCAGTTGATTGTACCCTGGGACAGATTAACTGAGTTTCCGTCATTTTCAATGGGAAGCATTGACTTGGAACTCGAATAATTTAGAATTCAAATACCATCTCGGAACGCATTATGTCAAAATTCTGTGGCACGCCTGTATGGTGGATGGAAGCGCAAAACTAGCGGAAGATAGCAACTTAAAAGACCCCTTCTAAATTACGAGAATATCAAATATGCAAAGAAAGTTGATTAAAAGGAAACATTACAGGGGTATGAAGTCCTGGAAGAATGAAGTATAAACACAATCCATCATCATCATCATTTTATTTTTGCATTGAGGCGTCGTGAGAAGAAACAACTTTGGGGTCACTGCTACATGAATGGAACTGACCATTGATATTCCGAGCGGTTGTATCATGTAGTCAGTAAGTATATTTTCTCTTTAGCAACCTCCTATTCTCACATAAGATCTTTTTGGGTTGTGACTGATAATTTATAGTGTCCTAAGTTTTAGCACTGGTAACAGTGTAAGTATACTGTTTATATTTTGCCTGTGACGGTCACATGTATGTTTGTTTGTCCTTATACTTATGTCAGCTGGTATACAAGTGCATTTGCCTATCGGTATTTTGTGTCTATTTCCTGGTCTATTCGGTCGTTCTTAGAGAATATACTTCCTAGCTATTTACATACTTGCTTGCTTCAGAGAAATACTGTATGTAATGAATAGGGATCTCGAGGCACCGGACGTGCTTCATTTATTGTGGTATTTATATTCTGTACATCGTCTGCTTGTTAATTTTGCTCCCATATGTAGTCTTGTAATCTGGTCATATCGCCGTACAACATGCACTGATCCCTTGAGGTTGTCTCAGAGTAATTTCCCGTCAAAATGTCATAGACCGGGTAGTCCTGGGTATAATTAGTCATAGACCGAATACGCCCGAAAACAAATATCATAGACCGAGTACGCACGAGAAAAATTATCGTAGACCGAGTACGCCCGACAAAAAATATCACAGACTGAGTACGCCCGAGAACAAATATCACAGACCGAGTAGTCATGGGAACAAAAATCACAGACCGAGTACGCCCGAGAACAAATATCACAGAACGTACACGTCCGAAAACAAATGCCATAGACCGAGTAGTCCTGGGAACAAATATTATAGACCGAGTACGCCCGAGAACAAATATCACAGACCAAGTAGTCCTGGGAACAAATATTATAGACCGAGTACGCCCGAGAACAAATATCACAGACCAAGTAGTCCTGGGAACAAATATTATAGACCGAGTACGCCAGAGAACAAATATCACAGACTAAGTAGTCCTGGGAACAAATATTATAGACCGAGTACGCCCGAGAACAAATATCACAGACCAAGTAGTCCTGGGAACAAATATTATAGACCGAGTACGCCAGAGAACAAATATCACAGACTAAGTAGTCCTGGGAACAAATATTATAGACCGAGTACGCCCGAGAACAAATATCACAGACTAAGTAGTCCTGGGAACAAATATTATAGACCGAGTACGCCCGAGAACAAATATCACAGACTAAGTAGTCCTGGGAACAAATATTATAGACCGAGTACGCCAGGGAAGGAATGTCACATAATAAACACGTCTAGGAACCAGTATCATGGTGCAACACCCATGAGAACCAAGGGCATCAGCCTGTTAGGTCTGGAAACCAGCGTCATAGACCGAGCACATCCGGTACCAATGCCAAACAATGTGCACGTCTGGGCTTCAATACCATAGACCGAGTACATCTGGGAACAAATGTCATAAACCGAACACGTGTGGAAACCAATGCCATAAACCGAATACGTATGGGAACATATGCCATAGACCGAACACGTGAGGGAAATCAATGCCTTAAACCGAGTACGACTGGGAACATATGCCATAAACCGAGTACGCTTGGGAACATATGACATAGACCGAACACGTGTGGAAACCAATGCCATAAACCGAATACGACTGGGAACATATGCAATAGACCGAAAAATTGTGGAAACCAATGCCATAAACCGAATACGCCTGGGAACATATGCCATAGACCGAACACGTGTGGAAACCAATGCCAAAAACCCAGTACACCTGGAAACATATGCCATAGACCGAACACGTGTGGAAACCAATGCCATAAACCGAGTACATCTGGGAACATAAGCCATAGACCGAACACGTGTGGAAACCAATGCCATAAACCGAGTACATCTGGGAACAAATGCCATAGACCGAACACGTGTGGAAACCAATGCCATAAACCGAGTACATCTGGGAACAAATGCCATAAACCGAACACGTGAGGAAACCAATGCCATAAACCGAGTACATCTGGGAACATATGCCATAGACCGAACACGTGAGGAAACCAATGCCATAAACCGAGTACATCTGGGAACATATGCCATAGCCGAACACGTGTTGAAACCAATGCCATAAACCGAGTACATCTGGGAACAAATGCCATAGACCGAACACGTGTGGAAACCAATGCCATAAACCGAGTACATCTGGGAACAAATGCCATAGACCGAACACGTGTGGAAACCAATGCCATAAACCGAGTACATCTGGGAACAAATGCCATAGACCGAACACGTGTGGAAACCAATGCCATAAACCGAGTACATCTGGGAACAAATGCCATAGACCGAACACGTGTGGAAACCAATGCCATAAACCGAGTACATCTTGGAACATATGCCATAGCCGAACACGTGTTGAAACCAATGCCATAGACCGAGTACATCTGGGAACATATGCCATAGACCGAACACGTGTGGAAACCAATGCCATAAACCGAATACGTATGGGAACATATGCCATAGACCGAACACGTGAGGAAATCAATACCTTAAACCGAGTACGACTGGGAACATATGCCATAAACCGAGTACGCCTGGGAACATATGACATAGACCGAACACGTGTGGAAACCAATGCCATAAACCGAATACGACTGGGAACATATGCAATAGACCGAAAAATTGTGGAAACCAATGCCATAAATCGAGTACATCTGGGAACATATGCCATAGACCGAACACGTGTGGAAACCAATGCCATAAACCGAATACGCCTGGGAACATATGCCATAGACCGAACACGTGTGGAAACCAATGCCAAAAACCCAGTACACCTGGAAACATATGCCATAGACCGAACACGTGTGGAAACCAATGCCATAAACCGAGTACATCTGGGAACATAAGCCATAGACCGAACACGTGTGGAAACCAATGCCATAAACCGAATACGTCTGGGAACAAATGCCATAGACCGAACACGTGAGGAAATCAATGCCATAAACCGAGTACGACTGGGAACATATGCCATAAACCGAGTATGTCTGGGAACAAATACCATAAACCGAGTACGTCTGGGAACATATGCCATAGTCAAATGCATTAACAGAAGGAAAAAAAAAACCTCCACGAGGGTTTGAACACACGACCACTGCGTCAACAGATATCAGAATGCAGTACTGTGTCTCCTTTAATGCTAAGCGATCAACATTTAATAATAAATCGGCCAATAGACATTGTAAGAAAGCCGTTAGAGAAAGCCTTTCTGGAGAATTCTGGCTGAAGGACATAATTGCCTGCTGTTGAAGAAATTAATGCCGGCTCATCCTCTGGTCACGTTCCCCTGGCAGTGACGTCAGCCATAATTTCCTCATTAAAGCCCACATAACGGCTCATGCCGGAAGATTAGAAACATATTTTTGTTGTTGTGTGAATGGGGATGCACCGGAGATTACACTTGTATACCGACGTCAAGATAAAGCCGCAGCGATGAAGGAAGATGTTTCCCACAGCTCACATGACATTGATCAGCCGAGCTGAGAACCCGCGTATTCATCATGTGTTAATCAGATATTGATTATGCCTATTTCTGATACGAGAGAGAGAGAGAGAGAGAGAGAGAGAGAGAGAGAGAGAGAGAGAGAGAGAGAGAGAGAGAGAGAGGAGGGGGGGGGGGGGGCGGGAGAGACTGCCTGATTTTTGTAAACTCTCTGAGCTGATTTGATTATACATCAATATTTCTAGATGGAGGTGGCACTCTCCAGCTCTCCTAAACAATATAGGGGTCTATAACAGAACAATCTACTAGTCCGAACCAGAATAATCTACTAGCCCAAAACAGAATAATCTACTAGTCCGAACCAGAACAATCTACTAGTCCGAACCAGAACAATCTGCTAGCCCAAAACAGAACAATCTACTAGTCCGAACCAGAATAATCTACTAGTCCGAACCAGAACAATCTACTAGTCCGAACCAGAACAATCTGCTAGCCCAAAACAGAACAATCTACTAGTCCGAACCAGAACAATCTGCTAGCCCAAAACAGAACAATCTACTAGTCCGAACCAGAATAATCTACTAGTCCGAACCAGAATAATCTACTAGTCCGAACCAGAACAATCTACTAGTCCGAACCAGAACAATCTGCTAGCCCAAAACAGAATAATCTACTAGTCCGAACCAGAACAATCTACTAGTCCGAAACAGAACAATCTACTAATCCGAAACAGAATAATCTACTAGTCCGAACCAGAAATATATACTAGTCTGAACCAGAACAATCTACTAGTCCGAAACAGAATAATCTACTAATCCAAACCAGAACAATCTACTAGTCCGAACCAGAACAATCTACTAGTCCGAAACAGAACAATCTACTAGTCCGAACCAGAATAATCTACTAGTCCGAAACAGAATAATCTACTAGTCCGAAACAAAACAATCTACTAGTCCGAAACAGAACAATCAGATTTGTTCAAATGGAATTCTTTTGAATAATATTTTTATTTAGATATTTGGTTCAAATAATATTTTAATCAATGCTGTTGTGGAACCAGTGGAGACGGGGTTTGTTAGATGAAATATGGGAAACAGAAGATGAAATGGTTTGGTCATCTAGTAAGAATGCAGCCAGAACCACAACCAACGCAGGCGCTACGCGTCAAGAGATCTGAAGTAAAAGCCCGAGGCCGCCCTAGGAGAACACGAATTGATGATATTAAAGCGCTTCAACATCGACACGAAATGACAGTAGTCAGTGCTGCCCCTCAAGCAGTGTATCGCAAACTGTTCCTCCCCTCAACGCTTTAAGGCAGAAGTGGAAATGGATGATGATGATGAACACCTTGTACGGATAAAGAGAGTAATGAAGAAGTTACTGACTCAGGAAGAAAACTACTTGCTGTCTTGAGGCAGAGACAGTCTACTCTCTCTACTGACGTCATGGGAAGGAGACAATGGAGTGTGTTGTGACGGTGGGAGTACTGGAGGGGAAGAGAGGCAGGGGGAGACCGAGAGAGAGAAGATGCTGGACAGTCCGACATCATGGCATGGAAGATCATCTGTCTCACGGTTGATTGAAAGTACACGAGACACAAGGTTGTAGATAACTTAATGATTAACGCCACGCAAGATAAACTATTAGAAAGCAGTTACTTTATTGAAATGATATTTAATCCAATGACATTTTGTTCCAACTGCATTTTGTTACAATAGTATTTCAGTGCAAAACGAATCTTTGCCCATAGGCCATGATTTATCTTTACCAAGAATAGAATATACTCCACCCCCCGAACCCCCAGCTGATCATTTTGGTAGACACGTAGAAAGAAAATACCCCTAATTGCCTTCAGGAGGCACTTGTCAGCTGTAGACATTCTTTCACCGAGGAGATAATCCGATTTTTGCTGACGTTTTAAGACCTGCCAGAGGAGAGTCTCTAGTCTGACAAGTGAATGAGTTGAAGGGCACGTTTACTTCAATTGATGGAGCATCTTCTAGCACATTACGAGAGACATCAAATGAAACCGTTATGCACGTCTGTGTATTTCCAGCAATGAAGGAAGTTGAACGCTGGGACTTGATATTCTGTGAAAAGAGAATGTGTTTACATTACCAATCAGTCGTTTAAGTGCATATTAACAATAATAATAAAAATACGCCATCAGAATATTACATGTTGTTTTTGCGTGTTTACAACACAAGAATGTGTATAAGCGGGACACGATTCGGGGGGACAATATGCTGTGGACCTTGTTGTGCGGAGGTGGCGAATCAGGAAGAAAATGAGACTGCATGGAGAGATGATTGCAGAAAGGATGAGAGCTGATCATCTGAGAAGAAACACACCAAATACATGTAATGACAACTACGGTCCTAAAATCGCATGCTTTATTGTGGAGGACTTCCTAACACGGGCAAATCTTTCTAGTCACACCCACCATCCCCAAGGGTGCTGAGACTTAACGCCTTCTTACAGCACAATGTAGCACTATCACCCGGAAAAACGAGAAGGTGACAACAACAACAACAACATTGTAAATTTGAACAAAGAAGACACAAACAATAGATTGCACAATTTATTGCCTGGCATAATATGCTGTATCTCGTCAGGAGCATACTACAGTAACAATGACATAAATTGAAGCAAATAAGTGAATCCTTTATAACTGAAGTACAATTTTAACAACGATCAAACACGACAGCCTGTTTTTAACAGGGCAGCCTATTTGTAGTTGTGACACTGCTTATGTGGTCGTTCGTTCGTTCGTTCTTTGCCTCCTCCGCCCCGCCCCCTCACTCCCCCCCCCTCCCAAAAAAAAAAAAAATAAGAGCAAGATGCCAAGAAGACCATTGGATACTAGCATATGCAGATTCGGAGGGATTATTACACGATAATAAAACAAATCGAAGGGTTGGTGTATATTTTGGATCCAAGATAATTCTGGTGACAAAATTAGCATAGTAACTGGAAACTTCAACAGGAAATATGACAGTGCAGAAAAAAAAAAAAACTGCAACTGAAGGACTCGTACAAACAGCATACATATTCAGTAGTAATTTATATTGCACTGTCTAGCCCGGCTCGCTAGCGTAGTTGGCTAAACCGGACTGAGCGACGACCGGGTGACGAACTCTTTGTGGTCCGGGTTCACCCCCGGGGGTAGGCAGAAAAGCCACATTTATCGCAGATTTACGGTACTTATCATGGAATCAAGGCAGAAGGGTTGCGATATCCATAATACCGAGCCTAAGGGTTAACAACTCATGGCTTCTGGATACTAAAAAAAAAAAAAAAATTGCACTGTCTATTGTGCCACGGCCCGAGGCCAACAACGAGCCACAGCTGCACGAAATACTGTGCCATAAATGTGAACAATGTGGAACTATTCTGTAGCTATACCATGCCATTGATTTATTCTAGTAAATTTGAACAGAGAAGACGTAAACATTAGATTACACAATCTATTGCCTGTCATATTTTGCTGTACCTCGTCAGGTACATACTACAGTAACAACAGAGTTGAGTTGAGTTGAATTGAGTTGAGTCAAAAATTGACATCACAGCACTGGGGGCATTCCTATGCATGCTCTGTCCTCATCTTCAGCAGTATGCGTAGTGTTCCGATACTGATGATACTGGTCACAATATAGTTATATGTCCGTCTTGCCTTTCGTCTAAATCTAGTGAGCTGGCCAGACCCTCAGGTTACACACAGGTGCCTCATTCTCTCCAGGCCATAATAATCTTCTTTCTCTACCGTCCAAGATATTGCTAATAGCTAACTTGAAATAACAGTTGTTAGAACGGACATAGATGTTTATAAAAAAAAAACATACACATCATCTCCTATAGATCATATTATGCAGCTCAGTGGGGGCAAAACTAATTCAATAAAAGTAAAGGACCCTTTTCCACGCCTTTAGGCGTATAGGCATATAGGGCTAGACCTATATTTTTATAGACCAATCGGCACAAAATGGGTGATGCGGTCAGCATCACGCCGACCGCTTATACTTCCCGGGACTGCATCCGGTAACCACTCAAGGCTGGGTCGACCTGGGAGCCAAGGTCATTTTTGAGAAAAGTCCGGCTCCGACAGGGAGCGAACCCACGACCTTCCGTTTAAAGTAGTGTAGCAGAGAAACGAGTATTTCTAGTTCTTCGACCAGAATGATCTAAAATAATTGACGAGGTGCAAAGATTTGATTTTCCTCCGGTGTTTCAAAAAATGTTTTAAATGGGGGCAAAATATTCAAACTATCTCTTTTTGTATATCGTAGCGACAAAACTATAACCAGCAGAAACATTTTTAAAACGTTTATAACGTAAAGACGCTTCCCTCTCCTTAACACATGTCACTTGGGCAACATTGAAACCAATCTCAGTTTGTTTGTTGTTTGTTTTAGTATCCAGAAGCCATGAGTTGTTAACCCTTGGGCTCGGTATTATGGATATCGCAACCGTTCGGCTTTGATTCCATTGTAAATACCGTAAATCTGGGAGAAATGTGGCTTTTCTGCCTACCCCGGGAGTAAACCCGGACTACAAGGAGTTCGTCACCCGGTCACCGCGCAATCCGGTTTAGTCAATCGCGCTAGAGAGCCGGGCACATCATTCTCTGTAGATGTGGAAAAGTTCTGTAGCTATGCCATGCCATTGATTTATTCTAGTAAATTTGAACAGAGAAAAAACAAACAACAGATTACACAATCTATTGTCTATTTATCTATCTTTTTTACCCCACCATAACATCACACAAGCGATAAACACCCGATGACTCAAGGTGCCACCGTGTGGATGAGGATCACCCGTGGAGAGGTCCCAGAAATCGCATTCTTCTTCTTCTCCTTGAAGATGTAATTGCGTTGTGTCCGTTTACAGCATGGCTGCGATATTTGCACCTTTCGGCCAACACATCCGGCTTCTGTGGGCATTTGTTGACCGGGTTAGCCTTCCCGATGAAACCGCATTTAGCCATTAGACCACATTTATGGTCGGGCTATATTGCGGCCTCTGGCAAGAGCCAGAGTAGGGCTTTAAATAACGAAAAATTGCATCCCAGAAAGGGATGACCCTAGGTACAGTGTTTATCTTCTCAATAAAATACCTTGCACATGCACATTGTTTATGGCTACTGTTTTGTTTATGCATGGAGTTTTGAAGCGGTAAAAAAAAAAAAAAAACTAAATATGTTTTTTGAAAACATTAATTACATTAATTATTACTGGGATACGGTTTCAATTTCCGAACAACCGTTGGGGAGGAATTATGTTCGAGAAAGGAGTTTTTTATTGCACAGAACAGCCAATCTTACAACAATTAAACGATGAATGTTGCAAAATTTGTTTATCTCAGAAAACTTCAAGAGTGAAATGACACGATTCAGAGTGATTATATAATATAATATAAGGACATCATGACCTGGCTCGGCTGGATCAGATGAAATATATTTTTACACTTACAGCAAAATCTTAGCAAGTATCTCTCTCTCTCTCTCTCTTTTCTCTCTCTCTTTTTCTCTCTGTCTCTCTATTTCTCTCTCTCTCTCTTTTCTCTCTCTCTTTCTCTCTCTCTCTTTCTCTCTCCCTTCTCTCTCCCCTTATCTCTTTCTTTCTCTCTCCCCTTCTCTTTCTCCCTCTCCCATTCTCTCTTTTTCTCTCTCTTTCTCGCTCCCCTCTCTCTCTTTCTCTCTCTCTCTCTTTCTCTCTCCCCTTCTCTCTTTCTCTCTCTCCCTTCTCTCTCTTTCTCTCTTTCTCTCTCTTTCTCTCTCCCCTTCTCTCTCCTGTCTGTCTGCCTGCCTGCCTGCCTGCCTCCCTGCCTGCCTGTCTGCCTGTCTGTCTTTCTCTCTCTTTCTCTCTCCCCTTCTCTCTCTTTCACTCCCTCTCTCTTTCTCTCTTTCTCTCTCTCTTTCTTTCTTTCTCTCTCCTCTTCTCTCTCTTTACCCCCTCTATGTTGGTATGTGTGTGTGGGTGGGTGCGTGTGTGTGTGTGTGTGTGTGTGTGTGTGCAAAGTTGCAAAAGTTACTATAATTCAACTAGTGCCATCTCCACGTTGAAAGTTGGCTACAATGGATCTCTAACATGCTGTCTCTCTTAGACAGCGGTATGTCCATCTCTTGATGTTGTCCTTCCAATTGTATCGTTGTCTACATCTTGCTCTGTCCTGATCTTCCTCAGCATGCTTTCTGAGTCAGTTACAATCACGATATGCATATGTGTGTGTGTGTGTGTGTGTGTGTGTGTGTGTGTGTGTGTGTGTGTGTGTGTGTGTGTGTGTGTGTGTGTGTGTGTGTGTGTGTGTGTGTGTGTGTGTGTGTGCGTGCGTGCGTGCGTGCGTGCGTGCGTGCGTGCGTGCGTGCGTGCGTGCGTGCGTGCGTGCGTGCGTGCGTGCGTGCGTGCGTGCGTGCGTGCGTGCGTGCGTGCGTGCGTGCGTGCGTGCGTGCGTGCGTGCGTGCGTGCGTGCGTGCGTGCGTGCGTGCGTGCGTGCGTGCGTGCGTGCGTGCGTGCGTGCGTGCGTGCGTGCGTGCGTGCGTGCGTGCGTGCGTGCGTGCGTGCGTGCGTGCGTGCGTGCGTGCGTGCGTGTGTGTGTGTGTGTGTGTGTGTGTGTGTGTGTGTGTGTGGTGGGGGGGGGGAGAACCCCATAAGCCCTCCGTCCCCATCTTCAGCAGCAAGCGAAGAGGTAAAATTCCGATAGTACCAGTAACTGTCTGATTGTATATCTGTCTCGCCTTTCCCCTGAGTGTCGAGCGTCGGCCAGATCCCCTTGTAACTCAGACCGTAATGATCTATCTGTGCCTCGGCACTGTTCATTCGCTCCCAAAGGGCACTCAAAACATCTAGCTTGTCATACGCCAGTTCATCACCAAGTGGTGAAGAACTGGCCAGTCTATCTGCCTGCTAATTTCCCAACACACCAGCATGACCTGGACCTAACTGCATGTGATAATTTTTATAGTAGAATATCTATGAAGAAGGCGAGAGGAAGACATTAAAGATATGGATAAATGTTGTGGCAGAATCTGCAAAAAAAGATGAACAAATCCTCACCCAAGCCTCCCTAGAAGCGCAAGGCAAATACAGAAAACCGAGACACTGGCATGAAACCTGGTATCAGTGAGACGACAAGAGAAGCAGAAAAACATATTTAGATTTTTCTGGCTGTCATGCATTTCCTAATAATTTGAACGTCTTTGTCTTCCCAATTTCCTATTTACTTCTGTTGTTACATATCTACCTACACTGATACTCAAATAATTGTATGCGTCCACGGCTTGCAGTAAGGTTTCATTTGAGAATATCGGATTGTCAGTTGCTTCATTTATTGCTTCTACTTTCTTTGCTTTATGAATTTTGCAATCTAATTTTTGCGACCTCCCGTCAAGTGTGATTAATTTATCTTGCATCTGAATTCTCGAGTGGGGCAGAAGGGCAGTATCGTCTGCAGATTCAGGTCATCAAGACACTCTATGGGAGTCTGTTTATTTAAATGTCTGGTGCCAACTAGTGTAGACCTTAAGATCCAGGTTATAGTCAGCAACATTGATACCAATGGTAGGATGGAGATCTCTGGCAACCGTGCTCTGATTCCACAAGGGTCTGCTGGATGTCCCACATGAAGACTACGGGGGTATAAGGACTTGAAGTTTTCTTTATTAACTTACAGATTTTCGGGATGGGATTCATTATGACTGATGTCAAAGGGCTTTTCACAGTCCACAAATCCAATGTCAACACAAGCGAATTTAGTTCATTGTTTTCCTGTTTGTTTTTTAAATACTGTGTTATCTGATCCTTTATTGACTTGATGTGTCGGAGGCTAGTATGTTTGTATGTGTGTGTGTGTGTGTGTCTGTCTGTCTGCCTGTCTGCCTGCCTGCCTGCCTGTCTGTCTGTCTGTCTGTCTGTCTGTCTGTCTGTCTGTCTGTCTGTCTGTCTGTCTGTCTGTCTGTCTGTCTGTCTGTCTGTCTGTGTGCAGAGAGGTTTTAAGCTGTAGTAAAAATGAAAACTATAGCAAAACGACGGTCATTGTGACATAGTATTGGATGCCAGTCGCTCAGAGAGGCTTTCAGTTGAAGTAAAAAGGAGAATTTATGGCAAAATGACCACCGTTCGGTCATAGTATTGAAATGGGTACCAGGATGGCTGTCCTGTGGAAGTAAAGATGGCCGGCGAAATGCTGACCACATTACCCTTCTAGTGCCGATGGTCTGTAAAAATATGGGAGCTCTTCCGATAAGCCCGATGCGCTTAAAGGCGTGAAAAGGGATCGTTACATTTAATTGCTTACTGCTGCTCGATGTAAGGCGCAGGAATGAAATGACTTGTTCACACTCGAATAGTTTGCTTTTTAGAAACGACTGCTTCTTTTTGGTTAACAGTACTTGTCTCGATTGGTGTTGCATGTTTGGATGATGTAATACATGATATTTTGCAGTTATGAAAAAAAAAAAAAAACTGTGTTTCGAAATGCTGACATTTGTACTATAGGCAGGATGACTAGTTTACACAAGGCGGCGTCCGTGGCTTAGGCGTTGCGAGTCCGACTCGTAATCCAGCGTACCACGATCGAAACCCACTGCTGGCTGCGTGGATTTTTATCATGGTATGGGGCGTCGCAGGTCGACCCAGCCTCAAATGGGTACCAGGAGGGGCTGTCCTGGGAAAGTAAATACAGCCGGCGTAATGCTGACCACATTACCCACCGAGTGCTGATGGTCTGCCCGATGCGCCTAAAGGCGTGAAAAGGGATCCTTACCCTTACTTACTAGTTTACACAGGACCATCTTTGAAGCTCATCGACAAGAACCAGTCTCGTAGGTTTTATGTTCGAGGTCAACACCACAGTCAGTAGATATTGCTTACTTTTCATGAAAAAGGCTGGCCGGCCGAAACGTTACGTTGAGTTGTTTTGTTCACGTTTTTCTGCTTCCCCATTTCGTTGATCGTTTTAGTCAAATTTCTCTCGAATTACTTTTTATGTCAGTGCCAGGATCTTCCTGTCTAATATAATATATGTGTGTGCTTGCGTATACGCATGCGCGTGGGCTACAGCTTATGGCTTTGATATAGAAACCAACACAAGGACAACAAAGAAACGTTTAAAATTGTTTTCTTTAAGATAAATCGTAAAAGCGATTGCAACACTACACGCCTGCCCCGCAGTGTTTCAATTTCTCCTCACATCATTCACCATTGTCTCTCACTTACAGCCAACATCCTCCCACTTGCCCCCTCCTCCTGTTCCGTCCCGTGGTTGGAGAAGTTATCCTCATGCATTATTGATGAATCCCTTGCTCAGGTTAGCGCTTACAATTATCCTGGTATACAAAAATGGAAGTGGCTCCCCCCCGACCCCAGTCTTTACCAGCGCAAAGACCCTCTACGTCTTCCTTGAAGTGAGCCGTACTGTCGTATTAATTCCAGACCGGCTAGGAGCAGTCTTGATTTCAATCGCAAATTCAAGTATTCAGAGCCAATTAATCAGCCGTGCACACAATATTCTTGCTCAGGGGTGCCCCACACTGGCGCCCTGTTATGTAATGAAAGAGCAATTTGCAAGCACGCGTACGGGGATTCTCATGGGGAATGTCCGGACTCTCTCTCTCTCTCTCTCTCCTATCTGTCTCCGAGGAATTATTTCTATTAACTTTTCTTTTCTCACTCGGTGTAAAAGCTGAAGAATTAGCACCATCGTAGTGGCAGTGAGGGTCTGTGGGGTGTGGGAACGGTCCAGGCAATGTGTGGTAGTGAGGGTCGTGGGGTGGGGGAACGGTCCATGCAATGTGTGGTAGTAAGGGTCTATGGGGTGTGGGAACGGTCCATGCAATGTGTGGTAAGGAGGGTCTATGGGGTGTGGGAACGGTCCAGGCAATGTGGGGTAGTGAGGGTCTATGGGGTGTAGAACGGTCCAGGCAATGTGTGGTAGTGAGGGTCTACGGGGTGTGGGAACGGTTAAGGCAATGTGTGGTAGTAATGGTCTGTAGGGTGTGGGAACAGTCCCGGTAATGTGTGGTAGTGAGGGTCTATGGGGTCTGGGAACGGTCCAGGCAATGTGTGGTAGTAATGGTCTGTAGGTTGTAGGAACGGTCCCGGTATTGTGTGGTAGTGAGGGTCTATGGGGTCTGGGAACTGTCCAGGCAATGTGTGGTAGTGAGGGTCTATGGGGTGTAGAACGGTCCAGGCAATATGAGGTAGTGAGGGTCTATGGGGTCTGGGAACTGTCCAGGCAATGTGTGGTAGTGAGGGTCTATGGGGTGTAGAACGGTCCAGGCAATATGAGGTAGTAATGGTCTGTAGGGTGTGGGAGCGGTCCGGGCAATGTATGGTAGTAAGGGTCTATGGGGTGTGGAAACTGTCCAGGCATTGTGTGGTAGTAATGGTCTGTGGGGTGTGGGAACGGTCCAGGCAATGTGTGGAGTGTGGGAACGGTCCAGGCAATGTGTGGAGTGTGGGAACAGTCCAGGCAATGTGTGGAGTGTGGGAACAGTCCAGGCAATGTGTGGAGTGTGGGAACAGTCCAGGCAATGTGTGGAGTGTGGGAACAGTCCAGGCAATGTGTGGTAGTGAGGGTCTATGGGGTGACGGTCCGGACAATGTGTGGTAGTGAGGGTCTATGGGGTGACGGTCCGGGCAATGTGTGATAGTGAGGGTCTATGGGGTGACGGTCCGGGCAATGTGTGGTTGTGGGGGAAGACTGGCAAAGATAGTGTGATGTGCTAGGATAACAGGTAAGGATAACGTGTGGTAGTGTTCAGATAGACGAAGTGTGTTAGTAGGACAACTGGCTAGGATAATGTAATGTGCTTTGGATATAGTTAAGGATAAAGTGGGGTAGTGTGGATGCTGGCAAAAATGATGTGAGATAGTGTGGGTACAGACAAGCACAATGTGTGGTAGTGTGTGTGCTATCAAGAATAAAGTGATGTGCTAGGAATATAGGCAAGGAGAAATTGTGCTAGTGTGTATACAGGCAAAGATGATTTGCTGCAATATGGAAAGGATAATGTGTGGTAGTGTGTACTCTAGTGAGGATAATGTGTGGTAATGTGTACTCTAGTGAGGATAATGTGTGGTAGTGTGTACTCTAGTGAGGATAATGTGTGGTAGTGTGTACTCTAGCGAGGATAATGTGTGGTAGTGTGTACTCTAGTGAGGATAATGTGTGGTAGTGTGTACTCTAGTGAGGATAATGTGTGGTAGTGTGTACTTTAGTGAGGATAATGTGTGGTAGTGTGTACTCTAGTGAGGATAATGTGTGGTAGTGTGTACTCTAGTGAGGATAGTGTG
>CAJHNH020000978.1:137500-145000 GCA_905116865.2 Candidula unifasciata | reverse complement strand
CATACATACATACATACATACATACATACATACATACATACATACATACATACATACATACATACATACATACATACATACATACATACATACATACATACATACATACATACATACATACATACATACATACATACATACATACATACATACATACATACATACATACATACATACATACATACATACATACATACATACATACATACATACATACATACATACATACATACATACATACATACATACATACATACATACATACATACATACATACATACATACATACATACATACATACATACATACATACATACATACATACATACATACATACATACATACAGTACATACATACATACATACATACATACATACATACATACATACATACATACATACATACATACATACATACATACATACATACATACATACATACATACATACATACATACATACATACATACATACATACATACATACATACATACATACATACATACATACATACATACATACATACATACATACATACATACATACATACATACATACATACATACATACATACATACATACATACATACATACATACATACATACATACATACATACATACATACATACATACATACATACATACATACATACATACATACATACATACATACATACATACATACATACATACATACATACATACATACATACATACATACATACATACATACATACATACAATACATACATACATACATACATACATACATACATACATACATACATACATACATACATACATACATACATACATACATACATACATACATACATACATACATACATACATACATACATACATACATACATACATACATACATACCATACATACATACATACATACATACATACATACATACATACATACATACATACATACATACATACATACATACATACATACATACATACATACATACATACATACATACATACATACATACATACATACATACATACATACATACATACATACATACATACATACATACATACATACATACATACATACATACATACATACATACATACATACATACATACATACATACATACATACATACATACATACATACATACATACATACATACATACATACATACATACATACATACATACATACATACATACATACATACATACATACATACATACATACATACATACATACATACATACATACATACATACATACATACATACATACATACATACATACATACATACATACATACATACATACATACATACATACATACATACATACATACATACATACATACATACATACATACATACATACATACATACATACATACATAACATACATACATACATACATACATACATACATACATACATACATACATACATACATACATACATACATACATACATACATACATACATACATACATACATACATACATACATACATACATACATACATACATACATACATACATACATACATACATACATACATACATACATACATACATACATACATACATACATACATACATACATACATACATACATACATACATACATACATACATACATACATACATACATACATACATACATACATACATACATACATACATACATACATACATACATACATACATACATACATACATACATACATACATACATACATACATACATACATACATACATACATACATACATACATACATACATACATACATACATACATACATACATACATACATACATACATACATACATACATACATACATACATACATACATACATACATACATACATACATACATACATACATACATACATACATACATACATACATACATACATACATACATACATACATACATACATACATACAATACATACATACATACATACATACATACATACATACATACATACATACATACATACATACATACATACATACATACATACATACACACGCTCTAAAACACACACGCATACAATCCAGACACATACAGACACACACACATGCAGTCACGGGCACACACACTCGTACACATACAAACACGCAGGCAGGGAAATAGACACACACATTGACATACGCAACACCCACACATACACAGATATACACACACAGACACGCACAGTCAGACATACGCACACAGAGGCATAACCCGACACAAGCAGAGACACGCAGACATAATATAATAGACACACCCGATAGAGACTCACACAGATACACACAAAGCCACGCACAGACACATATACACATGCAGCCATACACACCTACAGACACATAATGGCACACACACACACACTGACACACAGAGACAGACACAAACACATACTAACACACCCACAGACGCACAAATACTCGCACACACACACACATTATCAAAAATTTGAACATACAAATACACACGAAACAACACACAGAGAAACACACAGCCACAGGCACACGCAGGCATAGACACACAGACACACGCAGAAACACCTACAGACACAGCATAAATACACACAAACAGACAGACACACACACACAGAGACAAACATGCAGCCAAGCGCACATATCCACATACAATCACACACACAGACACACACGCAGCCACACATACAGATAGACATAAAAACACACACAGACACACAACACAGACACACGCAGACAGACACACACAGACACTCACCCAGACACCATACAGACAAACAGACACACTCACAGACACACGCCTACACACAGATACATACACACAAACGTATACAGTTACCCATGCATACACAGAATCATACATACACACATACGCCTACACACGCCAGCATGTCACACATATACGCATACAAACATATCATACGTACTGCAATTAATTATAACTAGTAATGCATTGTGGATTATTAACTACATTTAAGGTGGCATGTAATCACTGATAATCATGAAATGAAAGAGTTTGCGGTTAAATGAGTAAGGACTTTTTGTAGTTTTCAGATCGGGTGGAAGATGGTTCCATAAATGAGCAGCAGAATATGCTAGACTTGTTTTAAATAAATCAATTCTGGGTTTAGGCAAAATGTAATAAACCTAGTCGCTTGCTATTCTTAGGATTAGATTGAATAAATCGGTCTATGTAATTTGGAGTATCTTTAGATAGGATTTTGTGAATAAATTTGGCCTTATTAAAAATTAAACGTTTACTAAATGGCAGAAGCCTTAGATGTCCATATAAAAGATTTTTCTCAACGTAGTTTCTATCGGAAACTAGGCGTAAGGCCCTATTTTGTAGAGAACTCAGCCGTTTGACATTAGATTTGGAGCAGCCATCCCAAATTGTGGAACAATAGTCAACATGCGTTTGAATGTAGGATACGTAAAATATTTTACGTGTATTTTCGTCCAGAAAGTGCTGAATTTTTCCAAGTTGATATACTTTTTGTGCTACTTTTTTGGTCATGGCATGAACATGGGAACTCCAAGTTAGATGGCTGTCAATTAAAACACCTAATGTTTTGTGTTCAACTACATTAACAATAGGTAGCTTGTCAATGAAGAGCTCAAGCGGTGGCTTGTGTACAGCTAATGTTTGTAGCTTTTGCCTAGTTTTTTATCACCATAGATTTAGTTTTATTAATATTAATTTGCATGCGATTATCATTGCTCCATTTTATGAGTTTATCTATTTCTTTCTGTAAAGAACGTTCTAATTCATTACAATTGTCATGACTAGTATATATTGTACAGTCGTCAGCAAACAGATCACATGTTATACTGAGATGTAACGGAAGGTCATTAATATAAGTAGCAAACAGTAGTGGACCCAATGTTGAACCCTGAGGAACGCCTATATTTAACTGTGTGGGTTTTGAATAACGGTTACTGAGGAAGACTACCTGCTGCCTATCAGACAAAAATGATTTTATTAATGTCACTAAATTGTCGTTGGTTTTTAAGGTCTTTAGTTTACTAATTAAAATATTGTGATCAACCATGTCAAAGGCTTTCTTATAGTCAACAAATACGGCACCACAAATTTTGCCATTGTTGATGTTAAGGTGCCAGTTGTCTGTCATTTTTGTCAGCGCAGTTTGACAAGAGTGTTTAGGTCTGAACCCTGACTGGCTATCGACTATTAGACTATTTTTATTTAAATGCTGAAACATTATTTTATGTATGTGTTTCTCTAATGGTTTAGATAGTGAAGATAGTAGAGAAATGGGTCTATAGTTGCCTAGAGAATTGTTGTCAGCTGAACCAGGTTTAAGCAGAGGATAAACCTTAGCAATTTTAAATGCTGATGGAAAGTAGTTCTTGGCAAGGCACTGATTATATATAAACGTTAAGGAATCACTAACGATAGGTGCAGCACATCGAAGGATTCGATTGCTGATTTCATCCAAGCCAGAGGAGTTTGTTTGCTTGAGGTTGATGAGATAATCATACACTTCAGCAACAGACATAAGGGGAATCTCAGAAGGGATATTCGTATTGCATTTTTCCTCACAGAATGATGCTAGTAAGCTTAAGTCACACTGTGAGTCTGGTATTGTGGACTTTAAATTCTCTATTTCTGATTTGAAAAAACAACTAAAATCATCACACGTTAGATAATTTGGTTTTGATTGATCTGAAGAATGCTTATTGGTTAGGATGTTGATAGCCCTCCAAATGTCTGCATTATTTGTTTTATCTGTAATCATTTTTTTAAAATGATCTTTCTTATTTTTACGAATTAAATATTTTACCTTATTTCTCAGTTTACAGAAAAGATCATGGTTTTTATTCTTGTGTGCTGTATCTCTTTGAGGTAGTGAGGGCAATAGCAGAGATAATGTGTGGTAGTGGGGATATTGTTAGAGATAATGTGTGGTAGTTAGGGTGCTGGTAGAGATAATGTGTGGTAGTTAGGGTGCTGGTAGAGGTAATGTGTGGTAGTGGGGATATTGTTAGAGATAATGTTTGGTAGTTAGGGTGCTGGTAGAGGTACTGTGTGGTAGTGAGAGTACTGGCAGAGATAATGTGTGGTAGTGAGAGTACTGGCAGAGATAATGTGTGGTAGGGAGAGTACTGGCAGAGATAATGTGTGATAGTAGGAGTACTAGCAGAGATAATGTGTGGTAGTGAGATTCCTGGCAAAAAGAAATGTGTCGTAGTGTGTGCTACTACAACAACATTTTACCCACAAAAAACGACAACAACAGTCCATCCACGACTACTAACAACAACAGTCTACTCACAACTAATGACAACAGCTTATAAAAACAACACTCTACCCACAAATAATGATAGCAACACTCTACCCACAGCTTATGACAACAACTCTCTACCCACAAATAATGACAACGACACTCTACCCAAAGCTAATGACAACAACACTCTACCCACAGCTTATGACAACAACACTCTACCCACAAATAATGACAACAACACTCTATCCACACTTAATGACAACAACACTCCACCCACAGCTTATGACAACAACAACCTACCCACAAATAATGACAACAACACTCTACCCACAAATAATGACAACAACACTCTACCCAAAGCTAATGACAACAACACTCTACCCACAGCTTATGACAACGATACTCTACCTACAAATAATGACAGCAACACTCTACCCAAAGCTAATGACAACAACACTCTACCCACAACTAATAGCAGCAACAGTCTAACAGGAACTAATGATAACAACACTCTACCAACAACTAATGACAACAACATCTACTCACAGCTAATGACAACAACTCTCTACCAACAACTAATGACAACAACTATCTACCAACAAATAATGACAACCACACTCAACCATCAGATAATAACAACAACACTCTACCAACAAATAATGACAACAACACTCTACCAACTACTAATGACACCAACACTCTACCAACAAATAATGACAACAATACTCTACCAACAAATAATGACACCAACACTCTACCAACAAATACTGACACAAACACTCTACTAAGTAATACCACCTTTAATCTGCTCTTAGCTAAAGACAACAGTCTACTTAAAAGTAACGAAAAGAATACTCTACCAACAACTAATTACAGCGTCAAAGTACTGCTAGTTAATGACAATAGCAGCTTTACAGTAGCTAATGATAACAGTGCACCAGTAACTAATGACAAAAACAATCTACTGATAACTAATGACGGCAACATTGTACCGACTACTAGTGACTTGATCTGACATCTCTGTAACAGCATAATCACATGACAAAGTGAGGCGAGCAAAAGGTAGATAATGAAACTATTGGACAGATAACATTAGGCGGTGCACGAACAGCAGCATGTGGACAGATAAACGGATTCGAGAGATAGTGATGGAGATCCATTGCATTTTATGTTCATTACGGAGAAGACATCTTAATGATTTATTATACCAACAACTGATAAAAGCACCAATGTAACAACAGCTGATGGTTGTAACAGTGTAACAACATCTAAGGGCTGCATCAGTGTAACAACAACTAATGGTTGTATCAGGGTAACAACATCCGAAAACTGCAGCAATGTAACAACAACTAATGGCTGCAACAGTGTAACAACATCCGAAGACTGCAGCAATGTAATAACAACTAATGGCTGCAACAGTGTAACAACATCCGAAAACTGCAGCAATGTAATAACAACTAATGGCTGCAACAGTGTAACAACATCCGAAGACTGCAGCAATGTAATAACAACTAATGGCTGCAACAGTGTAACAACAGCTGAGAACAGCAGCAATGTAACAATAACAACAATAACTGATGGATGCAGACATGTGGCAACAGTTGAAAGTAGCTACAACAAAAAACAACACGCTCCACAAACAGCCAAACAGAAATATCCAGACAACTGATGAGAGCAGAGAAAGTTCACTGACGTTCTTGGTACTTTACAGAATCTCTGCCTATCGTATATGAGATTCATTTATAAAGAAATAAGAGCAAAGAAAATAGAAAACTGGCCTCCCGTCAGGATAAAATAAATCAAATAAGAAAGACAGAAAACGAAACGGAAGTCACTAAAGTTGTTTGAAGAAGGACGAGACTTTGGTCAGCAAATTATCCACTTGCCAGGGAAATATGTTTTCCTATGTCATGAGCTATTGATAAAATCAGGCTTCTGGTATCTGCTACATTTGGCCTGCCACCGCTAGCAAGCGCGTGCAATCGCAATAAAGATCTCCCGTGTGATGTTTTTGCTACTGGAGACTGCTCCTTCTTCTTCTCTCTTCTTTTTTCCCTTCTTCTTCTTCTTTTTCTTCTTTTTTCTTTTTTCTTCTTCTTCCCTTTTTTTCCTTCTTCTTCCTTCTTCTTTTTTTCTTCTTCTTTTTCTTCGTCTTCTTCTTCTTTCTTTTTCCCCTTCTTCTTCTTCTTCTTCTTTTCTTCTTCCTTTTCTTCTTCTTTCTTCTTCTTCTTCTTTTTCTTCTTTTTTCTTCTTCTTCTTCTTCTTTTTCCCTTT
>CAJHNH020000978.1:95000-132500 GCA_905116865.2 Candidula unifasciata | reverse complement strand
TTCTTCTCTTTCTTCTTCTTTCTTCTTCCTTCTTCTTCCTTCTTTCTTCTTCTTCTCTTCTTCTTCTTTCTTTCTTCTTCTTCTTCTCTTCTTCTTCCCTTCTTCTTTTCTTCTTCTTCTTCTTCTTCTTCTTCTTCTTCTTCTTCTTCTTCTTCTTCTTTCTTCTTTCTTTCGTTTCTTCCTTTCTTCTTCTTTCTTCTTCTTCTTCTTCTTCTTCCTTCTTTTTTCTTCTTTCTTCTTCTCTTTCTTCTTCCTTCTTCTTCTTTCCTTCTTCCTTTCTTCCTTCTTCTTCTTCCTTCTTCTTCTTCTCTTCTTCTTCTTCTTTTTCTTCTTCTTCTCTTACCTTCTTCTTCTTCTTTCTCTTCTTCTTTTCTTCTTCTTCTTTCTTCTTCTTCCTTTCTTCTTCTTCCCTTCTTTCTTCTTCCTTCTTCTTCTTCTTTCTTCTTCTTTTCTTCCTTCTTCTTCTTCTTTTTCTTCTTCCTTCTTCTTCCTTCTTCTCTTCTTTCTCTTCTTCTTCTCTTCCTTCCTTCTTCTTTCTTTCTTCTTCTTTTTCTTCTTCTCTTCTTCTTCTCTTCTTCTTTCCTTCTTTTCCTTCTTCCTTCTTCCTTCTTCTTTCTTCCTTCTTCTTCTTCTTCTTCTCTTCTTCTTCTTCTTCTTCTTCTTCTTCTTCGCTGCTGCTGCTGCTGCTGCTGCTGCTGCTGCTGCTGCTGCTTGCTCTTCTTCTTCTTCTTCTTCTTCTTCTTCTTCTTCTTGTAAATGTTTCATGGCTGTAAACATTTGCGCAAAGTTGTGGTTGTTCGAGCACTTCTGGACTTTTAGTCGTGCTCCAGAACCGCAGTGTTGCGTGCACATACATTTTACAGATCGTGTTTATTTGTATGCAGACTTTTGGTTTTGCCTCTAATACTGATGCACTCGTATTTCTAAGGAAAACCCCACATTTGTGGACACTTGAGAATTGCCTGTTAGGTAGGCAGGGGATCAGTTCTTGGTGTTCGCGACAGTGGGTTCCCAAAACACCCACAGGGACATCGGGGAGATGGGGAGAAGTATGTTTATGACTCACTGCTCTTCAATGGTCAACATCGTCCTGGCCTTCTTTGATTACCACGGAAGTTCATGGTTCTCTCTATGGCCATCTTTGATTACCACGGAAGTTCCTGGTTCTCACTATGGCCATCTTTGATTACCACGGAAGTTCCTGGTTCTCTCTATGGTCATCTTTGATTACCACGGAAGTTCCTGGTTCTCACTATGGCCATCTTTGATTACCACGGAAGTTTATGGTTCTCACTATAGCCATCTTTGATTACCACGGAAGTTTATGGTTCTCACTATGGCCATCTTTGATTACCACGGAAGTGTATGGTTCTCACTATGGCCATCTTTGATAACCACGGAAGTTCCTGGTTTTTACTATAGCCATCTTTGATTACCACGGAAGTTCCTGGTTCTCACTATGGCCATCTTTGATTACCACGGAAGTTTATGGTTCTCACTATGGCCATCTTTGATTACCACGGAAGTTTATGGTTCTCACTATGGCCATCTTTGATTACCACGGAAGTTTATGGTTCTCACTATGGCCATCTTTGATTACCACGGAAGTTCCTGGTTTTTACTATAGCCATCTTTGATTACCATGGAAGTTCCTGGTTCTCACTATGGCCATCTTTGATTACCACGGAAGTTCCTGGTTCTCTCTATGGCCATCTTTGATTACCACGGAAGTTCCTGGTTCTCACTATGGCCATCTTTGATTACCACGGAAGTTCCTGGTTCTCTCTATGGCCATCTTTGATTACCACGGAAGTTCCTGGTTCTCACTATGGCCATCTTTGATCACCACGGAAGTTCATGGTTCTCACTATGACCATCTTTGATTACCACGGAAGTTTATGGTTCTCACTATGGCCATCTTTGATTACCACGGAAGTTCCTGGTTTTTACTATAGCCATCTTTGATTACCACGTAAGTTAATGGTTCTCACAAAGGCCATCTTTGATTACCACGGAAGTTTATGGTTCTCACTATGTGTCGTGGAACAGGTTCCTTTTACACTCACTAAAGTGGTGTTATCTTGTTAGAAACCGAGACAACTGTCTTTTGGTGCAAAGAGCAGACAGTGTCCCTGGATACTCAGATACAGACTCGAATTGGCTCGCGAAAGAAGGTGAGCTGCCTGAATATCCCCAGAAAAGGGATAAGGGAATTTAGATGCCTAAACACTTAGACAGAGCAGATTACCCCTCCCGACAATTTCCCTTTCTAGTAATAAAATTAAGCCCCCATCTAGACTATGTATATTGGTAGACAGCACTGACACCATACATACATCTAGAAATAAAATTAAACATTAACTATGAATTTAAATCAATCATAGGAATGTTTATTAAAATTAAAGCAAAAGTCAATCATCTATTTACTTTTGAAAATACAATATTCAAACTAAGTAGGATGAAAGATAAAAATGATAGTAACATGAAACTGTCGTCATGAGAGGATCAGTGGGAAATAACATACAACAATTACCACCTGGAGTTTCCCAGAGGATCATCCATTTCAAAGACTGAGGTGGAATGTCGGATCTGTCCCAAGCACCAAGATCTTCCTTAGGGCACTCCAATCATTAGCTACAACCAGCCTGGCAGTGGTTTGGAACCTCGTCCTGCCACAAGGAACAAGGGATCTGTCCTCGGCTTTTCAGCAGCTAGGGATGGAAACAATCAAAAAATATATAGTCCCTGCTGTTTTGCAAAATAAAATATATTCCCAACTCTCCCCTCTCTCTTCATATTGTCAGAAGTGGGATAATAGTCTAGTAGCATTGTCATTTACATAGCTTCCACTTCTGACTACTGTCCAGTCCAGATGAATGTCTTCCATCTTCTGTTCTTCAGGATGATAGTGTAATGCTCCTCATTTTTTCACAGACTCAGACAGCAATATGCAGTTATAAATGCAACACAAAATCAGACAGAATGTTATAGAATTCTCTCTATAAATATTGAGAATTCTAGATAAAAGGTCTTGCCTTTCCTGTCTTCCAGATATTCCACTGGGTGTTTTCTTGGACAGCATGTCCTCAAAATCACAGCATTTAATACTGCTGTGTATAAGTAAAATGATACATTAATAACATCATGAATAATACATCAATACCCTGAAAACAAAATTCAGCACTTCTACAACAAGCAAACATTATAAATTATAGAAGTATGAGCATGAGAAGAACAATGTCTCCTATGAAATGTTACCATTGAAATGTTACCATTATCTACACAAACTCTGCTAACCAGCCATAGATCATTCATCTACCAGCAATAGAAGATAGATAATTTCCTAAGAGTCTTAGATACAGCAAACAGAAGTAACCTCCTAGATACCGAACAATAGGAATCAGGAATAGATCATAAAGAAATGGTTTCCTGCCCATGTGCAGAAAGGGTCAGCGTGGTTTTTCCTCTGTCTGGTACAATTCTAATATTGTACACGAAATGCGGCCCGAAAACTGAAATCACGATTTAATTAACAGTTACTGTGCTCACCTGGATTTAGATGTAACTATATGGTCATGTTGCTAGGGTTTTTAGGCGGCGAGAAAGACAAAGTTCTGCCAAAACGGCCCGCTCTAACACCTGCTTGCTGACCTGAAGTAAAATGGCTGGCAATCTTGTCTCACTGCGGGATTTCCGGTGTTGGCCAGGGTTTTCCCCGCTACGTTGCCGAGTTACTAGCCGTATATTTTTATACGTGAAAGCTCAGGGGAATTACAAGTAGGACAATGGAAAATCCCCAAACAACAACCGTAGGCTATAACCGGGATATCTCTCAATGCGTCTTATGACGAAAATGAAGTCACTGGGCGCATGTAAGAGAGAAAAATAGAAGGGTCACAAAGGGGTGGTATGTCAGCCAAAAGTATCTTGTCTACTTGAAGCGGCGTCTCGCGACACTATGGCCATCTTGGATTACCACGGAAGTTCATGGTTCTCACTATGACCATCTATGATCACCACGGAAGTTCCTGGTTCTCACAAAGGCCATCTTTGATTACCACGGAAGTTCCTGGTTCTCACTATGGCCATCTTTGATTACCACGGAAGTTCCTGGTTCTCACTATGAACATCTTTGATTACCACGGAAGTTCCTGGTTCTCACTATGGCTATATTTGATTACCACGGAAGTTTATGGTTCTCACTATGGCCATCTTTGATTACCACGGAAGTTTATGGTTCTCACTATGGCCATCTTTGATTACCACGGAAGTTTATGGTTCTCACTATGGTTTGGGTGGATCTGAGCACTGACGTCCGTGAATGGACATACAAGCATATTAGCCCATGCCTGGTCACTGTTCGCAAGAATAACCAGTAACCAAAAAAAGGACCTTTGAAGGCCTGTAAACTTTCATTTAAAACGACCTTACCTCTTTGTGGTCCACACACGGAAACTAAGAACCAGTGGACAGACGCCAGTAGAATTACTTTTGGTCCGGCTTGAAGCACTGAAAGAATGACTGACCTTCCGACAATCAATTATGTTAAATTATTTTGACTGCACTCTAGAAATGTCTAAAGGTGGGTCACCTTTTTCCTTGAACATATAATTCAACGTGCCGCGGTTAAAACTGGCATTTCTATTCTGACTGACAAGACTTATTATACCCGTACTTATGGTGCTTAGCTCTGTCAATCTGTGAACCCTCTTCTCCCATTCTTAGCAGTGTTGTTAACTCGCTGCCTCAAAAACTCACATATTGTCCACCGTCTTTAAGAATAATAATGTCTGCGCGATATATAACCCGGTCATCTGCAACTTTGACAGAACCAGTCAAACTGTCTATTCTTTCATTATCAGAAACGCATTAATACCCGCGACAGTGAATCCTCGACTTGATTACATAACGTGTCTGATCTCAAAAAAGATTCCGGTGATAACAATGGCAGCAATGTAAGCAAAGTAAGTATACTCACTTGGTGAAGCCATTTCACCGAACATAGTATCAACCGGCACTCGTTGTGTGATGTGCACTCATAGATCGAAAATGTGTACTTGACATCGAACCCATAACCTCCAGAAAGCAAGGCGAACGGCTGAATCATTTCGCTAAAGAGTCTTTATTTCTAAATAGTAAAGTGATGAATATCGAGGGGGAGAATAAGCAAAGTAAGTATAAGCACTTTGTGAAGCCATTTCACTCACCGAAAATAGCATCATCCGGCACTCGTTGTGTGATGTGCACTCATAAATCGAAAATGTGTACTTGACATCGAACCCATAACCTCCAGAAAGCAAGGCGAACGGCTGAATCATTTAGCTAAAGAGTCTTTTTTTCTAAATAGTAAAGTGATGAATATCGATCTGCAGATGTTTGGGTGAAACTCCCCGGTGTCGTATCTCGGGGATCTAAACTGCCAAATTTCCCAATATATCATATATTATCCAGAGGCTGTGACGTTTCATCGCTGTTTATGTTCATTGTAAAATATCTGCAGTGGGGTTCGCATATTTTTATGTTTGCTTGATTTATGCTCGGAGTCCACACATTATTTTGAGTATTTTAAGCATTTATATATAAGCATGTTACGAGTAATGACGAACATTGGAGAAAGAATTCATGGCAAATTACAGGTGCTGTCATGAACGTAAGCATAGTTAGCGATGAATCTATACTAGATTACGTCAACAACTGCAAAAAAAAAATGGTGTGTCCACTTAGAGAGAAATGTAAGTGTTCTAGAACCATCACTTGTTTGTCAGGAGTTTAGAGTTTGCGCATAATTAGAACAATCAACAAGTCTTGGCAACCTTGACATTCCTTTTCTAGAACTTTCACGTGATTATTAGCTGATAGATATTTTGCAAATAAATAAACCTAGAAATAGTATCTGAAGTAATGTTTTTAAACGTACCCTAACAAAGAGAACACAGTAGTACCCTCTTTAGAAATCCACAGAAGGCCAATGGCCAAACCAATGAATGTATTTAGAAACAGTGATGCAATCCCGATGCAGTTAGAAAATCCCCCGTGGGAACGTGCATAGTAAACACGCTAAGCAGTACAGGAATTTTCTAGAAGCAGTACTGGGTATAAAACACACTCAACACATGACAGCGACTCAGTATAAATAGTAAGTAAGAAACCACTTAGGTAACCTTCAGCCGTTGAGACTCCGAGGACGAGGGACTAGTCTCATGGACCCTCGCATGCGGGAGCCTTCAGTTGAGGAGATGCCAGCTCAGCACTAGAGGAAGAGGAGCCGGTCACATGGAGCCTCGAAGACAGACACTAGAGAGCAGACATGAAACAAAAGATTGAGCTATAGAGAGGACGGAGAAGATGCAGGGATCCATGGTTAATAGAGACACATCTGATAGAAACACTATTGAGTCGACGATTAAGACGTCGTACCAGACAAAAATAGAAGCCAGTTATCAGTTACAGATACTAGAATCAGTTAACAAAGTAACTAGAGATGAAGAACGCAACGCAACCTCAATTGTATGTAACCATAGAGCTAAAACAGCAGCCATTCAGAATACAATTGATGTTTTTTTTTTTTTTTTTTCATTATTGAAATATAACACAAAGACAGTATTGAAAATAACAGCTGTTTTCAGATATTATATAATTCAAGAATTTTCCAACCGACGTTAGAAGCACACAGCCAGCATGGCATCATCATCACCGCCACCATTGACACGACCATCTTTCTCCTCGTCTATATTCCTCTATCGACTCCTTTTGTAGCAAACCAAATGAGGAATCTGGGTGTGATTTCAAAGACGATAACTAGGCTACTGAATAGGTTAGTTGCGTATCCTTTACAGAACTAACCCCAACAGCCCCTAGCTGTTGTGTGGTTTTCCTAGGCAAATTTACTTACAGTAGTTTGCCATTGCTGACTGGACGGTCGCCTTTCTTAATACCACTGTCGAATCAAACGCAAGGCGCCCGGCATCCCGGCATTTCGAAGCGTTCGCATCGATTTAGCAGGCTACTGAATACCTTGTGAAAATATGTCAAAAGTGCAGCACGAAAAGCTCTAGTTAGACGAGGGAAAAGCAGTGAAACAAACTCTACAATATTATCGGAAGTCGCCGAGGCAGAGAGGCTAGACGCTCGCCGCGGATCGGAAGGTCAGGTATTTGCTCCCTAGCAGAGCCGGGCTTAAAATTTTTTTTTTAATGACCTTGGCTCCCAGCTCCTGGGAAGTAAAGGCGAGATGCCGACCACATCCCTCATCTTGTGCCGATTGGTCTTTAAAAATATAGATCTAGCCCTATATGCCCTATACGCCTAAAGGGATGGAAAAGGGTCATTTACCTAACTAAGTTATGTTTTTTTTCCTTGATAAAATCACAACGTTTCCCCATTCTGATTCCTTCACCCCCCCCCCCCCCCCCGAAACCACTTTTCCAACTCTCCCAAACCCGGAACCCACAGTAGGACAAACAGCACAATCAGAAGACCCCAGTTAGGAGGGCAACAAGATGGAATCCTGCAGGGAATAAATGTTTTAATGAAGCGGAGAAACCATAGCAAGGTGCACTCAATTATTCACGTGCTTTAAATTTGATATGAAACCATGTTGCAATGTGGGTCATAAGGATACTGAGCTAATCAAAATGGCAGAAGCCATAGCTTTTTATTGGACTTTATGGCAACGAGTTGTATATCATGTGGCTAAGACTTTCTCTATAACCTTTTGTCACCAGTGATAGATATGCATAAAGCACGAACACCATAGCTTCTGCAGCGATGCACAGAGAGCTTCGAAACTTCTCCATTCGTAAACCAGAGGGCAAGTACACTAAGGAACCACAACTTCCAAACAAACGACGGTTGGTTATCTTCGTGTCCGGTTTATTGACAACAGTTAGCACAGACATAAACAGTCAACCATAAGAAAAACAACCCGAGAAGGACAGGACAGGCCAGGGGACTGTTACTGACAAGACATGAAAGATTCGGCGTTTTTGCAAAATTATACGAAATAAATATTCCAACACCAACCAGGTGACCGTGATTACACCAGAAGCCACTGTGTGTGTTGTCCATCAAGAAGATGAGGATGACCACTCTTTTTCATCAAGTATGAGTACGAAGATGACTGATGAGACCGATGCGGGCCCGAAAAGTTCTTGGACAGTGAGGACAGGAAATAAGCGTTGTGCCAGGGAGGGGATCTTCTGCCGTCACCATTCTGTCCATCCTTTTCTTAATCAGTCTTGCTGTTCTGTTTGCTTCACGTGTAACCGCACCCTTGTGTAGAGTTTGCACGCCATGCATTTCGGTCTTGAGAGACAGCCTCCCAATTGGTGTCATTCATCCCAAATGCTTTGAGTGAAGACTTCAAGATGTCCTTAAAGCGTTTCTTTTGCCCGCCTTGGGAACGTTTCCCATTTTGCAGCTCACCATAGAAGAGTGTGTTTTTTTTGGGGGGGGGGGGGGGGGGGGGGGGGGGGGGGGGGGGGGGGGCAGCCTGTGATCTGGCATGCGTGCCGCATGACCAGACCAACGAATTTGATACTGCATCAGTAGAGTGTAAATGCTCGGCATGGCTGCTTTCTCCATGACTACGGTATCAGGTTCTTTGTCTTGCCATCTGATCTGCATTAGTTTTCTAAGGCAGACTGTGTGTAAGTGGTTTAACTTTCTAGCCTGGCGCTGGTATACAGTCCATAGACATAAACTAGAAACGACTAACCTTGCAATAAATGGGTGAAGGCATTATTGATTAACGTCACCGCACTCAGTACACTCATGTACGTACGTGCTTCTTTTTTTCAGTAGCCAACAGAGTGTTACCTCGTTGATTGGGAATGCTATAGAAGAACAAGTAAATATTAGGTAACACTAACATGACAACAGGTTAGTTGCGTATCCTTTACAGGACGTTGCAGAACCAACCCCAGCAGCCCCTGGCTGTTGTGTGGTTTCTCTGGGAAAATTTACGTCCAGTAGTTTGCCATTGCTCACTGAACGGTCGGCCCCCTGATACCACTGTCGAAACCAATACAAGGCGTATGGCCCGTAGCTGAGATCGAACCCGATACCCCGGCATTACGAAGCGTTCGCATCGACTTAGCCACAGAGCGGACAACATGACAACACAGAATGTAAAGTCTAGTTCTAGATATAAACAATAAAAAATGAAGAGACGGCAGAAATTAAAAAAAAACCAGTGTGAACAAAAAACATATTAGACAGCAGCAAACATACATAAACATCTTCTGGGTCATAGGAGACAACTTATCACTAAACGTTAGATACGAAGATGACTCCAGTCGTGGCCATGACGCCAGAAAGGGTCGAGTTCAGACAGAAGACAAATATTTCCATTAACAAACTATCACTACCGTCAGAGAAGACAATCACCCGTGACCGTCTGTGTCTCGTGCACTTACAGACTGAGAAAGCAAATCTAGATAGCGAGTATACTCATATATGTGTGGGAAATTTACGAACTGTTATAGTGGTGAATGGTGGTCGTCAGTGATAAACTATAAAAATTATATGGGCTGACTAGAAGAGGTATGTGTGAGATGTAACAACTATATGCAGATACAACATGGACAACCGTCGGAGATTAATAAAGCATATGAGATAGACAAAGACATCCGTAGAAGATTTGGCTTCAATGTTGGGATGAACAGACAAAATGAGTCAGAGATATGGCAACAATGTTGGGATAAAAAGACAACATCAACGGGGCAACAGTGTAGACAACAGTGTATTGATGGACAAGATCTGAGAAAGATGCAGCAACTTTATGAGGATGACTAAATGACTCCTGTAAGAGAATTCGTCAACATATAGAGAGGCAACAGTTGACGAAATGACGTCATCACTAACGGAAGTGACAACACACTCAAACACGTTCTGGTTGTTAATCGACGTCTAATAGAAGCGCGGTAGGAACGTCCCATCAACACATTTAGACCATTTATGTTGCAACGGCAGGAATGATCAACTATGAAATCAATGTTGACACACATAAAATGGGACAATTACCAGCACTGAAATGGAAACACCGATCTATTGAGAATACGAACACCTGTATCAAGTCGGATAAACTGGCGTCATTGTTTTACCTGTTGGAAAACCGGGTGCCTAGACGTCAGAGTGTGGAATAGCTTGTTGAACCAATATCGTTGGTAGCATCTCATCAAGTGCCTTGGCAACTGGGATAGGCGATCATGCCTCTCCATAGTTTGCGATCCGCAACTGTGTGTCCGTGTGTTGACACTCCTCCATCACATGACAAAAGAAAGTATGTCAAGCGTCTTCTCGCGCTGTCTTTCTTCGTCTCTCTTTCCACAGATCTTTCAGGTGGTCCCAAAATGCTCCAGTTGTCCTCTTCTCATAACAGGACCATAACATTATGACTGTCTCTTTATGATGTTTGTGGTAAGTTGTCTTCCATCTCTCGCTTCTTTCAAAACATCTAGGTGCTCTTCTTGGCTGTCCACACAAGAGTTTAAGAGTTCAAAGGAATACAGTCAAACCTGGTGAACATACATTTCATGAAACCAAACATACCAACCCCACGTCCTCGTCGTGAGAGGTGGTAACAGGACAAAGTAGGGGATTGCTAGGTGTGGTCGAAGTATGGTGTGGCCTCGTGCCACGGGACCGCTACGGTAGCCATAAAGGCCACCCTGGGTCACCCCGAAACGTCCTGGCCAACGGGGCTCTGGTGAAGTTGCGACAGGCCTAGCAAGCCGGCAATGGATTTTTTACCGCTACAGAAATCAAAATGAGATAAAAACGGATTTAGGCGAAATAGAAGCTGCACAGATGCAATCTTCACACTTAAACGGTTAATAAAAAAGAACATTGAATACAATAAGAACTTATTTGTGGCATTCGTAGACCAGGAGAAGGCATTTGACAGAGTCGACAGACAATTACTATGGAAAATAATGGCAAGATATGGAGTAAGCGAACACCTCATCGAAGTGTGCAAAAGTTTATACAGGGATTGTAGAAGTGTAGTTAGAATAAATCATGGAACACCTAATCCTTTCACAGTGACATCTAGAGTAAGACAGGGGTGTGTCTTATCACCACTGCTGTTTATCACCTACATCGACAGTATATGCAAGAATGCCAAGCCCATGAATGAAGATCTCAGTAAGAGCAACGAATTACTCTTTGCAGATGACCAGGCCTTGATAGCAGATACAGCCATGAAATTGCAACAACATCTAACATCCAAGAATGAAGAATGTAAAACAAATAATATGAGAATCAACACTGAAAAGACAGAAGTAATGTCGATGGGAAAAAAAGAAGACAGATCTAAACATATCAATAGAATACAAAGACATTAAACAGGCATCTGAGTTTAAATATCTGGGAACTACATTTACCGAAGATGGGAAATTGGATAAAGAAATTGACATTAGATGCAGTAAAGCAAACCAAGTATTGGGACAGCTAGCCCCCCTCTTACAGCATAAGACAATCCCAATCAGCACAAAGAGACATCTTATTCAAAGCATATTTATTCCAACTCTGTGCTGCCAGTGCCAGACATGGTCACTCACAACAAACCATAAAAGAAAATTAGTAACCACGGAAATGAGATGTCTGAGAAGGGCTGTAGGAGTGACCATAAGAGATAAGATCAGGAATTAGATCATAAGAGAACAAGTCGGCAAAGAACCAATTCTGGATTACATACAAGACAGCAAGTAAAATGATTTGCCCATTTAGAGAGAATGCCTTGTGATACCATACCATACAAAACATACATGGGAAGAGAAGAAGGACGCAGAGCACGGGGTAGACCAAGAACAAGATGGAAGGATAACATCAGAGAAACTCTACAACAGCACGATGTGCCTATGGTCGAGGCAGCCAGAAGAGCTAGAAACAGAACCTTATATCTCCCTCGACACCCACAGCGGTAAAAGAGGAAGTGAAGAAGAAGAAGAAGAAGAAGAAGAAACATTCAAGGGTTCGTGTTATAAAATTGCGAGATAACAGGGAACTAATAATATAAATTCCTTACTAGAACCAAAATGTTTATGTTAACCAAATGGTCTTCTTAAGTATATTGGTGTTAACGAGGTTTAATCGTATAGTCTGCACGTGTTCTTGCATTTATAATGTGATTGTGTTCAGTGCACAATACTAATGCTCGTGTCTGGTGCCCACTTGTAAGTTTCCATAAGGCTTTGGTTGTATAAAAACACAGATCATCGTATCGTCGTATCGTATAAAATCGAACAAAAATTCCAAACTTAGTCCTTTTTTAGCCGCCTGATGGCCTGCTTTTTCAAGGACGGTTCCTTTGCTATCTTATTTTATTTATATTCCTTGTGGTGATCACTTTCACCTGAGTTTGTTCATTTGTTGCCTAAGTTCTGGTTCTGAGGGGCCTGGTTCCTGTTTAATTGGCTATTCGCTAGCTTTTGCACTGTTCATCTGTGTTAGCACCAAGTCAGTTTGAAGTCACACCGCCACGAAACAAACAGTTCCGCATACTGAGCGCCCTAAAACACGGCCCCCACAGGACGACTGTCACAATTAAAACACAGATCAGTTATTGTTACGGCATAAATAGCTTAAGAAGTGTCCACCGCACGCTTGCCTTACTATAGTTAAATTGTATGTCCAGGGCATTCATTTCATTGCACCTGGTTTTCAAAGTGTGTCTCGGCCTTTCTCCGACAAAACATCTAGCCGTATTTTAAGAGTGTCACACAAAGTACGAACTCTGTAGCTCTAGCAACAATCACAAGTAACATAAGAGGACGCGTCCCGAAACAGACTCAGGACATTCAGAGAGCAAAGACCCTTGATTGACCCCTCTTCTTTGCTAGAGCCCAGACTCAAAGAATACAGCAATAAAACATAACCTTCTCTATTTCTAGTGGATACATCGCTGACGTAACATGGAAACCCTGAGGTCGAGATCGATAACAGATGTGATATGGCAAATTAACTTATGGGCCAGATGTTTTCTATCGTGAAGACCAAACTGGCGTTATTTGACAGTGCGAGTCCTAAATCACAGAAACCCGTCCACGCTGGATGTTTTATGTTACTGCCTGGCGGCTGGAGCCTGGCCAAGTGCAACTGACATCATATATTTTTAATGCTACCCGAGATTAACTCCTTCAGGTCCAGGTTGACACTTTCTTAACTGGTTATATCTTACACCCAGGTGTGCTTGGTAATCAACAGCCTGATAGACTAGCTGCTGCCGGTTTTATAAGCACGTCTACCTTACGATTAAATTAACGTAGTGAAAGTTATCTGTAATCATTTACAACATTACAAAGTATATGTATTTGGAGAGACTGCTTCGACTGGAGGTGAACATCGCAGTGAATCTACCACACCACCGCATGTTTGCGCATGATACCTAAATACACGCCACCACAACTCCAACACACCGACATACAAAAGCATAAACAGCTTTCGAAAACAAAACAACTAAAGAGCAAAAGAAAATCTGATAATACTGTAAGCTTTTATGTATTATATTGCTTACAATAACCAGTGCACTAAAAGGATATTAAAAAAATTATGCTACCAAATTTTGAAAATAATATATTCACAATCACGTGTTTTATCAAAATTATATTGTTTGTACAATTTATCAAATAATTTAATGGATACACGAGTTTAGCTAGGTAATTTTTCTAAAAGTCATTTGCAATTGTATACTGGACTATAAGAATCGTAGGGCGCCCACTTAGCAAATATATAATAATTTTAAGGATAGTGACATGTGACAAGTTCAGTAGACTAATACAAATTCTTATATAGGCCTCCCACGCTTTTATTCGTCGTCATAATCTCAGTGCACAAATACCTGGTGCCTGGACTGACTGTTCAGAAACTGAGTGTCTGTTGCAACATACCCCCCAGTCGAAACCCACTGCTGGCTGCGTGGATTTGTATCATGGTATGGGGCGTCGCAGCTCGACCCAGCCTAAAATGGGTACCAAGATGGCTAACCTGGGGAAGTAAAGACGGCTGGCGTAATGCTGACCACATTACCCACCTAGTGCAGATTAGTTTGTAAAAATATGGGACGCTCTTCCCATATGCCCGATCCGTGAAAAGCCATCTTTGTTTTACTTTACTTACTATATATAGGTACTTTATTTAAAACTTATCCCTGACGTCACGACAACGTCACGGGAGACATTCCCAATAAATTCTAGGGTGTTAAGGTTTTAGTTTCTCGCGGTTTATCTACAGCCAAGTTTAGGGTTAGGGTTAGGGTTAGGGTTAGGATTAGAAGACACTAGATGATGTCACGAGACGATCTCAGTGATTCCAGAAGTTAGTACTTGTAATAAGTTCTTCTGGTTCTAAAGAGACAGAATTATATTTACTCTGCGCTTTATCCTAATATTGCTTTAAACCGCACGGATTTAAATTGTTTCCAGTCCTTAGTCCAGACAAAGCGACTCAGTCTTGGGTAATGTTACACAATTACACCGGGGCTAGAGAATTCCCTTTCACATGCCCATGTCATAAATGTTATCTCCTGACCAGACTGCTTTGAACAGACTTTTGATGAGACTAGGGGTGTAGGTTTGATTCTCACGCCAGTGTCATAATGTTATCTCCTAACACAGCCTGAGTGGGGCCCTTTTGAACAGGGAATTGAGCGGACTGTAGACATTGAGGCGAGGAGAAGTTTAAAGTTTAACACGTCAGTGTAATTCGGGGTAAACTAGATTGGGGCACTTAAGAATGTTTGCTCTAGGGATGTCAGTCCATAATTGACTGACAGGCCACTTGTTAGCTAATGTGATTTGATAGGTACTTCGGAGGAGGAGCTTAAGCCATCATCTTGAGGGTTGGGTAAAAACTAAGGAAAGGGAGGAGTTTAATTTGGACAATAGATTAATACTTATACTGCGAGCCTGTGGAATTCCCGTCATTAATCGCAGCCTGCCGGCAAACAAACAGGTCGACGTAAAGGTATATTTTACTGTCGTACTCTGGTTTGGCGATAAATGGGAAGTTCCCAGGTGAGAGAAAATATTAATTTTAATCTTGTATACTTAGGTTAGGGAGTTAAGCTTAGTCTATACTACCTTTTCCTAATTTGTCTGCACATTCTGCTTGAAATAGTTCTGTGAGTATTCAGTATCTCAAGTTAAGGAACTGCTAAACTATTCCTATTTCCTGTATGTTTGTGTCACATGTTTTTCATTGTATGTTTTCATGTGTATAAAATAAGATGTGAACAATGACATTTGCTATAATGAAATGTAATTATATTGTTTTCACGATCAGCCAAAATATGAGTTGGGACTGTGGGAAATGATGCCCAAATATGTGCAGGGATGCTGCTACGTTTTGTGTGCCCACCATGTGCTCACTTAATGTGTTCACCTAAACAGGGGATTTATAACCCCAGGGGGAGAATGATGGGTGTACAGTATTTACTGTCACTGAAAGATAATATTCAGGACAGCGTGCACATATATAATGTTTGAGTTTTCAGCACATAACCTGCTCCACGTGGTCATGTAATATCTATGTCAGCCAACTCGAAGTCTGAGTGAAGACGGACAACAGACTTAGAAAGTCAACTATCATGACATAGCATTTGAGGGAAGGCAGGATATGTGACGCCCATGTAAGACAAAAGACCTTCAGACTAGACTGGAGAGGATGTGGAATATGAGGAGGAGTGATGGGCTATATCTTATTACTATATCCTATTATTATATGTTGTATTAATTGATACATGTATTCTTAGTGTAAGTCAAGATACTACACGTATGTGTTTTGTTTCCATGATTACAGCGCCCATGTGACGATCAGTCCATGAAGTAGCCTACATTGTGTTAGACTCGGCCAGCTGGGAACCAGGTGGAGAACGAGGTGGGGATGAAGTGGAGAATAAGCTGAAACAGGCAGACAACAGGCAAGGAAGAGTTGGACAAGCTTGACAGTTCCTCACGGCTGTCAGAGGCTTATAAGTTGAGTTAACCCCTTTATGTTAACCTATTATCATCATTATCATACCACTCTAAACCCCGAGCTGTTTGTCTCGCTGACGCTTAAAACCTCTTTACGTTAACCAGTCACTGTTTGTGTAAATCAACAAACTGGGAATTTCATTGTAGTAAATAAAGCTGTATGTCAAGTTTTAAACTACATAGTTTGTTAAATTCCAAATGTCTGTTCTTACATGTTTAAGTAAACTGTTAAGATAGAATACCATTTGGTGGGACTCAAATAATATAATAATTCTTTAATTATTCATAATAAAACCGGGAGAAGGTAGATGACGGAGGAATCACTTGCCCGGTCTAATTATTCATTAAGTATGATAGACATCTAAAATTCCTTGCCTTCTCTTGTGGGTACCAAGTGCAGCTAATGTTAAAGTACTTAACGAGCCAATATGGTTGTTTTCTTGGGTATCCAGGACTGTGTCTGAGAGCAACATAGCTCAGATTATAGTTCCGTTAATCTGGTGGAGGGAATGTGTTGAGAGGAAGATCCCTACTCAACAACATAAACATTTAAACCACGCGTCAACGTCACAGATGAACACACACAAAAAGCACCACACAACAGCACACTTCCACTCCTTGAAATAATAGACTCTCAGGTCAGCTGTGGATGTCCCACGGGGATTTCGTGTTTGGGGTAGGTTATAAATTAAGAACCTATATATATATATATATATATATATATATATATATATATATATATATATATATATATATATATATATATATATTGAAAAAACTGAACTCTGTTTTTTTTATCAGAAAAAAAGGTATACCTCAGTAGAATTTAATTAAAAATAATTTTTTCTAGAATTATTATTTCGCTTGATACAAATATTTTATTTACTGGACACATAAAATACTGAAAATTAAAAATAGCACTGAAAAGCAAATAATTTAACACTTTTTCACTACACTGCACTGACATCAAGAAAACTTGTGAATGCAAAAATGACATAATTTTAACTTATCGGAAAATAGTATGATTATGGAACGCAAACGGCGATTAAAATAAACAAATAAATAAACAATTTTAAACATTATAAAACCTTAAAAAATAAAAAAATTAACGTACTCACTGTTATTTCCTAATTGCACAGAAAAACTGTTTTCCATGACTTATTTCCCCTGAAACCGTTGGTGGATGGATCTGTCAGTTATATGTTGTTACTGAAAGGTGTACGATCGATGATGATAACACAAAAACACAGATAATTGCAGCCGCTAACGTTTATTTCATGTGGAATTATCCAATATGGCTGCTTGAATAACATAGTATAGATCAACATTGTTGTCTGTATTGTTAGTGTGTGAGTGGAGTGGTTGTAGGTTAGGAGAAAATAGCACGTTCGAAATGTTGAGATATGACAGTTGTTGACAATTGTTTTATATGACGTCACAGCTGTTACTGAAATAATATTGGTACACTATGTAGCGACTGTCACTAGAGCAGTTTAATTATGTAATGTGAGAACTGTCACTGATGTAGGAATATAATGTAATGTGAGAACTGTCACTGATGTAGCCATATAATGTAATGAAGGAACTGTCACTGATGTAGCTATATAATGTAATGTGAGAACTGTCACTGATGTAACTGTATTATGTAATGTGAGAACTGTCACTGATGTAACTGTATTATGTAATGTGAGAACTGTCACTGATGTAACTGTATAATGTAATGTGAGAACTGTCACTGATGTAACTGTATAATGTAATGTGAGAACTGTCACTGATGTAGCCATATAATGTAATGTGTGAACTGTCACTGATGTAGCCATATAATGTATTGTGTGAACTGTCACTGATGTAGCTGTATAATGTAATGTGAGAACTTTCACTGCTCTAGCTATATAATGTGATGGGAGAACTTTCACTGATGTAGCTATATTATATAATGTAAGAACTATCACTGATGTAGCAATATAATGTAATTAATGAACTGCCACTGATGTAGTTATGTAATGTAAGGTGAAAACTGTCACTGATGTAGCTATATAATGTAATGTGAGCGCTGTCACTGATGTAGCTATATAATGTAATGTGAGCGCTGTCACTGATGTAGCTATATAATGTAATGTGAGCGCTGTCACTGATGTAGCTATATAATGTAATGTGAGCGCTGTCACTGATGTAGCTATATAATGTAATGTGAGCGCTGTCACTGATGTAGCTATATAATGTAATGTGAGCGCTGTCACTGATGTAGCTATATAATGTAATGTGAGCGCTGTCACTGATGTAGCTATATAATGTAATGTGAGCGCTGTCACTGATGTAGCTATATAATGTAATGTGAGCGCTGTCACTGATGTAGCTATATAATGTAATGTGAGCGCTGTCACTGATGTAGCTATATAATGTAATGTGAGCGCTGTCACTGATGTAGCTATATAATGTCGCTATACCTAGAACACCTTGTAGGGCAGTGTTTCTGGTCTGCTACTACTCTGAGGAAGTTCCTGGCTTGCAGCACTTGGAGCCCATCGGCAATTGTCGACAGTGCAAGTATGTCATCACCATCATCAGGTGCCTTGCCGACTGACGAGGACGATCATGCCTCTCCATAATCTGCGATCTCCTGCAGCATGTATCACTTCGTGTGCCGACACACCTCCATGCCATGCAACAAGACTGTCAAGCATCTTCTCTCGTTGTCTACCTCTATCTCTGCTTTCACAGATCTTTCCAGTGGTCACAACATGTTCTATTTTCCCTCTTCTCATAACATGGCCGAAAAAAGATGACTGCCTCCTTCTGATGTCTGTGATAAGTTGTCTTTGGGCTCCCGCCTCTTTCAAAACCTCTTGGTTGCTATTTTTGGCTGTCCAAGGTATTCTAAGCATTTTTCTGTAAAACCACCTCTCCGAGGCCTCCAGGAATTGTTTGGCCTGCCTACCTACCTATTGTCCAGGATTCACAGCCATATGTTAAAACTGGATGTATGTAGCAAGCAAGAATTATTTTTCTAACTCTCAATGACAAGGATATATTGCACAAGATGTTTTTCATTTTATAAAATGCAGTTTTTGCCTGTCCTATTCTGTTTCTTATCTCAGTTATGCATCTTCCATCTGATGTTATCCATGTGCCCAGATACTTAAATTCCTGTACTTGTCCTAAAATAACACCATCAACTTTTATTACACACTTAGGAATAATTCGTTTCTTTGATACCACCATTACTTCTGTCTTCCCATTATTCAAACTGAGGCCCATTCTTCCACTTTCTAACACCACAATGTCTATCATTTCCTGTAGTTCTTTCTGACTTGTTGCTATCAAGACTGTCATCAGCATAACTTAAATTATTTATATTGTGCCCACCAACCACAATTCCGGGCATACCAATTAAAGCTCTCATTATATATTCACTGTATAGTGAAAACAAATCAGGTGACAGTACATATCCTTGTCGTACGCCCCTCTTTATGCTTTGAAATGTACCTAAACAGTTGTTAATTCTTATAGCTGCTGTTTGCTGCCAATACATATTTTTTATTATTCTTAGATCTTTCCCATCAATGTGCAAGAATGTGTTTCCAACATAATAGTGTATCTTTTCGTGCATACCACAATGACTCGCATGCTTCATTCTGTGTGCGTTAAGGTTCATCAGCTGATTGGTTGATATAGCAAGCATTCTATTCCCATAATCTGTTCGCCGAGAAGATCACGTGCTGGAATATTGCGAAGAACGTTCGGAACAACTCACTAACTCGGGCCCAACCACGTTGTAATTGGCTGTTCATTCATCCGTCCTGACCTTTCAAGCGCCCGACTATATGTCGTAGGGTTGTCAGGTTCTTTTGTTTTGTATGGTGGCGGGCGACAAGGAGGAAGGAGGCCGTTGCTTTCCTGAAGTAACAAAGCGTTTTGGGAGCGACCGCAAAATATAATGAAGTCTGAAACGGCGGGACGTAGAATGCACTCTCTTGTGGGACCTAGGCTGAATCTTTCCCCTAGGGGGTTTGAGTTAGGGCCAGTTGGGGATGTTATGGGGTCGTTAGAAGTGGCGATCAGTATCACTATCAATATCATTATCAATATCATTTATGTATAATTAACATTTGTATTTCTTTTATTCCTACTATTATATTATATATTAACAATATAACTTTTTTTGGACCACTATATATATTTGTAGCCTTCGTTTATTTTATTTTATTTGATTCATTCCACATCACATTTCTTACAACATTGCTCACGCCACCCCTTGGAGACCCGAATACTCTCCTCGTTGTTGCCTTTCTGTAGTTCACCTATGTTTGACAAAGGCTGCATGCCAAAACTTTATTTATGTTGTTTTGTGTACGTTTTTTTGCTTCCCCATTTGGTGAAGCGTTTTAGCCAGATTTCACTGAAGTTCTTAATATAAGGAGGCAAGAAAGCGGATGGGACCTAGTGGCGAGCAAGGCTCTAGAGAAGAGCCAGCTTTGGGACGATGATAGGGAGTATAAGACAAAGGTGGGCAAGTTTATGGAATTGTGATAGCATGCCGTAGTGTACACGCAAATATTGTCCACCCCTCTGTCTGTCTGTCTGTCTGTCTGTCTGTCTGTCTGTCTGTCTGTCTGTCTGTCTGTCTGTCTGTCTGTCTGTCTGTCTGTCTGTCTGTCTCTTCGTCCGTTCGTCTGTCTGTTTGTAAATCTAATCAGTCTGTCTTGTTCTCCATCTTTATTCGAATGCCTCTCTACCTGCTGTTACTCCTTCTTTCTCCCTCCCGCACATTGCTGCCCCAGAATCCGCCCATGTTTGTGCAGGGATTTATGCGCCAGTCGAACAGTACCATACACTCAGGAATATTATGCCCCATTGTGCACTAGTCATGTCAAGCAAGCCAAACAAACGTCCACACAATACATCTTCTTGTTTGCATAATGACTTAGAGTGGGCACGCATTCTAGTCTACGTCTAAGCACCTGGAAAGCCATTTGTTTTTGAGCGAATGGAAGAATGATTTTCTCAATCCGGATTCAAAGGCCACATTTCCATTCCTGTTTTATAATGTGCTCACTGGAAAAGAAATCTGTAAAGCAGAATTTCCCGAGCAAAGACAAAGAGCTCGTTTCTAAAACCCTCCATTTGTTCTCGTGGCTTATCAAAGCAGCTTTCTTGTGTGGCCCATTTTGTTAATTCAATGAGCAAATCTACGCTGAGCTCTTCTACAGCTTTCAAACCGCTGACGGAATGCCAAGAGTGGCAGAATTCAGTTTATTTTCAATGTAATTACCTCGTCCTTCCGGTGCTACACTCGGAGAAAGCTTACCACATAATCAGAGTAGCGCCGTGTATCGTCTCGCTTGGGCCAACTTGAATACGGGCTTCTCCTGAAGAAATCGATGTCTTCTGGTGCCCAGTGCCTTGTGCCATCATTACTGACATATTCTCCTGTAATTATCAGCAGACTCCGTTCTTGAATCACGGGTTATGGTTAATTACACGTTGAAATTACATTTGCTCATGCGTGCACTTTCGGGTACAGAGAGGGGTCTGATGGGGATGCAATGTTTGCTATCATACGTCATCAGTTAATGCTGATCTATGACAGCAACCTTGAGGACATAGTACTCACTGTCCTTCATTTTTTCCGGTAAGATCGAAGATGATGCACACATGGCGTTGTTCTTTTCTGGTTCGGTCAATATGTTTGTTGTTTCTGCATGTGCCGCCGCAGCTTTCGGTTCAATGTTTGTGTCCGTAGTAACTCACACGGACTTTCCTGGAGATTCCATACGGCGTCTATATTAAAGAAGACCAACAACTGGGAAGGTGAGGAGTCCGACTTTCAGCCCTACCCCGTCTGGGCTTTAGGTTACTTCAGGAACCCCAATATAATCATGCAGGTGACGGGGTTTTCTGTGATTTGTAGCAAGTTGCTCGGTAAAATCATGTATAGGAACTACATTAACAATCACTTTCCCACTTTGTGTCGTAGTTGGCATCAAGTTCTAGATCAATATTTTAGACATTAGTCCCTCGATCAGTCTAGTGGTCAATCAATACCACGTCAGCTTTGCTTCCAAAGATATTTCCTTTTACTTGTCTTAGACTAGGTCTCAGTGAAAGCCCAGGATAATTTAACTCTCTCAGTTCCAGCAAAGACAGGGAACAAAAGTAAAATGTATTTGAAAATAAACGCCAGAGACACATGTTGAAAATAAAATTCGATAAATTCAAGAAGGGTGGTCAACTAAGAGACACATCTGGGCCACTAGTAACAAGAGTTATAAGACAGAGAAGAGTTATCGGACACATCGTGGAAGAAACCAGCAGAGAATCATCACTCAGCCACTGGCATGGGAAATTAAGGGAAGAAGGAGGCGAGGACGGCCAAAGAAAACATTAAAACGAACGTAGGTTGCTGACAGAGGGCACAAGTTGTAGACCAGATTCCATCCATGATACTGAGTTGATTGCACACGATATAACGGAGTGGAAAAACACTGTGAGCCCTATCTCTCTCTGTCTATGTGTGTGTGTCTCTCTCTCTGCCTCTCTCTCTCTCTCTCTCTCTCTCTCTCTCTCTCTCTCTCTGTGTGTGTGTGTGTGTGTGAACGTGCATGTGCGTGTATACGTGTGTGTTTTGTATTACATGCTAATTGTTCTGACTCACGCTCCCCACATACAACTCCTGTCCAGACCTCACACTTCTAATGCCACACATGTCCAGACCTCACACTTCTAATGCCACACATGTCCAGACCTCACACTTCTAATGCCACACATGTCCAGACCTCACACTTCTAATGCCACACATGTCCAGACCTCACACTTCTAATGCCACACATGTCCAGACCTCACACCTTCCCGATGCCACAAATGTCCAGACCTCACACTTCTAATGCCACACATGTCCAGACCTCACACCTTCCCGATGCCACACATGTCCAGACCTCACACCTTCCCGATGCCACACATGTCCAGACCTCACACCTTCCCGATGCCACAAATGTCCAGACCTCACACTTCTAATGCCACACATGTCCAGACCTCACACCTTCCCGATGCCATACATGTCCAGACCTCACACCTTCCCGATGCCATACATGTCCAGACCTCACATCTTCCCGATGCCACAAATGTCCAGACCTCACACCTTCCCGATGCCATACATGTCCAGACCTCACACCTTCCCGATGCCACACATGTCCAGACCTCACACCTTCCCAATGCCATACATGTCCAGACCTCACACTTCCAATGCCACACATTGTCCAGACCTCACACTTCTAATGCCACACATGTCCAGACCTCATACTTCTAATGCCACACATGTCCATACCTCACACTTCCAATGCCACACATTGTCCAGACCTCACACTTCTAATACCACACATGTCCAGACCTCACACTTCTAATGCCACACATGTCCAGACCTCACACTTCTAATACCACACATGTCCAGACCTCACACTTCTAATGCCACACATGTCCAAACCTCACACTTCTAATACCACACATGTCCAGACCTCACACTCTTCTAATACCACACATGTCCAGACCTCACACTTCTAATACCACACATGTCCAGACATCACACTTCTTATACCACACATGTCCAGACCTCACACTTCTAATACCACACATGTCCAGACCTCACACTTCTAATACCACACATGTCCAGACCTCACACTTCCAATACCACACATGTCCAGACCTCACACTTCCAATGCCACACATGTCCTGACCTCACACTTTCCCTATGCCACACATGTCCTGACCTCACACTTCTAATACCACACATGTCCAGACCTCACACTTCTAATGCCACACAATGTCCAGGCCTCACACTTCCAATGCCACACATTTCCAGACCTCACACTTCTAATGCCACACATGTCCAGACCTCACACTTCTAATACCACACATGTCCATACCTCACACTTCTAATACCACACATGTCCAGACCTCACACTTCTAATACCACACATGTTCAGACCTCACACTTCTAATGCCACACATGTCCAGACCTCATACTTCTAATGCCACACATGTTCAGACCTCACACTTCTAATACCACACATGTCCAGACCTCACACTTCTAATACCACACATGTCCAGACCTCACACCTTTAGGATATCACATCTGTCTTGATGTCACCCTTTCTAAACGCCACATCTGTCCTGACCTCACACTGTAAACTCTGCCAGAGAGTTCTGGTTGTTCGTCGATTTCTGTACTTTGATCTTGTTCCAGAAATTAAGTTGTTGTTGAGGCAAAAGCTCCCCAATTTTCTTTAGCACTTCCCCCTTAAACCAGAATAGTAAAAGCCTACAAGCTCTGTACGCGTCGAACAACCGATCCGTCAGTGTAAATAACTGCAGAATACTCTAGAATTACAGCTTCACCTTCAGTCTCAGCCAGCAACATGCATGTGACATAGGTTTCATCACTCCCTTAAGGGGTTTTGTCAACCAATCAGAAGTAAGCTAGTGTGTAACAATGTGTAAATTCGAAGACTAACGATAGTTTTCCCCAAAACCCCATTAGAGAGTGATGAAACCTATATCACGGGCATTCTCTTTCTCGAAAAAAAAAACGTAAATGCAAGACAACCCGGAAAGCAAACAACATAGCGGCACACCCGTAACCTTCAGAATAGTAGACTAGCCAAAAAAAAACTTATGCGTGGAACGTGACCTGCTTTGTTCCAAGGAGGCAAAAATCGTCCTGCAAGCCGTATTCTTTGAGCTTCCAGGTATGATGTACATGGCCTCATTTGATCAGATCTAGTTTCTCTATCTGTGTGCTGCCAAGAGAGATTCGTCAGAGCACACTCATTTAAAGGAAGGAACAGAATCCAAGATTTCAGCCAGGTGGCAATAGACTGGCTCTCTGTCTCACTCTCAAAGACCTTATTCTCTGTCTCACTCTCAAAGACCTTATTCTCTGTCTCACTCTCAAAGACCGTATTCTCTGTCTCACTCTCAAAGACCTTATTCTCTGTCTCACTCTCAAAGACCTTATTCCCTGTCTCACTCTCAAAGACCTTATTCTACTCGTGTTGGTCATTAACAACACTGTGATGTCAAGGGCATATGTCATGTGAACACTTTGCATCTGTGTTAATGGTTTAAATACTTCTGTCTCACATCGTCTTTGTTAAACTACATCAGGTCTACGTTTTTATTGTCTTTAAGCTCAAGGTCAATCGACAGAAAGAGATAAAGCTATACTTGGTAAAGCTGACTGTGCTATTTCATCCACCTGACCGGTACAGCGGATAGGTCCCCGATCCACACTAAATTACGTTGGAATCTGAGCCGTTGGTAGCAGATGCTCCATCACACGTCAGCACATACGATAGCTCTCCTGGGCTGTCGGCGATTCCCAGTTGCACAGGCATTGCTGTACAAGAGAACTACGCCTGGGAGTAATCATTATAATTGTTGACGGAGAATCATCAATTTGGCGACAGTGGGATTTTTGGTTGTTTGCAAGTGGTCCATGGTTCTGTGTTAAATACAGTGTATGTATGTGTGAGTGCATACTTGTGAGTGTGTGTGTTAATATATGCGTGTATGCGTTCGTATCTATGTGTGTGTGAGTTCGTGTATATGTGTTAGAACGTTAGAAATTTTTAAAAGCGTGTAATTTGAGAACTACTTACTTCAGTAATTTTCACATAATAATTTCTTAGAGTGGGCAAAACCGTCGACAGTAATCGCTTCTCATTTTGCTCAAAGAATATGTTCACACAGTTCTGTTATATAAGGTAAGATTTGTACACATTTATATCCTATAAATGAGCCTGAAGTGAATGGTGTTTTCACTGCTTGCAATGACTGACTCCTTTCATCAAATTTCCCGTCTTTACATCTGAATTAACGGCTGCCTTACCAATTCTAACTCATAGAATGAGAAAGACATAATATCATCGGCTACCTTAATACGGGTACAGGAATTGTTAGTGTTGGGCCAACAGTTGATGTCTCATATTAACAAGCAGTCCATCGACTCCAACAACGTTTCCGGGTAACTGGCCTCACTAGAGACCTAGATTAGTTGCGTATCCTTTACAGGTCGTTGCAGAATCAACTTTACAGGACGTTGCAGAACCAACTTTACAGGACGTTGCAGAACCAACTTTACAGGACGTTGCAGAACCAACTTTACAGGATGTTGCAGAACCAACTTTACAGGACGTTGCAGAACCAACTTTACAGGACGTTGCAGAACCAACTTTACAGGATGTTGCAGAACCAACTTTACAGGACGTTGCAGAACCAACTTTACAGGACGTTGCAGAACCAACTTTACAGGACGTTGCAGAACCAACTTTACAGGGCGTTGCAGAACCAACTTTACAGGACGTTGCGGAACCAACTTTACAGGATGTTGCAGAACCAACTTTACAGGACGTTGCAGAACCAACTTTACAGGACGTTGCAGAACCAACTTTACAGGACGTTGCAGAACCAACTTTACAGGGCGTTGCAGAACCAACTTTATAGGATGTTGCGGAACCAACTTTACAGGATGTTGCAGAACCAACTTTACAGGATGTTGCAGAACCAACTTTACAGGATGTTGCAGAACCAACTTAACAGGATGTTGCAGAACCAATTTTACAGGATGTTGCAGAACCAACTTTACAGGATGTTGCAGAACCAACTTTACAGGATGTTGCAGAACCAACTTTACAGGACGTTGCAGAACCAACTTTACAGGATGTTGCAGAACAAACGCCAGCAGCCTCTGGTTGCTGTATCACTAGAGACCAACCAAGATCAAAAAGACCCAGGGTGACCGTGTAAAGTTATGTACCTATTCATTCACACAGTTCATTTGCAGAACTGTTTCCAATGTTCTCAAAGGATACCAGACACATAAACGCACCATCAAGTAACAGACGGGTTTCTCTAAAGACTGTTTTGAAGCTCATTGAGGCAAGAAAACACACGTTCACTATTAACTATGGGTATGCCCACGCTGTCAACTTCAGCCACATCGCATCTATAAAAGACTTTGGCAAAATAAAATACTCACAATTTTAAAACTGTAAATGGTGGTCCAAAGGACGTTGCGTGGGAAAAGCGCCCCCCCCCCCCCCCTTTTTTTTTTTTTAACGAAATACGCCTGGCCAAATCAAAGGGAAACAACACAAAACTGGAAACACCAAGTAAGACGAGGGCAGAAATGCACAAGTAACAACAGGGTGGAGGACGAGCGGTCTGATTCAGATGAAAGCATCAAGCCCAGAAATGGCGCAAACACTCGAATTTAGTCACGAAAGTGACGCAAATAATTCAGACCACAAGTATAGGCTGTTAGTAGCCTCGGCTAGCTAGCAGCAGTCTGAAAGTGGTCGACCTTCTCATTTTTTTTTTCTCAAAAGGACTTGGACATGTGCACATAAGATGGCGTCGACGACAATGACAGTTTGTCATGTTTCTAGACAAGATCAGATTTATGATGCAAAGGCAGGTGGAAGAAACAGGGTGTACAGACGTCCTCATGAGCGACAGGCTCATTGCTGCATCCACGAGACCTTAAACTTTAGCTGGGGTAACATGGTTGTATGAGGAGGAATCAAAGCAAATTTTAGAGCAAAGTTTGTACGTTTTCGTGGAAACGTCACTGCTCCCTGAACACACACAGTTCTCTGACGTCACATGATGTGCCAGAAATCAAGGACAAGGGTTTACTTTCGTGCACGAAATTGTATGCTTACCAATGCTCTTTCCATATGCCCAATGCGCCTGAAGGAGTGAACAGAGGGGGGGGGGGGGGATCTGAAACGTAAATCGACTCAACGAGGCGCCGATGTGGGACTGTGAATAATGCCAGGTAAGGGCACATTCGTTGTTAAGTAGTGTCACTTTATGTTTAGACCGCCCCAACCCCGATCTCCCTGGCCACCACCGGAATCCCCTCCTACCTCCCACCCTCCTACCCTCCCACCCCGAATCCCTTTCTACCCCCCCCCCTCCCCCTAATCCCTGTCCCACCGCTCTGGGTATGATCTAGATTATGTTTACAAAGCACATTTCTTCAAAACGCTTAACCTCTAAGACACAAATAAATCTAGATTGTCACAGTATGTGGTTGCGATCAGATACAAACTACACAAGTTACTGAAGAAATGACCAAATGTTAATCTTGTGTAGCAAGAGGGCATCGATACCTGGCCGTTCAGATTACTGGAGCTCCCACCCCACACCCAGCCTAACATTGTCAGCAGGCTTAACCGTCTCCTTTTATTTAGATATGGAAACACTCTTTCAAATGCAGACAATATTAGTTTAAATATTAGATTTATTTGCTATCACATTATTATTATTCTCTTAAACTAGAACTTAGCATATGAGCTCCATAGACCTTGCCTAAACAGTTTGTGAGACTCGGGGTTGAGGGAAGTGCCTGAGCTTCGTCTCACATGTGTGTGTGTGTGTGTGTGTGTGTGTGTGTGTGTGTGTGTATATATATGCGTGTGTGATTTGGTATGTGTGCGTATGTCTGTGTGTCTGTGTCTGCATTTGTTTTTATGGGTGTGTCTGTTTGTGAATATATGTATATTTGTATGTGTATGAAATGTGTGTGTCTGTGTGGGCATGTAGGTATGAATATGGGAGAATAGGGTGTCTATATGTGTGTGTGAAGTTTTGTGGGTGGGTGTGTGTGTGTGTGTGTGTGTGCGTGCTTTTTATCACCCATGCTATTGTGATTTTTGTTTTGTTTTGTTGATATTCACAATATGCAATGTTATATAAATATAACATGCTTATTGATAAAATACAGCTGCAGTGTGAAAGACGGGTGTTTGGAAGGGCCGAATGTAAGACAGGCTTGCGTGCCCAATTTGTGACCCTTTGAAAATAAAGCTAGTTCGTCACATAGGCCTCACGATAAGTCGCAATTTACCTTATGTAACTTGAACCGCGGATCTTAACTAGAAGTTCACTGCAAATGGTTTCCCAGTTTTAATAAGTATGTCCTATAGAAATCATGATTATCATCATCAGTTTCCACTTCTGCCCTGAAACTTTGCCGTAGGTTTTAAAGTATCAAACTGAGACTGGTGCACTGGGGTGTGACAGAAGACTTAGCCGACATCAGGGTAAAGGCTGGGCAAACATGTAGTTAAACTGCCACCAGTACCATTGGTATTGTAACTCTTGAATGGCTGCTGAACACTAGGACAAAGTGTCTATGGAAATGTCCCTAATGCTGTGATATCAATTATCAGCTCATCTGGTCAACTGTTTCACCCAGCGTGAATTTTTGTAAAAGTACTCTTTTCGAATGTGGCCAAAAAATTTCATTTGTCTCTTATTTTATTTATTTCATCAGCTGGCAAATCTGGAAGAGTCGTTAAATGGCAATCTTTCGTTTCAGAAAACCGGGTTCAAATCCTCAGTAAGATGTCGGATATTGTTCTATCCGTAGTTTATAGCAAATGCACCAGCCAGGTTTTTTCCGTGTAGATGCTTTGTCTCAGTTCCCCTCAACCCGCAAAACACATCAAGAATAATGTTGCACAGTAAGAACAGAACGGATAGTTTCACGATACAACCCTTCTCTGTACCTCCGCAAAACATAATGTTTTGTTTCCGGGAAATGCAAGATTTTCAAACACTTCCTGGGTATTATTTTGAATTTTGAAATTCTTGTTCATTGAAAAGGTTCCTGTGTTGTGTAATAGACATCAGTGTCGTAATAATTGACACGTGTTTTTTAGCACTTCAGATGGTGAAAAAAAATTTCGATTGGAAGAATGATCCTAGAACAATCCTTGAACACTCCTGGAAGAATTGTTCCTTGAACACTCCTGGAAGAATTGTTCCTCGAACACTCCTGGAAGAATTGTTCCTCGAACACTCCTGGAAGAAAGGTTCCTTGAACACTCCTGGAAGAATTGTTCCTCGAACACTCCTGGAAGAATGGGTTCCTTGAACACTCCTGGAAGAATGGGTTCCTTGAACACTCCTGGAAGAATGGGTTCCTTGAACACTCCTGGAAGAATGGGTTCCTTGAACACTCCTGGAAGAATGGGTTCCTTGAACACTCCTGGAAGAATGGGTTCCTTGAACACTCCTGGAAGAATTGTTCCTCGAACACTCCTGGAAGAATGGGTTCCTTGAACACTCCTGGAAGAATTGTTCCTCAATCACTCCTGGAAGTATGGGTTCCTAGGACACTCCTAGAAGAATGGGTTCCTTGGACACTCCTAGAAGAATGGGTTCATCGAACACTCCTAGAAGAATGGGTTCATTGGACACTCCTAGAAGAATGGGTTCCTTGGAAACTCCTAGAAGAATGGGTTCCTTGGACACTCCTAGAAGAATGGGTTCCTTGGACACTCCTGGAAGAATGGTTCCTCGAACACTCCTGGAAGAATGGTTCCTCGAACACTCCTGGAAGAATGGTTCCTCGAACACTCCTGGAAGAATGGTTCCTCGAACACTCCTGGAAGAATGGTTCCTCGAACACTCCTGGAAGAAAGGTTCCTTGAACACTCCTGGAAGAAAGGGTTCCTTGAACACTCCTGGAAGAAAGGTTCCTTGAACACTCCTGGAAGAATGGTTCCTCGAACACTCCTGGAAGAATGGGTTCCTTGAACACTCCTGGAAGAAAGGGTTCCTTGAACACTCCTGGAAGAAAGGGTTCCTTGAACACTCCTGGACGAATGGTTCCTCGAACACTCCTGGAAGAAAGGTTCCTTGGACACTCCTAGAAGAATGGTTCCTCGAACACTCCTGGAAGAAAGGTTCCTTGAACACTCCTGGAAGAAAGGGTTCCTTGAACACTCCTGGAAGAAAGGGTTCCTTGGACACTCCTAGAAGAATGGTTCCTCGAACACTCCTGGAAGAAAGGGTTCCTTGAACACTCCTGGAAGAAAGGGTTCCTTGAACACTCCTGGAAGAAAGGGTTCCTTGGACACTCCTAGAAGAATGGTTCCTCGAACACTCCTGGAAGAATGGTTCCTCGAACACTCCTAGAAGAATGGTTCCTCGAACACTCCTGGAAGAAAGGTTCCTCGAACACTCCTAGAAGAATGGTTCCTCGAACACTCCTGGAAGAATGGGTTCCTTGAACACTCCTGAAAGAATGGGTTCCTTGAACACTCCTGAAAGAATGGGTTCCTTGAACACTCCTGGAAGAATGGTTCCTTGAACACTCCTGAAAGAATGGGTTCCTTGAACACTCCTGAAAGAATGGTTACTTGAACACTTCTGAAAGAATGGTTCCTTGAACACTCCTGAAAGAATGGTTCCTTGAACACTCCTGAAAGAATGGTTCCTTGAACACTCCTGAAAGAATAATTCCTTGAACACTTCTGGAAGAATGGTTCCGTGAACACTCCTTTTACTGGGGGGTCTTTGAACCTGATGATTTACGGCCGCATGGCTAGTGCTCGCCACGACTTTACAGGTGAGGATTTTAGTTTTTCCTCTGAATGAAAAAAAATCCCCAGCCTTACCGAAAATTCGAACCCAGGTCTCCCGCGTGAGACCATAGCGTTCTAACCGTTCGGCCAGCCGCTACTCGCTCCTTCCACTGTGCTCCTTCTTTTTCCGTGTCCCCATCCCTGTGTAACCACCAAATGTACCCTCTGCGTGTATATACACAAATGTCCCTTCTGCTGGATAACCCCCTAATGTCCTCTCTTCGTGCATATGAACCAATTTCCCCTTTCCCTCAAAAAACACTAAATATCCCTTCTGATGTATGTCTGATGGAAAACTGCACTGAAGATTGCACAGGACAGGAAAGCATGGAAAGTCCTTTCTGAAGCCTCATGTGCCACTAGGCATAATGAGAACTGATGATGATGATGTATATCCCAAAACAACCCCCCCCCCCCCCCCCGAATTCCCTGATATCTACCAAATGTCGCCGCTGTATGTACCCCCTAGGTTTCCACTCCTCCTAAACGACATTGACTGCCTTGGCCACTCCATAAACAAGTTCATCAGGTGTCCACGGTCTCTATGTGCCTACCTCCCCTGTTAACACATTCCAAACACAAGTGCACTCGACGGCAGCTGCTGATTTTACTGAGTAAAAAACTGCTTATATTTAAGCAGCTTTCATCGATTCTGTAGACACTGTGGTGACTGATGTTTCAGAGCTATTGTCTCAAATACTTGTGTTCCTTTAGTAAGAGCCACGGTTACAAAAAGTACACTCGTATTTTCATGTGTCGTCATCGTCTTGTTATTTCTGTCGTGGTGTTGTCCTTCGCCTTTTACAGTTTATTTCAAAAACAGCGTGAGAAAAAGAATACTTTTCACTTAGCTGCATAACCCATTTTCGTCCCTTTGAAGATGAAATTTTTTTGTTATTTGAAGCCCCACCCTGGCTTTTGCCAGGGGCCGCAATATAGACAGGCCATAAATGTGGCCATTTGTCTGAACGCGGTTTCTGGGACCTCTCCACGGCGATCCTCATCCGCATGGTGGCACTTTGTGTCATCGGGTGTTTATCGCTTGTGTGATGTCCTGGTGGGGTAGAAAGTCAGTCAGTCAATACTTTTTATTCTACATTACTCTGTCGGTGTTTGTGGCTTAGGGGTTGCGAACGCGCTTTGTAATGCTGGGGTGGGTGCAGGGTTCGATCTCAGGTGCAGGCCTTGCGCTGGTTTTGACAGTGGTATCGAGAAGTCAACTGTCCAGAAAGTGATGGCAAACTACTGGACATTAATTTGCCTAGAAAACCCACAAAAGTTTTAAAAAAAAATGCTGGGGTTGGTTCTGCAACGTCCTGTGAAGGATACGCAACTAACTTGTTTTTAAAAATAACTTCACACGTAAGCCTAACGGTTCAGATTGATTGTCTTGCAATCGTGTTGTGACTGGTATCATCATCTTCTGGTCTGTAGAAACTATCGCAGAAGTCAACTATGTGTGTGTGGGATGGTCCAAATTGCCCTGATACCAGTTCATTTTTTTATTCATTCATTGTAATTTCTTCTGTATCTGTATTATGTGTCGCCGGTCATTGACTGCTCATAGCCCGCTTTCAGTACTTTATTTTTAATTTACCATAAACAAAAGAAATCTTTTTATGGGATGATGTTAAGGTTAGGTTTAGGATCGTTGTCAGTAACGACTGCTTCAGAAAACACTGACTAACCTTAACTCTAAACCTAACCCTACCTCTAAACCTAACCCCAACCCCAACCCTAACTCTAACCCTAACCCCAACCCCAACCCTAACTCTAACCCCAACACCAACCCTAACTCTAACCCTAACCCCAACCCCAACCCTAACTCTAACCCCAACCCCAACCCTAATTCTAACCCTAACACCAAACCCAACCCTAACCCTAACCCTAACCCCAACCCCAACCCAACCCCAACCCTAACTCTAACCCCAACCCTAACTCTAACCCTAACCCCAATCCCAACCCTAACTCTAACCCCAACCGCAACCCTAATTCTAACCCTAACCCCAAACCCAACCCTAACCCTAACCCCAACCCCAACCCAACCCCAACCCTAACCCCAACCCCAACCCTAACCCCAACCCCAACCCCAACCCTAACCCTAACCCCAATCCATAACATCTTTTGAATATTCGACTTTCCGAACAAACTCTAAAACTGTCTTTTGGATGAGTTAAAAATAAAGCATCCCCGCTCTCAAATGGATTGTCAGTCATTTGCCATACTGATATCATTGCTGCGACTGCATCAGTCTCTAGTATCTTTACTATTGGTTTCCTCACGCCTGTCTACCATAAACAAAAGAAATCTTTTTATGGGATGATGTTAAGGTTAGGTTTAGGATCGTTGTCAGTAACGACTGCTTCAGAAAACACTGACTAACCTTAACTCTAAACCTAACCCTACCTCTAAACCTAACCCCAACCCCAACCCTAACTCTAACCCTAACCCCAACCCCAACCCTAACTCTAACCCCAACCCCAACCCTAACTCTAACCCTAACCCCAACCCCAACCCTAACTCTAACCCCAACCCCAACCCTAATTCTAACCCTAACCCCAAACCCAACCCTAACCCTAACCCTAACCCCAACCCCAACCCAACCCCAACCCTAACTCTAACCCCAACCCTAACTCTAACCCTAACCCCAATCCCAACCCTAACTCTAACCCCAACCGCAACCCTAATTCTAACCCTAACCCCAAACCCAACCCTAACCCTAACCCTAACCCCAACCCCAACCCAACCCCAACCCTAACCCCAACCCCAACCCTAACCCCAACCCCAACCCCAACCCTAACCCTAACCCCAATCCATAACATCTTTTGAATATTCGACTTTCCGAACAAACTCTAAAACTGTCTTTTGGATGAGTTAAAAATAAAGCATCCCCGCTCTCAAATGGATTGTCAGTCATTTGCCATACTGATATCATTGCTGCGACTGCATCAGTCTCTAGTATCTTTACTATTGGTTTCCTCACGCCTGTCTACCTCATCGATTTTATTACTATCACATCAAACTCTATTTCTCTCCTACAATGACAGACCCACAGATTGCGGATTGGACCTTCGGATAAAAGGTAACTGGTTCTTTTTTCTTTCTATGACAATTCATTACCTTTTATTGTTTTAAATTACACCAACTATGTTCTTCTATAATATTAATAACATTAATAATTCCGACAGCAGCAACATATCTACAGCTTTTCCCTACATTCCCAGTAACTGTTCAGCAATGGCTGACATTCTGGAACTAGCGGCTGTAAAATTGACGCATCATGGAAACGTCCCCTGAGGTCGTCAGCTTCCCATCGTTTGTTTCATTATATTAGGTCATTGACACCAGGTCGCCGATGCTTCACCAGCTTTGTTGAGTGATTAGAAATTAGAAAGGGTTATCATTACAGCACTCCGGAAAAATCTATAGGTGATCCGATCTCCTACTCAAAAGCTCCAGAAGTGTAAAACGACTGATGAAGCCAGTTCTGTGTTGGTTAATAAAACGTCTTGTCCTCTTACTAAAATGTTCATTTCTTGCAACTCCAGGCTGCACCCCCATGTCCATTAGTCTAGACATGGACACGGAGTCATGTGATTTAGCGTGCTCCTGTGTACAGCAAGTGCAGCATTTGCCATTGGGAACATCACTTCTGTCCAGTTCTGGGCCAGCTATATCAACCGCAGTGTCAGCACGCTAGTCTGCACGCTCGTTCCTTTGAACACCCGCATTACCTGGCACAAAGATGAAGGTTAGGACAGATATTCTCGAAGTGCATAGTGTTGCAATCCATTCTTGTCTGATAAATCAAGCTTGGACTTTTTAAAGCATATTCATCATCACTAAAAATGCTGACGTGTGTGAACTTTTGAGTACAAAGCCATGCTAAAGCCTTTGTTACAGCCGCAGCTTCCATTGTAAGGCTACGAGAATTGTAACAGCAAAGGCGCCATTTATCTCCTTGATTGCTTTCCCCCTTGAGCTTACTGTGAATGCCCATGCACTTCGCTTGCCCCTAATTACTGACCCATCTGTGTAAATTATATCATCACCTTCATATGTGCTTTCGTCAATCAGTGTTCTTACTAAAGTGTCAACAATGCCAGGAATCTGCTCTCTGCAGCTTCCATCAAGTCTTATATGGACTGTAATATTAATGTTTGGAGAGGGGGGCATAATTAACCATTCAATTCCAAAACAATGTCAATGAGGCGGCAAACATGTTCGATGTCATTATCAGCCCGAACGATCCAGGATTTGCCTCGATTGAGTCTACTCTTTTTTTGCTTGAATAATTCCTCATAAAGTGGGTGTCTATGATCTGACTTCACTTTGAGAAAAGCGACAGCCCTGGTGTGATGAGGTGCTGTGCATGGTCTCCATGATTACATTGTGGCAAGCAGAAAGTCCGTGCAACAAGGGACAGCACGAGATACTTGTGCCTAGTCGAGTGAACGAGGAAAAGCCCGAGCTAGACTCGTGGTCAGTTGATCCACAGAAGTCAGAAAAGACGGTTGTAGTATTTGAAGATGTCGTCTTTATGTCGCGCGAATGGCTAGTGTTTGAATTTGTCGCAAGCGATGAAAGTGAGAATAATTGTTTGAACATGTGGAATAAATGGACTAGAATAAACTGACAGCATGTACAAAGAAGCTGAGTGGAGGTTAGTGTTCTCAACCCTAAGTTAAACCGGTGCAAACCAAGGTTCATTACACCTGGATAGGTTGATTCTGTTTTCCATTTTGGGGAAGTCCTTGAGGTATCGCATGGATTTACAGGAGGTGTCTACTGTATTTAAGAAAAATACTCATTGCCTCGTTTTCAACTGTTTCCAGTCTGTTCAGCTGGGAAGTGCTGAGTGTCATGATTGCCAAGGAATATTCAATGGTGGAGAGAACCAACGCACCATACAACATTACAAGTAGCCGTTGCTTAAAGTTTGCAGCTCCCATAACTTTTATTGCGGAGAGACCTTTCTCGGCTTTGGTTATAATGTGGTCTACGTATTTTTTAAATGCTAAGCATCTGTCAAATGTTATTCTCAGGTATTTCATGGAATCAGATCTCTCAATATCAGAGTCACAGAGTTTTACTACCGGCATTGATGATTTAGAAAGGTGATTATTTAGTGAGAACCAAATGACTGTCTCTTTTGATGGAATAATTGTCGCCCCTGAGGTGTTGCATCAGGATGATATGCGATCTAATTCCTATTGTAGATCGGAAAAAAGATCATCTCTGTTCCTGCCCAGTCGGTACACGAGGATATCATCCGAATATGATAGTGTCCTTCCTCTGCCACTCAGTTGTGCTCCTGTGATCTTGACTGTGTGAATACTGAAGTGGATAGGAGACAATAGAGAGCCTGTGGCAAACCAGGGTGTATTGTTATCGGCTCAGAAGACCAACTACCACATCATCGAAGAACAACCTTTCTCTAGAAAAGTGCAGCAGATATCCATCGAATGAGATGTGGTGGGATGTTGAGTTCAAGTAACTGACACATTAGTTGGTGGAAGGGAACTTTGTTCTCTGCATCCTCCAGATCTATGGCGACTGCACATGTTTCAAATCTAGCTTGAAAACCTTCAAATGTGTCATGTGCAAAGACAGCAGCATTACGCCATATATCCGTGTTGTGTCTGTATCCTCTAAGTGTGGAGGGTAGCAGCAGATGTATTTCAAGATGGCTTGCCAGTCTTCTCGTAATTTATCTTTTCCAATGTTTTGCCTAACATGTTCTGCATTGTAATGATTCTATAGCCATTTATTTGAGTGGCGACTTTTCCCGGTTTTTCTAGCGGAATCAAATAGCTGTGCCGCCAGAGTATACTCGCTAGTTTTCTAAGATGGTACCATTACAGATGCTGTCATTGTAGGCTTTACATAGGACCTCCATAGATTTTGTGGGCAGCTTGGCAATGTCTTCATAATGACTGCCATCAGGGCCGGGAGCAGACTTCTTTGATGTTTTGATGATGTTCTTAATTTCGGCAACCGAAATAAGCTGATCATCTTTAATGCCAATACAGGCAGTAACAACCATATCCATGTTAGGCTGACGGGTGGCATTGTCTTGAGTGCAGATTTGC